>CM039514.1:32140652-32736323 GCA_022432975.1 Begonia masoniana
CCGTGGAAAACAAAGAGCGCTCCCAAGATGGCACTACCCAATCACCTGTTACACATCTGAGTCTCGCTCCCAAGATGGCACTACCCAATCACCTGTTACACATCTGAGTCTCGCTCCCAAGATGGCACTACCCAATCACCTGTTACACATCTGAGTCTCGCTCCCAAGATGGCACTACCCAATCACCTGTTACACATCTGAGTCTCGCTCCCAAGATGCATTTCCACCTGAGTCTCGCTCCCAAGATGGCACTACCCAATCACCTGTTACACATCTGAGTCTCGCTCCCAAGATGCATTTCCACCTGAGTCTCGCTCCCAAGATGCATTTCCACCTGAGTCTCGCTCCCAAGATGGCACTACCCAATCACCTGTTACACATCTGAGTCTCGCTCCCAAGATGCATTTCCACCTGAGTCTCGCTCCCAAGATGGCACTACCCAATCACCTATTACACATCTGAGTCTCGCTCCCAAGATGCGTCTCTATCTGAGTCTCACTCCTAGGATTGCACTACACTATTCCCCTTACCTTTCAAGCTCACACAATCCCTTATGTTTCAAACTCACACTACCCCTTTTTTATTTCAAACTCACCGTTCAAAACCATACTCAAAACTAGTGTTTTTCGCAGTTCGAAACCAATCATGCATGTCACACAAATGCTTAACCAAATACAAGACAAAGCAACCACACAAACAAACAAACAAGCAAACAAACAAACAGTTCCCTACCGTTCCATGGTGTAAGCCCGAAAAAAAAAAACACAAGCACTCCTGTAGTGACCCTAATATTGTACCCTTATTTTCCCGTATTATTATTTTTTTCTTACAGTTTAAGCGGAACTTAAACTAAAATCGAAATCGTTAAAAAATCGTTCGTAACTATTTAAAAAAAAACATTTAGATAAACATATAAAACACTTAGAGAAAAACCATTAAATGACAAGTTAAAACAATTATAAAAACAAATTAAACAATAAAAACCATCGGCCAATGCTGGGAGGGGCAAAAGCGTCAAGGCCGTGGAAAACAAAGGAGCGATCGTGTAACACCCGGTTTCTATTAACCGATTTACCTTTTTCATTTTTTTTAGAGAATGATTTAAAATTGAAATTTGGGTGATTTAGTGATTAGGTTAATAAGTGAATGAGTAAGGGCAAAAAGGTAAATTGTAATTTATTATGGATAATGTATTTAAGGGAGGGTTTAATGAGGTTTAGCCGCCACTGTTCCCTCATTTTCCTTTCTCGGTATTCAGCTCAAGCTCATCAGAGCTCCAGGCGATTTTCCCTCCGACTTCTCTAGTGATTTCTCCGACTTAGGTGAGTCCATTCATTTTCTTTATGACTCGACGGTTAGATAGCAGAGGGAGTGCAATGTATGTGTTTTTGGGAGTGTTGTGAATGTGTGTAGTTTTGGGTTTAGTGCAGAATCGGGAATGCACGAAGATCTGGGCTTCCAAATTAATTTCCTTAGATTCCTGGATAGTTTAGAATGAAGTATAACTAATACACTGTCTACGGTTTTAGGTTTGAGCAAAACCCGAAGTGGTTAGCAACCAAACAATTTCCAGGAATCCAGGTAAGTGAAGTAATATGTGTGCCTTCGGGCCTACATCACAAAACAGTAGGTTTATGGATGTTTGAGTATTTTCTGTATATTATGCATCATGTTTTCGAAGAAATACGAAAATCAATTTATATGTAATGTTATGGCAAGGTATGAACAGATTGAAACATATTAGTTATTAAGGGAAGTAATCCGCCCCTTAATCTAGTAGAGGATTTATTACTTTGGGAGAACCGATCGTACTCCCAATGGAATTGCGGGATCAGATCAGCTGTTAAGGGAACTAATCCATCCCTTAATCGAGAAGAGGATGTATGACTTTGGGAAAATTGATCCACTTCCCAATGGAACCGAGGGATTATATTAGTGAATGAACGAAATTGCAACTGAGATGCGAAAGTAGAAACTGTATGATTAGAATTTATGTTTCAGTATTTCATTTCATTATTACTTTACTTGCTTAGCATTAGGCTAATAGATGAGTTTTGTGATGTAGGTGCTGAGGTAACTACTGGAGAGTTCTCTGAATTTACTGAGGAATAGGCGAAGTTGTTGAAGCACTTTCATGCCACGCTTTGGTATTCTGATGAGGCGGTTTAACTGATGTCTGTTGGTGTGAAGGTTTAGTTGACAATGTTTCGATTTAAGTATGTTGAGACTTATAATAGTAATAATTTTCAATGTTTTGAACACATTTTTAGATTTTTTTTTTATAATAGTACTCTGATGATTTAGTATTGGTTTTTACTGGATTTTGAGTAATGTAGGGATTGGAGTTGTTCCTGAATGATTTCTTTGAAGTGAATAGGTCCTTTTGTAGTAGAGTTGTTTTTCTATGGAACATGAATTGTGGAAAGGTTGCTCTGTTTTTTATCGGCAGTTGTAGTCTATCAGTAGAAGACATTGTTCTTCTATCGGTAAAAGATGGATGTTTTCTACCGGTAGGAATAGCGTGTTAAATCTATCGGATGGCGTAGTTTATTTTATCGGTAGAAGTGTTATAGAGTTTTGTCGTTTTGCTATCGGCAGAAGTTGGATGAAAGGGATTAATACGGCTGACATCATCGGTAGAAGTGTTATAGAGTTTTGTCGTTTAGCTATCGGTGGAAGTAGGATGAAAAGATTCTTCCGGCTGACGTCATCGGTAGAAGTGTTATAGAGTTTTGTCGTTTAGCTATCGGTGGAAGTAGGATGAAAGGATTCATCCGGCTGACGTCATCGGTAAAAGCTGTGAAGTTTTGTCCGTTTGTGAGCGGAAGATGAAGTCCTTTTCTTTATATCCGCTGCTGGAACAACTTGTCTTCGCCTCTTCCGTTGACTTGTTCATCGGTAGATGCGTTTGACTTTTCACAAAGTTCTAAGTATTTCACACTCCAAGTCTTCATTTCTTGACCGACTATTTTCTTAACACTTTAATTATTTATTCAACATTGTTTCATAGTTTTGTTTAACTCTATTTTCCCAAATGATTTCCGCTGCAAGTTTTAATTGATTGAGGTTCCAGTGAACGTCAAATTTGGAATTTTGAGCGAAGTTTTAAATTGGTCAAAATTCCTTAGTTATGTTCGGGTTTATGAGTAACGAACCGGGCTCAGAAAACTCGGGGCGTTACAGTATGGTATCAGAGACATTCAGTTAAACCGTTCAAAAGATTACTCATCAGTGCCGATCGTTGCATGGGAGTACTCCAACAACTGTAAGTATTTATGTTAGCCTTAGTCATTAGATGTTTATGATAGTAGTTAACCATATGCAGGAAATCTTGTAAGATGTCTAGACGACCCGGGAGACCCAGAATACCAAGAGAGATGCCCAACCTGAGAACTGAGGAGGATCCTAGTGTGATTAGGCAGCTGACAGATTTGGTGCGTCAGCAAACCGATTTAGTGCGCCAACAGTCTGATCAACTAGGAGTGCTGCTGAACCGAGAGGTACAAGGAAGTGCCAACTCGGGTTCTAGTAATGAACATTATGGAGATAGATTCAGGAGGTTAAGACCACCCACGTTTGATAGACAGTCATCTGATCCAGTTATTGCTGAAGGGTGGCTTAGGAAGATTGAGAGTATGTTTAGGTGCGCCAACGTTGGAGAAGGAGACAAGGTCACGTTGGTAACGTTTCATTTGGCTGGTGAAGCTCAACTCTGGTGGGAAACAATAGAGACTACCACTGATGTTTTGGCGATGCCTTGGTCACAATTCAAAGACGTCTTCTATGGAAAGTATTTTAACAGCACTGTCCAAACCGCAAAGAAGTTGGAATTTTTGAACTTGAAGCAGACAGGGTCTGTGGCCGAGTACAGTAGGCAGTTTGAGTCCCTGTCCAGGTTTGCTGGACATTTTGCTCACAAGGACGAGGATAAGGTGTTCAAATTTGTGCATGGACTGAAGCCAGAAATTTATAGAGGAGTTAAATTCTGTGGTATTAAAGGCTTGACATTCAGCAAAGTTGTGTCCACTGCTCTAGAAGTGGAAGAAGCTGAAAGGAAGTGTACTGGACCAAAGGAGGCCCCACAAAAGTTTATCCAGGCACACCATCAAAGGGGAATAAAGAGGCCTAGCGAAGGCCAGCATAGCCAAGGAACAGAAAAGAAGTGCCAGATACCAGGAAGTTTCCCCTGTGCCCGAAGTGTTTGAAGAGTCACCTGGGTGAATGCAGGTTCGGTTCGGGAAAGTGTTTCAATTGTGAGGAAATTGGTCACATATTCAGGGATTGCCCGAAGCCCAGAGTCACCCGGTGTTTCAACTGTAACAAAGTTGGTCACCTTAACAGAGATTGCCCAGATTTAAAGAATGGCCCTGCTAGGATTAAGCCGAGGATATTCTCCATGATGGAGTCGAGCGATGATGAGCAGCCTGCTGTTGTGTCAGGTACTATATTGGTCAACTCTATACCTGCTTTTACATTGATAGATTCTGGTGCAACACATTCATTCATAGCATCTACATTTGCTGTTAAGTTAGATGTACAGTTTACCCCTTCTATGCATGTGTTTAGTGTTGCATTACCCTCTGGTGAACGCATGCACTCTAACCAGGTAATGCTTGATAGTGACGTGTTAGTAGGGAGCGTGAGTCTACCTGCCGATCTCATTATTATGGATATAATGGGATTTGATGTGATCCTTGGAATGGATTGGTTGTTTAAACATTATGCTACAATCGACTGTAGGATTGGAGTAGTTAGATTCCAACCCCCTGGTGGTTTAAATCATACCTTCCAAGATTTAAAGAAGAGTGAGGAAATGTCTGTTATGACTTCGTTAAATTGTAGACCCTCATCATGCAGAGAGTACCTATGCTTCTTGGAAAGTGTTCTAGATACACAATTTGTAGGAAAAGCAACTCCCCAAAATGTCTTGATTGTCCAAGACTTCCCTGAAGTGTTTTTAGATGACCTTCCTGGTTTACCACCAGATAGGGAAATCTAATTCGTTGTAGATGTTTACCCCGGCGCCGAGCCTGTGTCTAAAAATCCATATAGGCTAGCACCAACAGAACTTAAAGAATTACAGAAGCAGTTAGAGGATCTGTTGGAGAAAGGGTTCATACGCCCAAGCTTTTCACCGTGGGGTGCACCTGTCCTTTTTGTCAAAAAGAAAGATGGATCAATGCGAATGTGCATTGATTATAGGGAATTAAATAAGTTAACTGTCAAGAACAAGTATCCATTGCCAAGGATTGATGATTTATTTGACCAGCTTAATGGTGCACGTGTTTTCTCTAAGATTGACCTTAGGTCCGGTTATTACCAATTGAAAGTTAAATCTGAGGATATTCCTAAAATAGCCTTTCGCACAAGATAAGGACATTACGAGTTTTTAGTTATGTCTTTTGGTTTGACAAATGCACCAGCAGCATTCATGGATCTTATGAATAGGGTGTTTCATGAGTATTTGGACAAGTTTGTCATAGTGTTTATTGATGATATTCTGATCTATTCAAGTACTAAGGATGAGCATGCAAGGCATTTGAGTTTGGTGTTAGAAGTACTTAGACAGCACCAACTTTATGCTAAGTTTTCCAAGTGTGAGTTTTGGTTGGACAGAGTTCACTTTCTTGGTCATGTGATCTCTGGAGATAGGATATCTGTCAATCCAGCCAAGGTTCAAGCAGTTAAGGAGTGGCCCCAACCAAGGAATGCTATAGATATACGGAGTTTTCTTGGATTAGCAGGATACTACAGGAAATTTATCGAAGGGTTTTCAAAAATTGCTACACCCCTCACTCGGTTAACTAGGAAAAACATTAAGTATGTATGGACAGAGGAGTGTGAATCCAGTTTCCAGACTTTGAAACAGAAGTTGACCAACGCCCCAATATTAACCCTTCCCGTTGAAAATGGTGAGTTCAGCATTTATTGTGACGTTTCCAAGATTGGCCTTGGATGTGTGTTGATGCAAGATGGTAAGGTAATAGCCTATGCCTCTAGGCAGTTGAAAACACATGAGAAGAATTACCCTACACATGACTTGGACATAGCTGCAGTGGTATTTGCACTTAAGATTTGGAGGCATTACTTGTATTGTAACGCTCGGGATTTACGGGTTTCCGCTCTTAGGAGTATTTTCGTAAAATAGTAAATTAAAGTTTTTTCTCGAATGGGAAGTTTCATTAGAGCCCTAGGAATTTATGAGGATTTTTAGAGAGATAAGCAAATTTTTAGAAACCCGAATTGGTAGCGTAATGCTATGTTCTGTTTTTAGCCCTATAGTGTTTTAACTTGTAAAAATAGTAAATTAAATCCGTTTTGCGAACGGAGACTTTCGTTAGAACCCTAGGATTAAATTAGAATATTGGGAGGAATAAGAAAATTTCGGAGAACTCAAAACGTTAGGCGAAATAACAAAATGAGTAAGAAAAATGGGTGAGGGGCAAACTTATAATTATAAGATTAAGTTTATTCATTTTAAAAACAAACCCCTCCCCACTTCAACATTTTCATTCCACGAAAATCCCCTCCAGAGCACTCTCCCCTCCCCCACTTGGCGATCCTTCATCTCCACGGCGACTTCCTCTCGGCCGATAATTCGTCTTTTCCGACGATCGTCTCTCTCAAGTTTTCTTCGACAATTCCAAGCCCTAGGTAAGACTCTAGTATTATACGAGCTAGTTTTGATTTAGGGTTTGATTTTAATTAGAGTATTTTCGATTTAAGGTCGAGAAATCGTAGATTTTGTTAGAAATCGATAGTTTAAAGATATTAATGCCCTTTGATGATGCAATTGCTGCTATTTAGGTAGATTGGATGGATTAATGGTGTTTGGGTGATTGTTAGGTTAATTTTGGAGTTGATTCTCGTTAGGGTTCCAATTGGGCTTTTCTTGAATTCGTCGTTTTGGGTTAAGAATGAGTTAGGCTATTGATTGTTGATATATTTGTTGTTATTATAGTTGATTTGATAAAGTATTTGGGATTTTGGGTTGTTGGAGAGCCATTAATGGAGTTTGCTAATGTGTGAGTGCCACGTGTTCGACGAAATGCCCGAGTAGAGAAAATGGAGTTTTAGGAAAGAATTTCCTTAGTTAGGAGTTTGGTTTAAGTTTAGAATTCGTTTATTTAGGATCGATTTTAATGCCACTACTTGTGAAATGCTTTAGGTGGAGACGGCTTTACGGACGGTGCACGGCTTGCTAAGGACGCCAGGTAAGTGAGTGTTAGGTTTTTCGGCCCCTAAGGCCCTACGTCATAACGATGTTGATAATGTTGGTTGTGATGAAGGTAGGTAGTTATGGGGGTTGGGGGTAATACGGGTAGCTTAAAGTAGTGCCTTAGCGATTAGTTAGTGGTTGTTCGATAGACGTTTTATATGTGTTATTCCTCATGCATCATATTTTATAAACTGTGCATAGGAACTATTTACGAGCATGTTTTTATGATAAATTGAACGATAAAGACTTATGATTATATGGTTCTCACGGGGTAAGTCATGGTTCTCACGGGGCAAGTCATGGTTCTCACGGGGCAAGAAAATGGTCTACTACGTAGACAAATGAGTTAACGCTAACAAAACGAAATGATGTGAACATGTTTTTAATAATGTCATGCATATATGTAAAAGTTATGTTTAGTGCACTCCTTACTAAGCATTAGGCTTAATGTATTTATCGTATGATGTAGGTGACGAGAACGAAGGTGAGGAACCTCCTTATGATGATCAAGCGTAGTTGGTCGATGGACGGAGCTCGTGGCGGCGGGGCGTGTTTTGGCTAGGATGGATGTCTCATGGTTAGACAATTTTTGAGAGTTTTTGATGATGTTTGGGGTAATGGTGAATTGGATAGATTTATCGTAGGGTTTAATACGTTTTAGGATGTTTGATGACTGAACAGATAATATATTGCGTTTTGTAGTGTTTTTGACGTTTTTCAAACAAGAGGAAATGTTAAATTTTTAAACGGAACCACGCAGATCGTTTTATGAAATTTGATTATGTTTAAAGATGAATTGTGTCGGTTTGAGTTTTTAGGTAAATTTTGGGGTTGGATGAATATTTTGTGAGATGTACGTAAGGATTATGTGAAGAAGGAGTGAGAAAAGAGGTTGTTGTGTTCAGTGTGTTTTGTGTTAAGAATGTGAAGTGCAGGGCGTGGGAAGGAAGGAGAAAAGGAGAAAGAAGAAGGAGGAGGAGCTGTGCTCTCTGGAGGAATTCCAGAGAGCATGGCGATTGATCGCCTTTGGGAGGCGATCAATCGCCTCTCCTCCTGCCTGGCAATCGCTGGAGAGGCGATTGCCAGGCGAGGTAAACAATCGCCTAAGGGCGATTGCTCGCCAGGAGCAATCGCCACCTGTTCTGTCGCCTTTCAAAAAAAAAAAAAAGAATAAAGATTTTAATTATTTTCTTTTAGTTTTAATTGTTTAATTTAATGGTTTTAGGATTATTTTAGATGGTTTCTAAAGAAATTTTCAAACGTCGTTAACATTTTCAATTGCGACTTTAAAAGTTTTATTTCCGCTCGAAAGTCAGATTTAGAGTTTGTACGTAAAAAAAAAAAAAAAAAAAAAGTACGGGTACAGTATTAGGGTCGTGACATGTATGGACAATCCTGTGAGATATTTTAAGATCATAAGAGCCTGAAGTATATTTTTACACAGAAGGAACTGAACATGAGGCAACGTCAATGGTTGGAATTTGTAAAGGACTATGATTTCGAGATTAAATACCACCCCGGCAAAGCAAATGTTGTGGCAGATGCTTTGAGTAGAGTAACGACACCAACCCCAACTATGATTTTCAATATACCGTTAGCCTTAGAATCAGAATTCCAAAAGTTTAATCTAGAAGCAGTATCCAGTGTATCAGCTGTACTTTCAGCCATAACCTTAAAGCCTACCATTCTAGAGAAAATAAAGGAAGCTTCAAATGAATGATGATGAGTGTAACAAGTACAATTTAAGCATGGATTCTACGGACAAGACAGATTTTAACCATTCTGCCGATGGAATCCTTAAGTTTAGAAATAGATGGTTTGTTCCTGCCATTAAAGAACTTCGTGATGAGATTCTTTCTGAAGCACACTCTTCCAGGTTCTCTGTTCACCCTGGGAGTACAAAGATGTACAAGGATCTTAAACAGCATTATTGGTGGCCAGATATGAAACGAAGTGTGGCAGAGTATGTAGGATTGTGTTTGTGTTGTCAGCAGATTAAGGCCGAGCATCAGAGACCCTCAGGGACATTGCAACCCTTACCAGTTCCTGAATGGAAATGGGAACAAATAACGATGGACTTTGTTGTGGGATTGCCTAGAACAGCAAAGGGACACGATGCAATCTGGATAATAGTTGATCGTTTAACCAAATCTGCCCATTTTTTACCGATAAAGATAACATACTCGATGGATCAACTTGCTGAGTTGTATGTGCATGAAGTTGTTAGACTGCATGGAGTTCTAACCACTATAGTTTCAGTCCGAGACTCTAGATTTACATCTAAGTTTTGGAAGAGTTTGCACAAGGCTATGAGGACGCAGCTTAATTTCAGTACAGCTTTTCACCCTCAAACAGATGGACAATCTGAGAGAACTATTCAGATCTTAGAGGATATGCTCCGTGCATGTATATTAGATTTTCAAGGATCTTGGAGTAAATATTTATCATTGGTGGAGTTTTGCTATAATAACAGTTTTCAGGCAACAATAGGAATGGCACCGTATGAAGCATTGTATGGGCGAAAATGCAGATCGCCTTTGTACTGGGATGAAGTTGGTGAAGCACAGTTGCTTGGTCCTAACTTTGTGCAGCAAACTGTTGAGAATGTTGCCCTCATCCGACAGAGAATTTTGGCAGCTCAGAGCCGACAGAAAAGTTATGCAGATTGCAGGCATAGAGAATTAGAGTTTGAATTAGGTGATGAAGTTTTTCTTAAAGTATCACCATTTAAAGGAGTTGTGAGATTTGGGAGGAGAGGCAAGTTGAACCCCAGATATATTGGACCTTTTTCAATCCTGAAAAGGATTGGGAAATCAGCGTATGAGTTGCAATTGCCAGCCTCTATGGATGGGATCCACAACGTATTCCATGTTTCTATGTTGAAGAAGTGCATAAGGGATCCAAACCAAGTCATGGAACAACAAGACTTTGAGATTCATCCTACCCTTGCCTATGAAGAGAAACCAGTAAAGATCTTAGATTATGCAGTGAAGGTATTGCGCAACAAAGAAGTTCCATTGGTGAAGGTATTGTGGCGTAACCAGAATATTGAGGAGACAACTTAGGAGCGCCAGCAAGACATGATGGACCAACATCCAGAATTATTCAGTTACTGAATTTTGAGGACAAAATTCTTTTAAGGAGGGTAGATTGTAACACCCGGTTTCTATTAACCGATTTACCTTTTTCATTTTTTTTAGAGAATGCTTTAAAATTGAAATTTGGGTGATTTAGTGATTAGGTTAATAAGTGAATGAGTAAGGGCAAAAAGGTAAATTGCAATTTATTGTGGATAACGTATTTAAGGGAGGGTTTAATGAGGTTTAGCCGCCACTGTTCCCTCATTTTCCTTTCTCGGTATTCAGCTCAAGCTCATCAGAGCTCCAGGCGATTTTCCCTCCGACTTCTCCAGTGATTTCTCCGACTTAGGTGAGTCCCTTCATTTTCTTTATGACTCGACGGTTAGATAGCAGAGGGAGTGCAATGTATGTGTTTTTGGGAGTGTTGTGAATGTGTGTAGTTTTGGGTTTAGTGCAGAATCGGGAATGCACGAAGATCTGGGCTTCCAAATTAATTTCCTTAGACTCCTGGATAGTTTAGAATGAAGTATAACTAATACACTGTCTACGGTTTTAGGTTTGAGCAAAACCCGAAGTGGTTAGCAACCAAACAATTTCCAGGAATCCAGGTAAGTGAAGTAATATGTGTGCCTTCGGGCCTACATCACAAAACAGTAGGTTTATGCATGTTTGAGTATTTTCTGTATGTTATGCATCATGTTTTTGAAGAAATACGAAAATGAATTTATATGAAATGTTATGGCAAGGTATGAACAGATTGAAACAGATTAGTTATTAAGGGAAGTAATCCGCCCCTTAATCGAGTAGAGGATTTATTACTTTGGGAGAACCGATCCCACTCCCAATGGAATTGAAGGATCAGATCAGCTGTTAAGGGAACTAATCCACCCCTTAATCGAGAAGAGGATGTATGACTTTGGGAAAATTGATCCACTTCCCAATGGAACCGAGGGATCATATCAGTGAATGAACGAAATTGCAACTGAGATGCGAAAGTAGAAACTGCATGATTAAAATTTATGTTTCAGTATTTCATTTCATTATTGCTTTACTTGCTTAGCATTAGGCTAATAGATTAGTTTTGTGATGTAGGTGCTGAGGTAACTACTGGAGAGTTCTCTGAATTTACTGAGGAATAAGCAAAGTTGTTGAAGCACTTTCATGCCACGCTTTGGTATTCTGATGAGGCGGTTTAACTTATGTCTGTTGGTGTGAAGGTTTAGTTGACAATGTTTCGATTTAAGTATGTTGAGACTTATAACAGTAATAGTTTTCATTGTTTTGAACACATTTTTAGTTTTTTTTTTATAATAGTACTCTGATGATTTAGCATTGGTTTTTACTGGATTTTGAGTAATGTAGGGATTAGAGTTGTTCCTGAATGATTTCTTTGAAGTGAATAAGTCCTTTTGTAGTAGAGTTGTTTTTGTATGGAACATGAATTGTGGAAAGGTTGCTCTATTTTCTATCGGCAGTTGTAGTCTATCGGTAGAAGATGGATGTTTTCTACCGGTAGGAATAGCGCGTTAAATCTATCGGATGGCGTAGTTTATTTTATCGGTAGAAGTGTTATAGAGTTTTGTCGTTTTGCTATCGGCAGAAGTTGGATGAAAGGGATTCATTCGGCTAACGTCATCGGTAGAAGTGTTATAGAGTTTTGTCGTTTAGCTATCGGTGGAAGTAGGATGAAAGGATTCATCCGGCTGACATCATCGGTAGAAGTGTTATAGAGTTTTGTCGTTTAGCTATCGGTGGAAGTAGGATGAAAGGATTCATCCGGCTGACGTCATCGGTAGAAGTTGTGAAGTTTTGTCGTTTGTGAGCGGAAGATGAAGTCCTTTTCTTTATATCCGCTGCTGGAACAACTTGTCTTCGCCTCTTCCGTTGACTTTGTTCATCGGTAGATGCGTTTGACTTTTCACAAAGTTCTAAGTATTTCACACTCCAAGTCTTCATTTCTTGACCGACTATTTTCTTAACACTTTAATTATTTATTCAATATTGTTTCATAGTTTTGTTTAACTTTATTTTCCCAAATGATTTCCGCTGCAAGTTTTAATTGATTGAGGTTCCAGTGAACGTCAAATTTGGAATTTTGAGCGAAGTTTTAAATTGGTCAAAATTCCTTAGTTATGTTCGGGTTTATGAGTAACGAACCGGGCTCAGAAAACTCGGGGCGTTACAGATCGATTGCCCCAATGCTAGGCGATCGATCGCCCCACTCTCTGAAAAATCCAGAGAGCGGCGATCGATCATGCCGATCGACGGCGGTGGATCGGCATGTCCTCTGGAATCCGATTTCCAGAGGACTTGCTCCCCATTTCTTTTCTTCCTTCACCTCTCTTCCCCTGCATATTCATACACATAATTCCAATTTCTTCCTCAATTATCACTAAAACCCTTAACATAAAATCATTCATTTCACTTTTCGGCAAATCACCAAATAGACAACCCGAAACATATTCTAAAATGTGTTTAAGAAAATAGTAACTTTCGTAAAAATGAACTGCGTGGTTCGGTTTAAAAACTTTCAATTCCTCCTCTTTCAAAAGAAAATACCAAGCAGTTCCAGTAACCTTTAAAACCGACATTTTCAGAACATAAACCTATCAACTAATCAGATCTCAAACATCCTAATATGTTCAAACTATACAATTTCTCCTACGATCTAACTATCGTATCCCCAAAATACTTACATACATCCCCAACGGGTCAAAAGGCGCCTCGACTGCCCAGCACACTTTTACGGGCCATCCTCCATCAACTGCATCATTCCTTAGGTAGAGGAATCTCGTCCTCACCTTGCTCAATGTTACCTACACCATAAAGACACCTATGAGATAAAAATCTCAGTAAATTCTACGTAAATACCTATGCATGATCATGTATGCTCAATACTATGAAAACCGTCCATGTCATTTCATATATCAATACGTGTCAGTCTATGGTCATCGGAAACGCTGGACAGATAGATAGGGCACGTCAAGCGAATAGACAGCCCACACCATCTGAAGAAAGGAAGACCCGCTCACCACAGAACGCCAGGTCTGAACCTCATCCCCGATAACCCTATGTCATGGTTGTTTACTGTGATACTTTACTTGCCTTTACAATGCATGTTCTTTTGATAAAATCAATACGTAAATTCATTTTCATGACGTTTTAAAACCATGATGCGTGAACAGATCAATATAAACATACATAACAAGCATACCATCAAAACGCTACAAATACCATCAAAACGTTACAAATACTGTCACAGAAATCAACTTATAAAGCAACCGAACCTAAACTACCCAACCAAGACAATTAGACGAAACAATGACCAACATAAACAATTAAGCTCCAACGTATCCTCAAAACGATTTCCGACATATGGTGTAGGCCAATCGGCCAGAGTAAGTCACGAGAACTTACCTTGTGCGCGTTGAACTTCAAGCTCCGTCCACGAGCGTTGTTTACCTAAGGCAAATTCACAATATTATCGTTAAAATGCGTTTAAACCTTAAACGTCCAAATTAACAAAATCCTTAACTAAGGAAATTTTGAAATTCTAACTTAACTAATCGAGGCATTTTAACAACAATTAACGCTCGATACCTCGAAACCACCATTAACGAGTTTTTCCAAAAACCTAAAAATTCATCAAACCCTAACCTTTCTCACAAATCAATTTAACTTCGTCTAATAACGCTTGATACGTCCGTTATATTCGTAACTACGGTAAATCTATCAATTTTAAACTCAAAATCACCATTTTCACAAAAACCCTAAACGAAACCCTAATCGTTTTAACCCTAGAAACCGAGAACTAAAGCCGGGAAATGTTAGAGACTTACTAAGAATCGCGAGTGGAGAAGAAAATGCGAAGAAACTTCGGAGAACGGAGGACGAGTCGTCGTCGGAGAGGGAGAATCGCTCGCGGGAGGGAAAATCGTCGAAGGAGAGAAAAGGATGAAATCGTGAAGTCTGGAGAAGAAGAAAGGATTTGTAATATTTTATAATATTGACTTGGAAAATTACCATTTTGCCCTTCTTTGATTTTCTATTTGTTTCGTCTTTTGTTTCGTTAATTAACCGACGATTCGGTTTCTTCAAATTTCCTTATTTCGTCAATAACTCCAACTTATTATCAGGGCTTTATTAAAACTGTCCGTTAGCAATTCGGACCTCGTTTACTATTTTTACCAAAGTATCCTTTATATTACGATAAACGTAATTCTCGTAAAATTAGCGTTACAACTCCTAAAATTCTCGAAATTTTCTTAAGATCCATATTAATTATTAAGATCATAATAATGCTTTCTTTTCACGAAACTGACTTAATTTGACATAATTACAAAATCCCGTAAAGAACCGGGTGTTACAACTTCACTACTTACCTGGTTTCTCGGCACGTGCTCTCTTACCCCATTTAATCCAATTGCTCGGTCTTTAACCTAAAAAAAAAAAAATAGGGAATATCAACTTAGTACCAATCTAAAAGATTCTAAGAAATTATCTAGCATAAAACCAACAAACAACTCAAAGCTTAACTCTAAACCCGAAATTCCTACATTTTCCACCGTCCAACTTCAATCGACCATAACTTTCTCGTTTATCATCGGATTTTGACGTGCCACCCCAATCCGTAAACCTCTACACGTCAACTATCCATTAAAGCACTTAAATTGACCATCAAAATAATTTGGCCAACCTGAAATGCACCCAACAGATTCGGCCAGGTAAAGTATAAAAACCAATTATTCCACAAACTTCACCAATACTCTAATCTAACTACCTAAACCACTTAGACTAACATATCTAAAGTTCAATCCATCAAAAGTAGCAAAGAAATACATCAAGGGAAAGATAAATTCGGAATCCCCACTTAGGGTTTTCCAAATTCTTCTAAAACTCCACCAAATCCACTAAAAACACCAACAAACTCTACTATTTCAACCTAAAACCCATAAAAAACTAACCTTAAATCCTTGAAAAATTGATGGAATGAAGGAGGGGAGAGCCTTCGATGGTGGCTGGTCATCGTGGGAAGAAAAGAGAGAAAGAAGAAGGTTTTTGCATTTTCACACTTTATTTACCAACTTTTATAAATTTCAACTTTTTGCTTTTAATTTTCTAACCAAAATTTTATATAATTTCAAAACAACCCCCCACCACTTTTCTATCTCCTTTCCAACGTGAAAGGCTTCTCCCTTTAAGCCATTACCTTATCTTCTTTCATTGGTTCATAATTCCAAATTAACTTTTTAATCTCTCTTTTTGACTTTTCAATCATACTTTTGTCTTTTGACTTTTCCACACTCTTTTCTCTTCTTTTCCTTCACTCCAACGTTGAAGCTTCTAATTTCTTTCCTTTTTGTTCACTTTTATTTTCCTTTAACTCAATTTTAACTTAACCAAAATTTCTAACCACTCAATCCTATGGTTTTCACTCAAATTTCTCCTCCAATTGCACTTTCTAGCTCAATAGTTTAGGAAAACTCTAGGACTATTGTTAAACCCTCATGACATCCCTAACCTAGGGCTACGTGCTTTACGAAATTTTTTTTTTTTGGTGTTACATCGAGTGTCAAAATAAATATCTAGTTCATTTCGCATAGAACTAGAGTAAACATTCGTATCTAATTAATTCTAAATATCATGAATATCAAATTGTGAATCTACAATATTTCCACCACCACTACTTGAACTAGCATGTGAAGAAACACGTGAACGACTAACATTAGAATATTTAGATTCATAAGAAGAATATAAACTAACAATTCCATTAGTATTTGATCTGTAGAAAGTAAAGAAGTCGTATTTAAATTATTAGAAATTTTATTAATTATGTGACATTCTCTTCTTAATTTATATCTAGGATTCATTATACATGCATAACAAAAAATAGGAGGAATGTCAAACCAATATTTTTTAAATTTTGTTTCTATTTTATAAAGTATATCTCTAAATTCATCTATTTGTCGATATTGTGCAAAATTATCCGTTAAATTTATAAAAATTAGGAGAACAAGATGAGAAGTAAGATAATAAATTCTCGAGCATTCATTTGTAGCATCATAAAATGGTTTTAAAAATCAAGAAATATATTAGTTACATCGCAACTAGATTTATCAAGATTAATACTTGGTGTTTTCTCATTAATAAAATCAAAAATAACTTGTCAATATGGCCTAACATTTTTTAACATTAAATAAGTAGAATTCTACCTATTATCTACATTGGTTTTTAATTTTTGTGGTTTAAGTTGGACAGCTTTACAAAAATCTCTACATTCTTGCTGTCTCGAATTAGATATAATTATATAAGAAATTGCGGATTTAATTAATTCAATATGAGACGAAATATATGTCATACCATTTTTAACAACTAAATTTAAAATATGACAAACACATCTCATATGAAAAAGAGAATCGTGAGTAGTATCTAATTAAAAATAATTTTTAAAATGAGAAATAGCAACATCGTTAGCACTAGCATTATCAAGTGTTATACTAAATATTCTATCTCGAATAGAATATTCTTGCAATATCATTACAATATATATATAAATAGTAATACAAGTGTGATGATATTAACAATTACGAAATTCTAAATTTTTTTTATTTAATTGTCAAAAGTCATCAATAAAATGAGAAGTTACAACGACATAGCCTATAGAATTACGTGCACTCCATAAATCAAAGGTGATACAAATAGACATTGAATGAGCGCTTGAAAAAAATGAAATTAGTTCATTTATCATATTATTAAATATTTTAATAATATCATTTTTAGTTGTACTTCTAGGAACACGTTTAAAATTAGGAGTAACATATTCTTTCATAAATTTTTCAAATTCATCACTATTGGTGAACGTTAAAGACAACTTACATTGTGTTACAAGTTTTGCTATTCCTTCTCTCACTTTATTTTGTGAATACAAAAAAGTGCCACTACTACCAGTATTTAATAATCTTTGTGTAGGGTCACCAATTTCCTGGTTTAAGTGACATTTTTGATAATGCCTACCGAGTGTGCTAGTTGAACTACTGAAAATATATGCATAATTTTTAATAGAATAGTTGCATTGAGCTCTAAATTATACTTTTCCACCAATTTTAATTTCTTTCATTACAAAATGTTTCCGTATTTCAGACGTTTTGTTTATTTTGTTTTTAGATGATGAAGTGCATGCTCGTGCAGATGATTGTCATATTGAAAATGTAAGATTTATTTATCTAATTTCTTCAATATCATCATCAATATTATAATTACGTGGATCTATAACTATTAAAAATAATTTTTAAAGTAAATTTCAAATAAGAAAATGATACTAAAATTCCAATTGATCAACAATAGTTTGTTGATGGTGTGAGTTTATAATCACCTCCACGTATACGAAACCTATAAAAAATCACACAAAAAATGTTAAATCATAAAACTAATATTATCAACAATTTATAAATTCATTAAATAAATAAACTATAATACATATCTTTGTTGAATGAATGGAAAATATGTGAAAATTGGAAAGAAAAAATGAAAGATATCAATTGAACATTGAGTACTAAAATTTGCAAGCTGAAATAAGAGAGCGAGAGAGAGTTGAGAGAAAGTTGAAGAAAAAATGAATGAGAAATGAGTTGTATCTATAGAGGAGAGGAGAGGGGAGGGAAAGAGGAAGCAGGAGGAGGAGGAAGACTTAGGGAGGGGGCGGAGGGGAGCAAAAGAGTTGAGAGAAAGTTGAAAAAAAAATGAATGAGAAATGAGTTGTATCTATAGAGGAGAGGAGAGGGGAGGGAAAGAGGAAGCAGGAGGAGGAAGAAGCCTTAGGGAGGGGTGGAGGAGGGGGAGGGGGGTGTGGGGTTCGGAGGGGAGCAAAGGAGTTGAGAGAAAATTGAAGAAAAAATGAATGACAAATGAGTTGTAGCTATAGAGGAGAGGAGAGGGGAGGGAAAGAGGAAGCAGGAGGAGGAAGAAGCCTTGTGGGTGGGTGGGTGGGTGGGTGGGTGGGTGGGGGGGGGGGGGGGGGGGGGGTTGTGGCACAACTCAGCAACGATCTAATGACTGTTGCTGGAGACTGCGCCTAGGAGGGGAGCAAAGGAGGGGGCCGGGGGGCGCTGGTGCGGTGCATTGCTGCAACAACCAATAGCAACGGTTTGATGACCATTGCTTGAGAGAGAGCCAGAAAGAGGCAGGAGGCAGCTAGACAGGAGTCAGTGAGTCGCAAGACGTAGGAGAGAGCAAAACGAAACCAAGGGGAAGTTTCATCACCGAGGGGAATTTTTCACGTTCTCTCCGAATGTTTCATCGATCGGTCGGTGATCGTGTAACACCCGAGATTTTTGGGTATCCGCTCCAGGGGTATTTCTGTAAATAGTAAATATAGGTCCGTTTCGCGAGCGGTCGGTTATATTAGGACCCTAGAAATTTATAGAGATTTTTAGAAGAATAAGCAAAATTTTAGAAATCCAATCGATAGTGTAACGCCAAATTACGGTTTTCCACTTATAAAGTTTTAAGTCGTAAAAATAGTAAATTAAGTCCAAATTGCGAACGGGAAGTTTCGTTAGGACCCTAGAATTAAATAAGAATATTTGGAGAAATAAGGGAATTTTGGAGAAACCAAATCGATAGACGAAATCGCGAGTTAAGTAAAGAAAACTAACTAAGGGCAATATGGTAATTTGGAAAGTTAATTTTTATAAAAATAACAAACCTCTCTTTTTCCTCTCTCTCCCTTTCTGTTTTTCACAATTCCAGAGAGCCGAAGCTCTCTCTCCCTCTCTGTTTCTCCTCTCCTTCCCGCGGCTATTTCCTTCAACGCCGATCAACGGCTTCCCTCCTCCGATTCCTTCGATTTTCTTCGACGATTCAATCTTTTAGGTAACCTCTAAGCTGTATGCACGTTTATTTGTCGATTTAGGGTTGTATTCGTTAGGTTTTATCGATTAGGGTTTGATGACAAATTGTCGGATTTAGTTAGAAATCGATAGTTTAACGATGTTAATGCCCGATTAGGATGTATTGATGATTGTTGGAGAAATTAGAATGGATTAATAGTGTTGGTTGAAATTATAGTTGATTTGATTTAATTTTAGAATTTGTTGTGAATGGTGAAATGAGGCTTAGAAATTAGTGAGCATAACGTGCTCGATGTAATGCCCGAGTGAAAGGAAAATGAAGTTTTAGGAAATATTTCTTTAGTTAGGAGCTTAGATTTAAGTTTGAGATTCGTTTATTTAGGTTCGATTTTTATGCCTTTAATTGTGAAATGCTTTAGGTGGAGACAACTCTTTGGACGGTGCACGGCTTGCTACGGACTCCAGGTAAGTGGATGTTAGGTTTCCGGCCCTTAAGGCCCTACATCGTGTCAACGTTAGGTTTTTGTTGTTTGATGATGATTTTCTGATCGTGGGGTTTGTTGTGTCGGGTAGCCTAAGATGTTACTTTTTAGTTGTTGTTAAGTTCGTTATAAGTAAAGCATGTCTATGTATGTTATGGATTATTTGGTGATATGTCTCGATGATATGTTATACTCAGGTTCCTCATGCATCATGTTTTCTTAAATGTTATATGAAATGCTTCATGCCTAATGTATGTAAAAGAAATGTCACGATTTCGTGTGGGTGGGACTGTATGGCCATATACAACAAAACTATTGTCACTATCCACGCGTTGGATCATGAATACGGCCGAAAGGACTATGTACACGCACTTGGCCATGCCTCCCTGACAAGATGCCCACCTTAATCCATGTTAAAGAAAGAAAAAGAATAAGAATAAGTAAATGAACATGTTTTATGAAATGTCATGCATACATGTATGAGTCGTTATAGTGCATCCCCTTACTAAGCATTAGGCTTAATGTTTATGTTGTATGATGTAGGTGACAGGTGTGAAGGTGAGAGTTTCTCTCGATGAAAAGAATAGGTGGTTGAAGGGGAGGATCGTGGCGACGGGCGTGTTTTGGCTTGGCATGACGACTCGTGTATGGATTCTGAATATTTGGGATGTTATGATGTATAGAAGATCATGAGTGAAAAGAACGATGAAATTTTAGGTTGTTTAGACGAATTTGATATTTTGGGTATAGGTGGAAGAATGTAGACTTGGAGTTGTTTATCTGGGGGAATTGAGGTGTCTTTTGTTTTGTTTTGGTAAAGTTAGTATTATAACTGAAATTATGTTGATGATTTAGGCGTTTTGAATCTGTGGGGATTGACTCAGTTTTAAGGCTACCCACGCCATTTGTTTTTAAGAAGTTTCTGTTAAGTTTTGGAATTAAATGATCGAGTGGTTTTAAAGTGTTTAGCATGTTTAGTGTGTAAAATTTGAAGTATTTAAGGTGCAGGAATGAGAATAAAGTTTATAGTTGCTCTCTGGAATCTGTGATTTCGGAGAGCATTCTCATAGAAATTAATTATAGAAATTAATTGGTGTTTGTTCTCTGGAATGTGTAAATTCCAGAGGGCTATGTACAAAAGGGGGAAGAGAAGGATGTAGCGACTGGGCGCTGGAATGGAGAGCGATCAGTAGCCCTCCTTGTTCTTGGGTCAGCTACTGATCGCTGATCAGAGAAGAGATTGATCGCTATGCTTAGCAGCATCAGCGATCGATCTCTATTATTTATAGAAATCGATCGCTGATAAGGATTTAAGCATCAGCGATCGATCTCTATAATTTATAGAAATCGATCGCTGATGGGTATTGGAAAACCAGCGATCGATCTCTATGAATTATAGAGATCGATCGCCCTTGTCCCTAAATGACCAGCGATCGATCTCTATGTTATATAGAGATCGATCTCCATCTTTTTATTAAATGTTGTTTGACCTTTTTATTAAATGCTATTCACTTTTCATTAAATGCTATTTTACTTTTTATTAAATGCTATTCACTTTTCATTAAATGCTATTCCACTTAAATGCTATTTTACTTTTTATTAAATGCTATCCCACTTTTTATTAAATGTTGTTTTACTTTTTATTTAAATTCTGTTTTACGGTTTTACCCTCCCTTTTATTAATAGTTTTAAATTGATTTAAATTATGTTTAATTAGTTGTTTTCTGGGAGTTACAGAAGTGTCAAAAAAAAATTTATTACATAGTTCTACGAGAGTAGGGAGGTTGAGTTGGGATTAAGTTATGGCTAGGCCGTGACGGCCCTGACCGGATTGGGGTCGTTACAATTTTGGTATCAGAGCGATTGAGTTTTAAAAGCGATTCTACGGACTGCCTGCCAAACATGAACCGCCGCACGAGGACTCTCCATCGACTGTAAGTATTTAAGTTTAAGTATGATTCATAGATGTTTATATTGCTTTGTCTTGTGTTGTATTGTGTCTAGGAACAAGAAATGCCGGAAGCACCTAGACAGCCTGAGGAGAATCTTATTAGCCAGCTTATAGACGTAGTGCACCAACAATCCGAACTGATAGAGATTTTACTCAACCGAGATGGGAATGGTAATGGGCAAGGTAATGATTCATGGAACCGGGGTAGAGAACAAACTAGGCAATTTCAACCTCCAACGTTTGGTGGATATGTTATGGATCCGAATCAGGTTGAGGGGTCCCTTGATGATTTTCCGTCACCCCCAGTCAATGAAAGGCCACCACCAGCGAGGGACATTAAGAGGGCCAATGATTCGTTGATCGTGCAGGATAGGAGCGAACGACCCCGAGGAGCTCATCAGGCTCCTTTGTGCCCTATATGTCGGAAAAGTCATTTCGGGGAATGTAGATTGCATTCGGACCGATGTTTTAGATGTGATAGGAGGGGTCACAGAGCCAGGGATTGTCTTGGGCAGAGCAAGAAACTACCGAGTTGTCCCTCAAGGACAATTGCTATGACTGAAGATAGGGAAGCTGCCCAACCAAGCGTGGTTCCAGGTATAATTTTATTTCAATAGTTGATAGAATGAATAACATTAATATAGAGGTGTAGTTTAGAATAAGGGTTAATGATAATACGCATACAATAGGTTGAAGTAGATTTGAAACTAGAGAGGTTAGAAAATGTGGGGATCTGGAGACACGATGATGTATACCTCAATTTAAGGAGAGGAAGATTGTTATGCATTAAGACAGGTAGCCTAGTTTGATACTACTAGTATGTCTAAATGAATAAGGGTCAAAGTAGGAACTCTTATTTTTAGGCTAGCGCAAAGTTTGAAGTATTTAGGTAAAGGTAATGTTTGAGGTTCCAGCTCAAGTAAATTGTTGAAGGAAAATGGAGGTGCCGTTACTTTTACAAAGATAGTGCGATTGATCGATACGAAGTCCAGGATGTATAGTCAGGGTGGTTACATAGAAGTACTAGTATTGACAAATTTCGATGAGGGAGGTATTGAGATCTAAGAGAGATTGGTAAGTTACTAAATGTAGAGACAATAAAGGATTAAGGTTATACGACAGATGATACTCCAGTTATATAGTTTGGACGTTCTCTAGGAGATAGGTACCATCTTAAAGGACTAAAAAAAAAAAAAAAAAAAAAACGAAGGACAAATATTGATACGTGAAAAGATTATGACCGCCACTAAATAGAAAAGAAGACTTAGTAAAGTTAAGAGTGACCAATAAATAAAAGATGCGTTGGGCAATTAGATGCTGCTTAACCTAGGGACATAAGGCAATGTATGAGAGTTAGAAATTATTGATAACGCCTAAGAAGTGTAACAAAATTTTGATGAAGGGTTTAGCACCTTAGATTGAAAGTCAAGTTTAGAGGTCCAGTACACCTCGTTCAAGTTAGAGGAGCTGGTGAATTGACAAGGGTAAGCATCAATTATAGGAGATATAACAAGGATAAAAGATTTCAAATTCTTTCGGTTATGAGCGTTGGAATTAAGAAACGAGTCTATAGTGATATAGTTTAATTTAAGAACCCCAGACATGGAGCTTGTTTCCAGGATGAATGTAGGAACATCAGTATTCGAGGAACTAGGAGGGTAGACCTTGACGAAGAGATATTTTTTTAAATCTTTGGAAAATACAAGGACAAGATTTGGAAATTTAAGGGATTAAGATTAAGGTTGTAACTCTACCTACAACAAGTTTGCTAACAAGAAGAATCGTTAGGTAAATTGTTGTTAAGAAACCAAGTAGAATAATTAGAACCCGACTGGAAGGGATGAAAGATAGTAAAGTAGTTAGTAACCTTCGAGGAAGTCCTTGGAAGATAACAAAGGTAAGTGTAAAGCTTTGCTTAATTCAATGAGCGATTTACGATAGAGGTTAAACTCGATTGTGAAGTCTTGCGAATAAGGGATTTAAGAGTTATCAAGTACATTAGAAATAAGATTGAATTAGGAAGCTTCAAAGATTTGACCCGTATGTAACGAAGTCGAAGCCAACGATTTTGTGAATAGCTAAGGTTAAGGTTGATAAACTTGAGAGTGCGAAGGAGATCGTAACTTGAGGAAATAGAAACTATGTGATATAAGGTGAAATGGCCGGTTAGATAGAATTCGGGTTTTCAGATAGTGTTGTGCAGGTAAGTAAGAGAAATAACTAGATCAAAGGAGGGATTAGAATAAGAGTCAAGTAGTCAAGATTATAGGATTTCGAACATATTGAACGAAAGGAAGAAAGATTTGTTCGAAGACTGTGCAAGGGAGCTTAGAAGTGAGATTAGAACGAGAAATATAGGAAAGTTACAAATAGTAGGTTACCACGATTGCTTGTGCACCCTTTACGGTGTTGGGTGGATAGGTTAACGAATTAATCTAGACTTAAGAATTTCTTAGTGAATTGATGAAGCCCGAGGTAAGAGTTGAATGGAACGAGCATAGTGGACATAAACATAGAAACTTCGAGGATACCGTAAAAGCGTCGAGAGGTAGATTTAAGTGCTTAAGCCCTGAGTATAAGAATGACGATAGAGTAGTTAAGGAAATGTATTGATTGCCCAAAATATGTAGGTATAATGGATGAGAGTGCTAAATAGGAAATGAGGTAGTGGTGTAAAGAAGAGTTCGAAATGGAGGGTTAGAATGAAGAATCTACGTATCAAGTCCTTAGTGTCATTAATTGAAGAAGCTTTAAGGGTTTAATATAGTTAGTTGAGCATTGTTGTCACGAAACTTGAGGAGTTAGAGATCGAGTGAACTTAGCTTGATGTTAAGTTAGAGGAAATTTGAGGTTCTAAAAGACAAAGGATTGAGTCGAAATCGATAAATGTACTAGCGATTGAGTTACGAAGTGCGTAGTTGAAAGGATTTTGAACTTTGGAAATGTAAGACGCTCTCAAGAACCGAAGAGTGATTAAGACCATAATGGTGTTGAGGTTAGTTTTACGAACGTCGTATTTAAATAATGTGAGGGTGATTGATTTGAAGTTAACCAAGCAATAATTTTGGGGACAAAATTCCAATTAAGGAGGGAAGGATGTAACACCCGAGATTTTTGGGTATCCGCTCCAGGGGTATTTCTGTAAATAGTAAATATAGGTCCGTTTCGCGAGCGGTCGGTTATATTAGGACCCTAGAAATTTATAGAGATTTTTAGAAGAATAAGCAAAATTTTAGAAATCCAATCGATAGTGTAACGCCAAATTACGGTTTTCCACTTATAAAGTTTTAAGTCGTAAAAATAGTAAATTAAGTCCAAATTGCGAACGGGAAGTTTCGTTAGGACCCTAGAATTAAATAAGAATATTTGGAGAAATAAGGGAATTTTGGAGAAACCAAATCGATAGACGAAATCGCGAGTTAAGTAAAGAAAACTAACTAAGGGCAATATGGTAATTTGGAAAGTTAATTTTTATAAAAATAACAAACCTCTCTTTTTCCTCTCTCTCCCTTTCTGTTTTTCACAATTCCAGAGAGCCGAAGCTCTCTCTCCCTCTCTGTTTCTCCTCTCCTTCCCGCGGCTATTTCCTTCAACGCCGATCAACGGCTTCCCTCCTCCGATTCCTTCGATTTTCTTCGACGATTCAATCTTTTAGGTAACCTCTAAGCTGTATGCACGTTTATTTGTCGATTTAGGGTTGTATTCGTTAGGTTTTATCGATTAGGGTTTGATGACAAATTGTCGGATTTAGTTAGAAATCGATAGTTTAACGATGTTAATGCCCGATTAGGATGTATTGATGATTGTTGGAGAAATTAGAATGGATTAATAGTGTTGGTTGAAATTATAGTTGATTTTGATTTAATTTTAGAATTTGTTGTGAATGGTGAAATGAGGCTTAGAAATTAGTGAGCATAACGTGCTCGATGTAATGCCCGAGTGAAAGGAAAATGAAGTTTTAGGAAATATTTCTTTAGTTAGGAGCTTAGATTTAAGTTTGAGATTCGTTTATTTAGGTTCGATTTTTATGCCTTTAATTGTGAAATGCTTTAGGTGGAGACAACTCTTTGGACGGTGCACGGCTTGCTACGGACTCCAGGTAAGTGGATGTTAGGTTTCCGGCCCTTAAGGCCCTACATCGTGTCAACGTTAGGTTTTTGTTGTTTGATGATGATTTTCTGATCGTGGGGTTTGTTGTGTCGGGTAGCCTAAGATGTTACTTTTTAGTTGTTGTTAAGTTCGTTATAAGTAAAGCATGTCTATGTATGTTATGGATTATTTGGTGATATGTCTCGATGATATGTTATACTCAGGTTCCTCATGCATCATGTTTTCTTAAATGTTATATGAAATGCTTCATGCCTAATGTATGTAAAAGAAATGTCACGATTTCGTGTGGGTGGGACTGTATGGCCATATACAACAAAACTATTGTCACTATCCACGCGTTGGATCATGAATACGGCCGAAAGGACTATGTACACGCACTTGGCCATGCCTCCCTGACAAGATGCCCACCTTAATCCATGTTAAAGAAAGAAAAAGAATAAGAATAAGTAAATGAACATGTTTTATGAAATGTCATGCATACATGTATGAGTCGTTATAGTGCATCCCCTTACTAAGCATTAGGCTTAATGTTTATGTTGTATGATGTAGGTGACAGGTGTGAAGGTGAGAGTTTCTCTCGATGAAAAGAATAGGTGGTTGAAGGGGAGGATCGTGGCGACGGGCGTGTTTTGGCTTGGCATGACGACTCGTGTATGGATTCTGAATATTTGGGATGTTATGATGTATAGAAGATCATGAGTGAAAAGAACGATGAAATTTTAGGTTGTTTAGACGAATTTGATATTTTGGGTATAGGTGGAAGAATGTAGACTTGGAGTTGTTTATCTGGGGGAATTGAGGTGTCTTTTGTTTTGTTTTGGTAAAGTTAGTATTATAACTGAAATTATGTTGATGATTTAGGCGTTTTGAATCTGTGGGGATTGACTCAGTTTTAAGGCTACCCACGCCATTTGTTTTTAAGAAGTTTCTGTTAAGTTTTGGAATTAAATGATCGAGTGGTTTTAAAGTGTTTAGCATGTTTAGTGTGTAAAATTTGAAGTATTTAAGGTGCAGGAATGAGAATAAAGTTTATAGTTGCTCTCTGGAATCTGTGATTTCGGAGAGCATTCTCATAGAAATTAATTATAGAAATTAATTGGTGTTTGTTCTCTGGAATGTGTAAATTCCAGAGGGCTATGTACAAAAGGGGGAAGAGAAGGATGTAGCGACTGGGCGCTGGAATGGAGAGCGATCAGTAGCCCTCCTTGTTCTTGGGTCAGCTACTGATCGCTGATCAGAGAAGAGATTGATCGCTATGCTTAGTAGCATCAGCGATCGATCTCTATTATTTATAGAAATCGATCGCTGATAAGGATTTAAGCATCAGCGATCGATCTCTATAATTTATAGAAATCGATCGCTGATGGGTATTGGAAAACCAGCGATCGATCTCTATGAATTATAGAGATCGATCGCCCTTGTCCCTAAATGACCAGCGATCGATCTCTATGTTATATAGAGATCGATCTCCATCTTTTATTAAATGTTGTTTGACCTTTTTATTAAATGCTATTCACTTTATTATTCCACTTAATGCTATTTTACTTTTTATTAAATGCTATTCACTTTTCATTAAATGCTATTCCACTTAAATGCTATTTTACTTTTTATTAAATGCTATCCCACTTTTTATTAAATGTTGTTTTACTTTTTATTTAAATTCTGTTTTACGGTTTTACCCTTCCTTTTATTAATAGTTTTAAATTGATTTAAATTATGTTTAATTAGTTGTTTTCTGGGAGTTACAGAAGTGTCAAAAAAAAAATTTATTACATAATTCTACGAGAGTAGGGAGGTTGAGTTGGGATTAAGTTATGGCTAGGCCGTGACGGCCCTGACCGGATTGGGGTCGTTACAGATCGACCCTGGCCTCGGCGGCTCGGATTGGATGAAGCAGATGGATGAGTTGAAGGCCGAAGGCTGGGGGGGGTGGCGCAACTCAGCAACGGTCTAATGACTGTTGCTGGAGACTGTGCCTAGGAGGGGAGCAAAGGAGGGGGCCAAGGGGCGCTGGTGCGCTGCATTGCTGCAACAGCCAGCAGCAACGGTTTGATGACCGTTGCTTGAGAGAGAGCCAGAAAGAGGCAAGAGGCAGCTGGACAGGAGTCAGTGAGTAGCAAGACGTAGAAAAGAGCAAAACGAAAACAAGGGGAAGTTTCATCACCGAGGGGAATTTTTCTCGTTCTCTCCGAATGTTTCATCGATCGGTCGGTGATCGACCCTGGCCTCGGCAGCTCGGGTTGGATGAAGCAGATGGATGAGTTGAAGGCCGAAGGCTGGGGGGTGGCGCAACTCAGCAACGGTCTAATGACTGTTGCTAGAGACTGCGCCTAGGAGGGGAGCAAAGGAGGGGGCTGGGGGCACTGGTCCGCTGCATTGCTGCAACAGCCAGCAGCAACGGTTTGATGACCGTTGCTTGAGAGAGAGCCAGAAAGAGGCAGGATGCAGCTGGATAGGAGTCAGTGAGTCGCAAGACGTAGAAGAGAGCAAAACGAAACCAAGGGGAAGTTTCATCACCGAGGGGAATTTTTCACGTTCTCTCCGAATGTTTCATCGATCGGTCGGTGATCGACCCTGGCCTCGACGGCTCGGGTTGGATGAAGCAGATGGATGAGTTGAAGGTCGAAGGCTGAGTGTTCAGCACTTCAGCGTGATGCAGAGGAGGAATCCAAAAATTAGAAACGAGGAAGACGAACGAAGCAGAGGGGCAATCGATGACCGGGCCCTGAGTTGGGCTCGACCGAGCCAGCTTGCCAGCTTGCGAGTTGGCTCGTGAAGCCAGGTCATCGATGGGCTCGTGAGCCAAGATGGCAGGGCTCGGCTCGACCCGTCGATGTGGCTCAGGCTGAGCCTGCTTGTTACTGTAGCGGGCTGAGCTTGCGCCAACCTGCCTGTTTACCACCTGTACCTGCATTCATAGGTAGATTATGTACATAACTTTTTCCACATATCCATGTTCAAGAATCACATGCCAGACCAACCTCGTGTCATCTCTTCGACAGATAATCAATCCAAGTAAATGTGATGTACAAGAAGGAGCCTCTACGAATTTTGGATAGAGAAGTCAGAGTGCACCAACTCATAAAGATTTGTATGGTCAATATATTGTTGAAGCGTAATATCATTGCGAGTGAGAATGATGTGAACAAATGTGCCACTAAGCTCAACCCAAGGATTATGAATAATCACAAAACATAGGAGGCCTAATGACAAACTTGAGAAAGAGTCATCAAAATGAGAGCAAAGACCCATGAATATGTTGAGCATTGATGTGTTAACAATGGAGTAAATGTTTGTAAAAGACCAAGTACAGAATGAGTGCAAAAGGAAGCTCTAAAGTGGAAATGGGTGGCTGCCCACTGCTGCATGCCAGCCCGACACAGCGCCCCCGCGCCTTACTACAGCATGTGCAGCGCGCTCAGACAACATAGCATTTTGTGCTCGCGACACGGTATCTCGTGCGACAGTGCGCCTGCACCACTCGACAACGCATCCCGTGCTCCTCGCTCATTATGCGAGCCCACCCAGGTACTACCACACCTGCGCGCCTTGTGCCCGACCTTACCCACGGGCCCTGCGCTTCACGCCCGACAACAACGCTCACTCACTCGTGCCTACACCCCACCTGTACAACCCACGAGTCCATCTGTGTGCCCAGTGCGGCCCCAGCACACCCTACGCACCCCACGAGCCCATCCGCAACCAAATTTCTACTTTTTTAGTTTTATTTTATTTTATTTGTATTAAACTC
Organism: Begonia masoniana; assembly: GCA_022432975.1. Lineage (NCBI taxonomy): Eukaryota > Viridiplantae > Streptophyta > Magnoliopsida > Cucurbitales > Begoniaceae > Begonia > Begonia masoniana. The sequence goes on from CM039514.1 coordinate 32,170,095, forward strand.
ATGAATTAGACTTTATTTAAAGAGATTTTGAGATTAATAAAATTGACATTTTCTTAGGGAGTTCGTGTGAGTTCTTCTCTTAAGTTCTTTATGAAGAACTTGTTTTTCATCAAGTATTAACTCGATGGATCATGTTTGATAGTTTTGGTAAAGCTAACAAGGGCGGGTTAAACTACTATCTTGATAACTATGATTCATCATCAAAGATTGATCGGGGTTTCATTAATTTTTTAAATCACATGGGAATAGTATTGTTTATTTGGTGTTGTTGACGTGTCTTAAATTTTAAAAAATCTGAGATTCTCATAAGAGAACTGACATGAGAGATAAAGTTGGAGATGTACAATAAAATTGGCACATTGGAAAGGGTGCTAAATTTCATGGATGAGATGCGAGCATAATATGAAATCTGGGATTTTAATGTAACCAATGATGACCAGATGTTAATTAAATAAAAGGACATTTATTATCCTTGTCAGTTATTAAATTCTCTAAATTTAACTAGTTCAAGAAATTTTTTCAGTTGTGATAAGTATAAATAAGCGAATTAATTAAGTCAAAATAAATTAATGACACAATATGCTAAATTAAGAGGCAATAATATTGCGAAGAACATTTAGATAATTCACGGGGTAGTATCTAGATTTCAAGGAAATGATAATATATACATGTACGCGTGTTTTATTGGTGTTTTTATCTTCTTTGTCCAATTATGTGTGGTTTGATCTAAGCTATTGATTGTAGGTAGAACTGGTGTGTAAATGAGGGTGATTAGATTGCCTCAATGGACGCGGTGGGCTTTGATTTATTACGGTTAATGGTATGTGTGCTCATGACAATTTGGGGATGTGTGGACGATTGTTCACCTCAGCTTTTGATTGGGTCGCCTACAATGGTTGTAGCTTAGTTAATTCAATTGTGTGGCATACTTACCATTGAGTACTGTTACTGCTTCCTATAAATTTTTAATTTCTAATAATTTTAAAATTAATTCATGTTTGGTCAACTACTAATTAGGCATCTCTAGTCAGACGGTGTACACCTCGTTGATTGTCTCACATGCTTGCTTACTGTGGATTAGAGGGAGTTAATTTACATTTTTGCCCTTGCCACTTCAACTTTCTTTTAGGGGTCCGGTTAACAATGGTCGCTTTGCAGCTTGGACGAGGTTGTCTATAGTCATGTTCAGCATCCATTGATGCATGTCTGTGTGTATCAAGTCCAGAGTCTACCCTATCAAACGATTGCCACAACTAGAAGGTGGGCTCAAAGAAAAATATTGGGTCAAAAGAGCCAATTCTCTGAGAGAGAGTCTACCCTATCAAACGATTGCCACAACTAGAAGGTGGGCTCAAAGAAAAATATTGGGTCAAAAGAGCCGATTCTCTGAGAGAACTCGACGGCTCAGCCCAAGTCTTAGTTGTAGTGGAAGACTTAACCAACATGAAAGTGTTATTGTTAGAATTATAAGGATTTATAATTCTAGTTGGATCTAAATTGTTAAACTATAAATTATTCATTATGTTATCATCAGGTTTAAGTCCATATTAAAGCGATTTAATATAGTTTCAATGGACTTTAGAGTATAGTAAATATAATATAGATATATTATAATGTGTAGAGACACCAGAGGTAATTTACCAATTTGTGATGGACAAACTGATAAATTACCCAATTAGGTTTAATATAGGGTTATGGTCCCCAATTCTCAATTGATCCTTTTGCCTCTTAGAACCTCCATCTTTCTAGAGAGACATTAGAGAGGACGATTGACGAATCGGAAGATCTACGTACCCGATCTACAATATTTTGCATTCAATCGATGGATCCGGGTATGTCCTTCTTATCTTACGATTTACTTGTAGAATTTCTAACGTATCGATCAAGAACTGGGCTCTCGCTCTTTTCAGATTTGTGAATTTATTCTAGATTCAATTACTCTGGTTATTTTTATTGAATCCAACAATTGGTATCAGAGCCGGTTACGTTAGACTACAAGTAATCGATTTTTATTGGCTTGAAATCGGAAAAATCATCAATTTTTTTTTAATTTTCGGAATTATTTTTAGGACTATATTTTTGCATCTAATTCCGTTAGAATGCATGTTTTGATGCCTTAAAATTGATTTTTTGTTGATGCACGTTAAGGATTATTGCCCGATCTATCATTATTTTGATAAATCGGACAATTTTGGGGTGAAAATCCGCAGGAATCGGTGAGATTCTGGCAATTTTCATTGCTGGTTCGCAGCCCCTCTTCGGTGGTTTGGGTCGATTCGGTCCGATTGGGTTAGGTTAGGTCCAAATCGAACCAAACCATTTGGGTTCGGACCCACTCTAACCAAACCAACTCGGTTAGGTTATGGTTCGAACTGGTTCCTTGGTTGGTTCAACCCAGACCAGTTCGGTTCGGTTCGGTTAGGTTCGGTTCGGTCTGGTCCGGTCCGACAAAAAAAAAATTTGACTGATCCATTTGGTTAAATGGGCCCCGGTTCACTTTGGTTCGGCTACTTTGAGTCTTTTTAATGACTGTTTCTGGACAATTCAGGGCTCGATTCACCCCGTTTCGCCCTGTTTTTGCCCAGTTTTGGCTGATATGAACCTTCCATTCTAGGTTGGTTGATCATTTGGTTTACTAATTAACTACTATGGTTGCCTAGCTATTGAATATGTATGTATATGTATTTCCTTAACTCTTTTTTGGTGCAATTTTAATAAGTCTTACATTGTAAAATAGGATGGTTGGGTAACATGCTATAAAATTAGCCTCTCTTGCTTTAATTATTCTATTTTTATATGTTGGGCATGAGACATGTATGTATGAATTTCGATCGGCCCAAAGGAAGATTGATGTTTATACAGTTGCATGGTTTGTTAGCAGTATTAAAACATGTGACAATTATTAGGCTGCCATGTGAACATTGAACTTGTCCAACGATGAGTTCATTGTTTGACAGGTCTTATTGTCAATGTTTATATACTGGACCAAGTTACCAATTACAAGTTAACACTTTTAGTCAAAAGACTAAGTGTTAATGTTGTGCCGGTTTCTTGTTGATGGATGCACTACATTTTGAGTTATATCATTGTCATGTATATGCATATTAATTCGTGAGCTAATGTTATTTCATTTTCTCTGTTGTTACAGTTAACATCTCAAGTATAATAGGTAACGTTAATGCAGTTCCTATGCTTAACGGGACCAACTATAAAGTCTCGAAAGAGAACGTTATGATTGTTCTCGGGTGCATGGATCTTGACATTGCACTTCGGGTCGCACGCTTCCCACCTCTTTCAGCATCAAGTACCCTTGATGATAAAAGGGAGCTGGAAAAGTGGGAGCGTTCGAATCGTGTAAGTCTAATGATTATGAAGCGCGCCATTCCAGAAGCATTTCAGGGCAATATGTCGGAAGACACTAATGCCAAAATATTTATCGAAGAACTTGAGAAACGTTTTGAGAAAAACGAGAAGGTTGAGACAAGCACGCTTTTAGCTAAGCTTGTCTCACTCAAGTATAATGGAAAGGGGAATATCAGAGAGTACATAATGGAAATGTCTCATCTTGCTTCAAGACTTAAGGAACTTAAGTTAGAACTGTCTGATGACATGCTTGTTCACTTAGTCTTGATTTCTCTTCCTCCTCAGTTTGGGCAGTTTAAGATCAGTTATAACTACCAGAAGAATAAGTGGACACTTAATGAATTAATATCTCATTATGTCCAAGAGGAAGAGAGGATTAAGAATAATCGAACAGAAAGTGCTCATTTGGCATTATCTTCCAAAGATAAAGGAAATAAAATGAAGAAAGAAGCTGTTGGTACACTTCTCAACCTTGTTTGTTCTGAGGTTAATTTGGTTTCTGTATCTAGACATACGTGGTGGTTAGATTCGGGTGCTACCACTCACATTAGTATGTCTATGCAGGGTTGCCTGAATTGCCGAAAGCCGAATGATGCTGAAAGATTCATCTTTGTGGGCGATGGCAAATCAGTTGAAGTTGAAGGTATCGGAGATTTTAGATTGTTATTAAAATCTCGACAATTTTTGGATTTAAATGATACTTTTGTTGTACCGTCTTTCAGACGGAATTTAATTTCCATTTCTGCATTGGACAAATTTGGTTATTCTTGTTCATTTGGAAATGGAAAATTCTGTTTATCATTAAATTCAAATATAATGGATTCTGGATTTTTATCTGTTTATGACAATCTATATATGCTAGAAACCATAGCTTCATTTAATGAAATCTTGCATACTAATTCAAGAGGTACAAAACGTAAACTAACTAATAATGATTCAGCTTCGTTATGGCACAAGCGTTTAGGTCACATCTCTCAAAAGAGAATTGAAAAGCTTGTGTCAGACGAAATTTTGGGCCCTCTTGATATGACTGACTTCAAGGTTTGTGTCAGTTGTATTAAAGGGAAACAAACAAGTGTAAGGAGATTAGAAGCTAACCGAGCTTCAGAAGTCCTTGAATTGATACATACAGATATTTGTGGACCTTTCCCTACGACATCTTGGAATGGTCAACATTATTTCATATCATTCATTGACGATTACTCGTGTTATGGCTACCTATATCTCATTCATGAGAAGTCTCAGTCTTTGGACGTGTTTAAAGCCTCTAAAGCTGAGGTGGAAAATCAGCTTGATAAAAGGATTAAGGTTGTCAGATCTGATCGTGGTGGTGAATACTATGGTCGGTATGACGGGTCAGGTGAACAACGTCCAGGACCATTTGCTAAATACCTAGAGGAGTGTGGTATTGTTCCTCAGTACACCATGCCGGGTTCGCCCAACATGAATGGTGTTACTAAAAGACGGAACAGAACGCTTAAGGACATAGTAAGGAGCATGATTGCTCATTCGACCTTACCAGAATCCCTCTGGGGTGAAGCACTGAAGACCGCAGCTTATATCCTTAACAGGGTACCTACTAAGGCAATGGATAACAAAATCCCACATGAGTGTTGGATGGGCCGAAAACCCATTCTTAAACACTTACACGTGTGGGGGTGTCTAGCTGAGGCAAGGCCTTATAGGCCCAATGAAAAGAAACTGGACTCTAGGACTATTAGTTGTAATTTTGTAGGGTATCCTGAACGGTCAAGGGGGTACAAATTTTATGATCCCACTGTAAGGACATTCTTTGAAATGGGAAATGCCCGATTTTTTGAGGATGTAGAGTTTGTGAGGAGAGATAAGGAAGACATTGTCTTTGAAGAGGAAGTTATTCATCTTCCTTTGGTTTCCCTTGAATTCGATCAAGTGGATAATGAAAAAGACAATGTTAGAATCACTTCCTGAACCTCTTCAGGAAGTCATTCCCGAAGAACAAACTCAACAGCCTCAAGAAAATATGCCATTACGGAGGTCCACTAGAGAGAGAAGGAGTACGATTTCGGATGATTATATCGTATTCCTACAAGAACATGAGGAACTTGGTGAGGTGGAAGATGACCTTGTCACTTTCAACCAAGCCATTAAGAGTTCTGATTCTCAAAAGTGGACTGATGCCATGAATGAGGAGTTAAAGTCCATAAAGGACAACGACGTTTGGGATCTCGTCCTGTTACCTGCAGGTTTGAAACCCGTCGGTTGTAAATGGATTTTTAAATCCAAAAGGGATTCAAAAGGTAACATTGAGAGATTCAAAGCACGTCTTGTTGCTAAGGGTTTTACTCAAAGAGAAGGCATTAACTACAAAGAAACTCTCTCCAGTATCTACGAAAGATTTCTTTACAACTATAATGGCACAAGTAGCTCATTTTGATTTAGAGCTACATCAGATGGATGTAAAGACGGCGTTCCTCAATGGTGACATTGATGAAACGATCTATATGGTGCAACCCGAGTTCTTTGATTCAAATAAATCAAATGACTTAGTTTGCAAATTAAAGAAATCCATCTACGGGCTAAAACAAGCTTCCCGTCAATGATATTACAAATTTCATCAAGCAGTCACCTCATATGGTTTTGAGGCAAATAAAGTTGATGATTGTGTATACCACAAATTTAGTGGGAATAAAATGATGTTTCTGGTTTTATATGTCGATGACATATTATTAGCATGCAACGATATAGGCTTGTTGCACGACACCAAGAAATTTCTTTCAAAGAAATTTGAAATGAAAGATCTTGGTGACGCCTCTTTTGTATTAGGAATCCAAATATACTGAGATCGTTGTCGAGGTATACTTGGATTATCACAAAAGATCTATATCGAGAAGGTTTTAAAAAGATTTGGCATGCAAGAATGTAAACCAAGGAGATACCCCTGTTTGTTAGAATTTGGTGTGACCCGAATTCTAGTTGGGCCGGGTCGGGCCCGTTATCAATATTAGGATTTTATGTTTTCTCTATATATTGATGCTTGAGTCGCAAAACTCATTGTACCGAATTGTTATTAGTGATTCTCTCCTCTGCCCGTGGTTTTTTCCCTTTCTAGGGTTTCCACGTAAAATTCGGTGTCCATTATTTTCTCGTTATTTCTTTTTTGGTTTTCTTGATCGTTCGTTATAGGTGGATTAAGGCGTCTAATCCTAACAACTGGTATCAGAGCTTCGAGGTTGAAATGGTTTTCGAAAATCAGGATTTGATTATTCGAAGGGTATCGATCGATTTGAGAGGTTTGCAATTTCAGTGAAAGTTTGCAATTTTGTTTAGAAAAAGAAATTGGAAATAAAAAAAAAAAAGAGAAAAAAGGATTCTTTTTGCGTTGTTCTATTCTGGCTACGAAGAACAACGAAGGAGACTGCCCGAAGCAGAACCGCCTGAAGCCCGAGCCGAGGAGTACAGAGGAGACAGCGCCGACGAGATCCGCTGTCGCCGACCATGCAACAGAATCGCGCCACCTCCGCCGCCGCCGACCGCAGACCCGAAGAAAGGAGATCGCCGCAGCCGTCTCTGAGGAAGGAAACGAAGTCCGCCGTCCGTCGCACGGACAGAACCGACGGCCGACGTAGATCGGCGCAGCTCCGGCGCAGACCACGCCGATGAGGAAGAAGTCGCCACGCCGTCCCTGCTTGGCCGCTGCCAGTTTCCGTCGTTGCCAGGATCGCCGAGAGCATTGTTATCTGAGATATTTTTGTGGCTGAGATATTCGCAGCAGAGAGGAACTATGGAATTTTCAATTCAGAAATTGTGAAGCACAGAAACTGTTTTGGGATTTATCTACTGTTGGTGTTGAGAAATTCGCAAAGCAAAGAGGAACTCGTCGTTCACCGCCAAAGAAGAACGTTGTCTGTCGCCTGTGAAGGAGAGAGACGGAACCTTTGGTCGCGCCATCCCTGTCCACAGCCAGAGAAGAAAAAGGGTTTAATTTTTCTTCTGGGATTTGAATTAATATTCAGATATTGGTTGATAATTTTTGGGGTGATCATTAGTCAAAAATTTGGGAATTTTTTGGACTAATTAAGTGATTGGAAAATTTCTGTGATCAGATAATTTATTTGGCAAATTTATTGATATTGTGGAGATTGATTATTGAGGTTGAATAATTGATCTGGAAATATCAGTTTTGGGCATTGATTATTGATTCAATGGCAGGTGAAGATAGCACAGGACACGGTATTGAAAAATTCAATGGGACAGATTTTGCGTTCTGGAGAATGCAAATTGAGGATTACTTGTACGGAATGAAACTTCATCTTCCTTTGAGTGCGAAACAAGAGAAGATGGAAGACGATGAATGGAATCTCCTTGATAGACAGGTTTTGGGAGTCGTCCGATTGACGCTAGCCAAAAGCGTTGCTCACAACGTGGCGAAGGAGAAGACCACCGCGAGTTTGATGAAGACTCTATCTGATATGTACGAGAAACCATTTGCGAATAATAAGGTATTTCTTATGAAGAAGCTTTTTAATCTGAAGATGATTGATGGTGCTTCTGTCGCAGCGCATCTGAATGAGTTCAATACGATTGTGAATCAATTGCTATCTGTGGAAATTGATTTTGAAGATGAGATTTGCGCCCTAATTTTGTTGGCGTCTCTACCGAATAGTTGGGAGCCTATGAGAGCTGCAGTTAGTAACTCAGTTGGAAGTGCTAAGCTGGTATTCACCGATGTGAGGGATCGTATTCTTGCCGAGGAGGTTCGTAAGATTGATTCTGGTGTAACATCGATAGGTTCAGCTCTGAGTGTTGAAAATAGGGGCAGAAGTCAAAGTAAAGGTCCGGGCAGTAGAAATCAAAGTCAGAGGAAGTCCGGAAAACACGCCAACTTTGAGTGTTATCATTGTGGCAAGAAAGGACACATAAAGAGATTTTGTCACAAGTTTCTTCGGGAGAATCTGAATGCCAAAGGAAAGTAAAAGATGTTCGAAGAGGGTGACACAGACGATGAGGCAGACACAGCCACCGAGGAGTCCTTCAGTGTGTACAACGAGGATGTTGTAAATTCTGATTGCCAAGATACGAGTTGGGTGATTGATAGTGGCGCTTCAATACATGCCACTTCGCGGAGAGATTTCTTTACATCCTATACTTCGGGTGACTTTGGAAGTGTGAGGATGGGAAATGGTGGCATTGCAAAATCCATTGGTATGGGAGATGTGTGTTTGGAGACCAATATCGGCAACACCTTGGTTTTGAGAGGTGTGAAGCACATCCCGGATATCCGCAAGAATTTGGTCTCGACTGGAAAGCTTGACGACGAAGGTTTTGGCAACACCTTTCGTGATGGAAAATGGAAGCTTACTAGAGGTTCATTGATCGTGGCGAGAGGAGAAAAATGCTCCTCGTTATATGTGATGCACGCTAGGATCACGGATTCCACAATCAATGTGATGGGTAATAAGGCTGCAAAGTTTGTGAATTCACCTTCAAAGAGAAAGATTGAGAAGACTCGGAAGAAGTCAGGTTCTCGGGTGAAGTTCAGGTTGGGATCTGAGGGTACATCAGAGCCGGTGAGTCAGCTTATTACAGATGTTCAGTCATCAGGTTCAGTTTCACGTCAGAATAGTATCGTCAAAGGCAGAACAATGCGGAAGGTTAAAACTTCGAGACGATATGATGAAACTGTGAGTTATGCATTGAATGTGTTCGAGGGTAACGATTCCTGTGTGGAGTCTTCGACATGTTCAGATAGAGTTCGTTGCAGCAACTCTGATAGTTCAGTGATACCATGGAGGAGGAGGAGATGCGATTTCTTCTCAGGTAAGTCTCTCAAGTTTAAGCGGGGCTTAAACTTGATCGGTTTCGGATGCTGAGTTGGCCCATCTGGGGCCTTTGTGGTAGAGGAGCTTGTTTTTAATGGTGTCTTGCAGATTCGTTTTCTTTGCACCGGAATTTCGTTGAAGGTGGAGATTGTCAGAGTTCAGTGTTCTGGATTCGATTTTGTTGGGCCGAGTAGCCCGTTGGATCTCTCTTGTGGAATTCGTGTCAAGGTGGAGTTTGTTAGAATTTGGTGTGACCCGAATTCTAGTTGGGCCGGGTCGGGCCCGTTATCAATATTAGGATTTTATGTTTTCTCTATATATTGATGCTTGAGTCGCAAAACTCATTGTACCGAATTGTTATTAGTGATTCTCTCCTCTGCCCGTGGTTTTTTCCCTTTCTAGGGTTTCCACGTAAAATTCGGTGTCCATTATTTTCTCGTTATTTCTTTTTCGGTTTTCTTGATCGTTCGTTACAGGTGGATTAGGGCGTCTAATCCTAACACTGTTGCCAAAGGAGATAAAATAAATAAAAGTCAATGCCCTTCAAGTGACTTTGAAGTCAAAGAAATGCAAAAGATTCCTTATGCTTCGGCAGTAGGAAGCTTAATGTATGCTCAAGTATGCACGCGTCTGGATATTGCGTACATAGTTGGCATGTTGGGTAGATACTTGAGTAATCCTGGATTGGATCATTGGAAAGCTGTAAAAAGGGTACTCAGATACTTACAGAGAACCAAAGAATACATGCTCACATACAAGAAATCAGATCAGCTTGAGATCATTGGGTATACTGATTCTGATTTTGCTGGATGCCAAGAAGACTTGAAGTCAACATCGGGCTATATTTTCCTTTTAGCTGGAGGAGCTATCTCCTGGAAGAGTGCCAAACAGAGACTTACGGCCTCTTCTACTATGGCAGCTGAATTTATAGCATGTTATGAGGCATCTAACCAAGCATTATGGCTGAGTAACTTTGTCGCGGGATTGCGAATCTCGAATGGTATTGAAAGACCACTTCGGATTTTATGTGACAATCAGTCAGCTGTAATGTTCTCAAACAACAACAGGAGTTTGTCAAAGTCTAAGTTTGTAGACATCAAGTTTCTTGTTGTAAAGGAAAGAGTTCAGAGTGGTCAAATATCTATAGATCATATTGGAATAGACTTCATGATTGCGGATCCGCTAACTAAGGGATTACGACCAAAGGTCTTTCACGAGCATGTTGCTCATATGGGGGTTGTATCTCTTGGAGATATTGAGGTTTAGTGGGAGTCTGTCATTTGTTTTTATGTGATTCTATTCTATAGATATTTGTAATGAATATTTTGGTTACTGCAGTATTCATTTTATGAGGTATTCATTTAATTCACTCTGGCATTTGAATTTTAATGATCTCAATAAAGTTTTGGTTGGACCAGTTGGAAATAGACATGTTAAATCACATCACATGTAATTTTCATGCTACACATCCATATTTGATCTGTGTCATTTGGTTATGTTGGTGTTTGTGATCATTGACAGGTTTAGTACGATAATTGTGACGAAAGCCGCTTTGGTTCTGCATTTGATATAATTGATGGACGAGATTGTTAGAGTATACTCTGTTTAGATGATAACAAAATTTGATATCATAAGGATAAGGTTATAATGTGTAATTGATATATATGGATATATTATAATGTGTAGAGACACCAGAGGTAATTTACCAATTTGTGATGGGCAAACTGATAAATTACCCAATTAGGTTTAATATAGGGTTATGGTCCCCAATTCTCAATTGATCCCTTTGCCTCTTAGAACCTCCATTTTTCTAGAGAGACATTAGAGAGGACGATTGACGAATCGGAAGATCTACGTACCCGATCTACAATATTTTGCATTCAATCGATGGATCCGGGTATGTCCTTCTTATCTTACGATTTACTTGTAGAATTTCTAACGTATCGATCAAGAACTGGGCTCTCGCTCTTTTCAGATTTGTGAATTTATTCTAGATTCAATTACTCTGGTTATTTTTATTGAATCCAACAGTTATCACTAGAGATGAGTTGAATTCCACATAGTGATCACATAGCGATCACATAGCAATGATGATAATGTAATACGTCATCCAAATACTTTGCAGAAAATAAAACCCCTCACACCCAATATAATATAGTGACCAGGAGAGAAAGAAAAGAAATAAAAGTATCTCACCACATGGAAAGAAATAAAGATTTTGAAAACCCTACTCATTGACGGCAGTTGCCTTTCCTAGTTGTAAAAAAAATGCCCCATAAAAAGGATCAAAATTGACAAAATCATTGAAACCTAAGACGAATCTAACATCAAAATCCCAACCAAACTACAAGGGATAATGGATGAAATTTAAACTGGGATTATGAGCCCAAACCAGAAGGAAATTACAAATGACCTTGAATTTCACCGAGGCATACATGCATCAACAGGCATACATGCATCAACGAAAAACTATAAAATTTTAATCACATATCTTCGACTTTTAGAACTCTCTAAATACCAGAAATTTATGATTTATCTAATGTTCAACTCATATGGACCAAATATGAAGTTTTCTTACTTAAATACCTAACATATAAAGTTTTAAATCTCACCTACATTTAAGTACTAAATGATTGGGATGGAATTTTAACAAACAGAGGTAATGTCCAAAAGTATCAAAAAATAGGGTCCTTTAAATTTTTTTGACGTCTTTAACCTATACAAAATTGAGGTCAAACTTTCTAAGAAAAAGTCAAAGTTAATTATAAATGGTCTATGGACAAACATCACATGCCACATAAGCAATCAACATCAAGTTAGCAAGTCAATGCCAGTCAATGCCACATTAGCCAGTCCCATCTGGCATGCTCACATTAGTGTTACGTTAGCAATTTCTAGTGACCTGCGACTTTTCGGTGGAAACGACGATGACGGCGAATAACAACAGATCAAAACAAACATGGTTGGGTATTAAACGTTTAAAGTCCTTGAATCCAATCAGTTTTTCGAGATGATGCCTAGAACAACTAAGATCTATGTTTAAACAAGTTGTCTCGATTTTCTGGAAAAGCTCCAGCGACCACTTCTAATGATATATGGATTTAAACTATTCTCCTCACCAAGAGTTTTCAAATGGTAGGTCGAAAGTTGAGATTGGACTTTGGAATTGTCGCTAGCGAGCATTTAAAATTTTAACCAAAAGTTTTTCTATGATAACTTTGATGACTCCGTCATCTCTAACAACTCGTTAATTTTATACGAGTAATATACCAAATTGAAGTGAACGACACCTAGAGCAGCACATTCTCATGTAATCCACTGAAAGTGGATGACAAGAATAGAAAGAGAAAAATAAGAAAGAGATAGATGTTTGTAGAGATGACAAATGAGCCGTCGAAGTTGAGCCGAGCTTGACAAACTCTTGCTCACCGAGTCCAGTGAATTAAATGAGCTGAGCCTAATGAGCCAAACGAACTGAGTCAAATGAATTAGACCAAGGAAAATTTTAACCCGAGTTGACCGGGGAGCCAATATTAACTGAGACGAGTCAGGCCGAACCGATCTAACGAGTCTTAACGAATCGAGCCTAACAAACTAAACATACATAAATGTTTTCAATTTATATAAATATAATGTATATTTCTAACAAAATTGTTTTATTAATATATGACATGTGTTTAAAGTAAAAAATATTTTAAATGATCTAATAAAAAATATCACATAAATATAATAACAAATATTTGACAATTGTATTATTATAAATTATACACATACTAACTAAGTAGACACATATTTAATTGCCAATAATTTACAATTAATATGACAAATGAGCAGACTAAGTCTATCTGAGTCAATCCTAAAAAATTCTGACTCACCAAGACTAACGGGTTAGACGAGCCGAACATAATGAGTTTAGCATAATGGCTTGTAGAGCCTGTATTTTTAAAAATGATGGAAATTGATTTTCTTGGAAATATATTTAAAAACAATTTATAATCTACTCATGTTTTAAACATAAAAAGTAAAAAAAGTTTTACATACATTGCATTTAGTATAACCAACCTACTGAGTTAGTCACTCATTCCAAAGACTCTCTCCCTTTTCTAGAAAAGAACAATAACAGTAAATAACTAGAGTTTAGAAGCAGTTTTCTTTATTTAATTCATATTTGAGTGATATTTAGTTCTTGGTGAGGGCTTTTTTTTATTTTGGGTCTGCATAAGATTAACTGATTTGGATTTTGATACTCATTGAACTGCTATTTCATTATTGCGCTATTATATCTATAATCAATGTATGGATCTTTGACCTTTGATTTACGTTCAAGTTTCTGCTACAAACCGAGTCTTGAGATGAACGATCAGGTCTTCTCTGAGGATCGGGTCATCTAACCTAGCGTTTTGTTAGGCTCTTGCCTCTAGGTCGTAAAATGGATCGTTTAGGTGTGAGTGACTAATTCAGTAGGAAAGTTCTATTAAATACAAATGCATGTAAAACTTCTTTTATTTTTCATCTCAAAACATGATCAAATAACAAAAGGCTTTTGAAACATCGTTTCAGAAAAAATTCATTTTCACCGTTTTACGAAAACATGCTCCATGAGTAACCAATGCTACAATATCTAAAACGTTGTTTCATACAGAGGCAATTATACCCAAAATAGGCCATCATCGTACTTAAACGTTCAAATCAACCTAGTGAAAAAATAGAATCACACAAGAACCTCTTCGGTACACTATCACAGAAAGGTAACGATCTAGAAATCTATCAACATCTCATGAGCCAAGAGAAAATGAAAGTAACGGCAATCCGAAGATCCAACAGCATTACCCTGGTGGTTGATGAGCAAGCTCTGTCCAAAGCTTCAAGAGAATTCATCCTCTATAATATAGATCACAATAATATGAAATATCATGTGTCAATGGTAAATATTAAAAACATACTTACATATACGTAAAAATAGATGTGCTGGCTATCAGGCTCCATTACGTTTCATACAAATGACAACATACCAAAACAAGATTTTATAAAACGATGATGCAATGTAGTGCAAAAAGTGTAAAACACTGACCTTGACGATGACTGCTTTCTTACTATAAAGAGTGACAATTTCAAGTACCAGCTCGTAATCCACAAACTCATCCGAGCCTAAAACAAAATCAAAGTTATTAATATCCCACTCAAAACGAAGAGAAAACACTTATGTGTCTTATACTAGGATTAGGATGTTAGAATTATAAGGATTTAAAATTCTATTTGGATTTAAATTATTAAACTATAAATTATACATTATGTTATCATCGCGTTTAAGTCCATATTTGTAATGCCCAGAAATTTCGGATTTTGGGTTTTGAGTTTTAGGTTTTCGGGTTTCCTTTTTCCGCCTTATAAAGTTTTAATTCGTAAAAAGAGTAAATTAACCCCGATTTGCGAACGGTAAGTTTCGTTAGAACCCTAGGAATAAGTTGGAATATTTGGAGAAATAAGAAAATTTTGGAGAAACCAAAATCGATAGACGAAATAAGGAATTAAACAAAGAATTTAACAAAAAGGCATTTAAGTAATTTTCTAAGTAAAATGTTATTAAAAATCACCCCCCCCCCCCCCCCCCCCCCCCCCCCACCCCCCCCCACATTCAACACTCCCTCTCCAGAACCGTGAAAAGCACTTCTCTCTCCCATGCTATTCCTTTCCCTCCCTGCCAATCACTCACGCACGCCGACGACTTCCATTTTTCGGCGATTTCTCCTACGATTTTTGTAACGCCCCGAGTTCTCTGAACCCAGGTTTGTCACTATTAAACCCGAAAACCACTAGGAAAAACTTGGACCAAATTTAAAACTTCGTTCAAAATTCAAAATTTGGACATTTGATAAAACATGAAAACTTGCAGCGGAAATCGTTTAAACATAAATAAAATTAAACAAAACCATGTTAAAATAATCGTGGGAAATGTTAAGAAACAATCGGTTAAGAAGCAAAGGTTTAACTCGTGAAAATACTTTAAAGGTTGCAAAAGTCAAATTCATCGTCCGCTGAACAAAGTCAACAAAAAGGGGAAAGCTATTTGAAGACATCCACCGGTCACTAAACGACAAAACATAAGATTTGTCATCCGGTCACTAAACGACAAAACATAAGATTTGTCATCCGGTCAGTCTAACGAAGACATCCACCGGTCACTAAACGACAAAATACATCTTTCATCTACCGGTGACATCAGCCGGATGATCTCCCTCATCCGATCGACTTTACTCTACATCTACCGGTGACGTCAGCCGGATGATCTCCCTCATCCGAACACTAGACGACAAAATAATACGCACATCGCCCGGTCACTAGACGACAAACAGAACACTTATATCATCCGACGAGCAAAACACTCGACATCACCGGATGACTAAAACGCTCGACATCATCCGATAGACATAAAACACAACACTATCTACAGAAAGGAATTTGCTTACTTCTCAAAAACCATTCAGAAACAACTCAACCATAGCATTAATCAAATCCAGTAAAATCAACGTTTAAAACTCAACAGATTACTAGTATCAGTAGATCTCAAAACGTATTCGAAATGCTAAAATTTCTACTGTCATGAAAACTCAACATACTCAGACTAAATCGTTATCTACTAAACCTCAACAACTGCTGACACCAGTTAACCCGCCTCATCAGTTTACCAAGCCGAGATATGGTGTACCCCTCCAACCACATCTAATCATCTGTGCACTCAGGAAATTCACCTGCAGTATCCTCAACACCTACATCACAAAACTCATCTATTAGCCTAATGCTAAGTAAGTAAAGCAATAATGAAATGACAAGCTGAAACATGAAACCTAATTATGCAGTTTCTACTTTCTCATCTCAGTTGCACATCGTTTGTCTACTGATCAGATCCCATGATTCCCTTGGGAGTGGGATCAACTCTCCCAATGTCTACATCCTATTCATTAGTTAAGAGGTGGATGAGGTCCCTTAATAGCTGTTCTGATCCCTCAATTCCCTTGGGAGTGGGATCAACTCTCCCAATGTCTACATCCTCTTCATTAGTTAAGGGGTGGATGAGGTCCCTTAATAGCTGTTCTGATCCCTCAATTTCCTTGGGAGTGGGATCAGTTCTCCCAATGTTATAAATCCTCTACATCAGTTAAGGGGCGGATTAATTCCCTTAACCGCCAATGCATTTCAATCTGAACTTGCCTTTCCATATGATACATGAAAATTCATTTTCGTTTTCTTTCAAAATCATGATGCATGACATACAGAAAATACTCAAATGTGCAAAACCTACTGTTTTGTGATGTAGGCCCGAAGGCACACACAATACTTTACTTACCTGGTCTCCTGGAAAAACTTGTTTGCAAGCTACTGCGGGTATTACTCGAACCTATAACCATAGACAAAGCATACATTAAATTTCCTCTAATCTTCATCCTAAACCACTATAAATCTAAGGGAAACTGTTTTGGAAACTCTAGTCATTGTGCATTCCCGATTTCAACTTAAACCGAAACCACCACTCGCTTACCGCCTTCTCAAAACCTCATATATCATCCCTCCTACCAACGATAGATACAATATAGCAAGAAGTAGAAGCAAAACTCACCAAGTTCGGAGGAAATCGCTGGGGAAAGTCGAAGGGGGTCTCCTATCGCGTTCTGCTAAGCTGAGGAGCTGAGAATGGAGAGGGAATGAAATGAACAGTGGCGACTACTTCATTAATAGTTTCCTTAAATACGTTATCCACCTTTAAATTTCTAATTACCCTTATGCCCTTGCCTAGTCATCCACTAACCCTACATTTAATATTGCCATATAAATTGTGCCATTAGTTTAAAAAAAGGAAATAGAGAAACGGTTTGATAGAATCGGGTATTACAATTTTCTTCCCCAAATCGATACTCTAGGTAAGTTCTATGCTCTAGGCAAGTTTAGTTGTTGTTTTAGGGTTGATTTCGGTTTAGGGTTTTATGAGAAATTTTTGGTTTTCGTTAGATATCGATAGGATTGCGATATTAATGCCTATTGACGGTGTATTTACTATTATTGGCGATAGTTAGGTGAAATTTATGGTTATTGATGGATTTAGGTTAGATTTTCGGTTGTTAAAAACCATTAATGGAGTTTGATTTGTTTGAGCGCAAATTTTCTCGATGAATTGCTCGAATGAAGTGAAATTGAGTTTTTGAAAAATTGCCTTAGTTGGGTGTTCTGTTATTTTTGGAATTCTGTCATTTAGAGTTGACTCTAATGGCGAATTGTGAATTGCTCTAGGTAACCGAAGCTTAAAGGATGGTGCCCGGCATTGCTAGAACGCCAGGTAAGTGGTGTTACGTTTCCGGCCCCTAAGGCCCTACATTATGTCGATATTAGGAATTGAATGTCTTAATGATGTTTTCACGATTTTAGGGTTCTGAAGAGTCGGGTAACCTAGGACGTTTCCTATTAGTGGTCGGATAGATTCGTTTATGAGTTAGGCTTGTATATGTACGTTATAAATTGTTTTGATGATTGTGTTGAGTACTCTCTCTCTATGCATCATGTTTTCTTTTTAAAACTATGTGAAATGTTCTTACATGCATGTTTTCAAGTGAACGAAGTAAAGTATGTAAATGTTGAGTAAGGTTTGAGGATGAGTAGAGCGCATGGCACAATCATGGCAAGACAATACACCCAATCATGGCAACTCAGGGCAAGTGTGTGGTCTACGGGGTAGACAGGGTGGTGCCTGCGACTACTCATGCCTAAACTTACTCTTCCATGTTATGTAACGAAAATAAGTGAACATGAACATGTTTTGAGAAATCATGCATTTATGTGTACATATTTTTTAGTGCACCCCTTACTAAGTATTAGGCTTAATGTGTTTATCGTATGATGTAGGTGACGAGAACGAAGGTCAGGAACCTCCTCTCGATGATCAAGTATAGATGGTCGGTGGATGGGGGCTCGTGGCGACAGCAAGTGTTTTGGCCAGGCTTACTGACCCGTGGGTGTGCTTTGAGTCGTTTTGTGATAAATATGTGTGAACTAGATTGATATTGGGTAATGTTATGGATTTTAGGATGTACAGGGAAGTTTCATTTTTTGTGTGAATTGTATAGTGAATTTAGGACTTGGAGTTATGTTATTCTGAATGGTTTGATAAACGGATTTGTTTTGGGGATGTTTTAGGAAATTCCTTGTTTATGTTCGATGTTTGTGTTATGGATTATGTTGGATTGTATTTGATGACTTTAGGTACTTTAAACTTGTAAGGATATGCTCGATTTTTAGAGCGATTCATGCAATTTGTTTTCGTGAATTTTAAATATGTTTTTAGATACATTTTTTAGTCTGGTTTTCGGGGGTTTTGAAGTATTTTGTGTTTAAAGAGGTTGGGAAAGGTTTTAAGGAAGTTTAATGTGAAGAGTAGGTGGTTGAAAAAAAAAATGGTTAAGTGTGAAAAAAGAGCCAAAGGGTGCGCTAGTTGCGCGCGCGGGGCGCACACAGTCGATCAATCGCACCTGAGGGGTGATTGATCGGAGTTTTTGATGGTTTTTGGTCGAAAATATAGAGAGGTCGCCGATCGATCGGCCCTGGCTCACGCGCGCATCGCCCACCCGAGTGCGTGCAGCGCCCAGGTGGCGCGCGCCACATGTGACCCAACATATTTTTTAAGTTGACTTTTCAAAATACGTTTCAACCCGACATTTTACGATACTTTTTTAACGTATTTTACGAGCGTCGCCCACGTCTTTTTAAGAATTTTAAAGACCCAAAAACTGAGTCTATGTTTTATCAAAAAATAGTTTTAGTCTCGTTTTAAATGTTTTAAAGTCGAAATATTTTACGCCCAAATTGTCTAAGTCAAAGTTAGTGTAACACCCGAAATTTTTGTATTATGACTTTTACGTGCTAAGCCAACTGTCCCGGATTGGTGGTAAAAAGTTAAAGACGAGAAATATATTAACAGACGTATAAGAAAAATGTTGAAGGAATTGTAGGGAAAAATCAAACTAAAGTTCAACTAAAGAATCCATTAGTTGGAAACCAATGAAGGGGCAAATTAGGAAAGGAAAGGGGGTAGTTGGGAGCAACTAGTGAGAGAGTGACATGTGTCAAAGCTTGTGGAAGAAGCTTTGACAAAGGCAACTGTGATGACCCGGATGTGTACGAATGAGTACGATGGCTGCACGAACCGGAACCCGGATGGCGGTACGTCCGCGCGGGCGAACCGGAAGGTGACAGGTCGTAAAGAATGGGTCGTCACAATCCCACATCGCTTGAGGAAGTATGTGGAAATGAAACATATGTAAAGAGACCCTCCAAGATAGTAAGACGCGTTTTGGAGCACAATTGACAACGGATCCCATAAGAACTCCGAAGTTAAAAGTGCTTCGGCGAGAGTAGTACTAGGTTGGGTGACCGACTGGGAAGTTCTCGCCAAACAAAGCTGTGAGGGGAGGATATTAGGGCCACGGCTCAATCCCCAGAGCAGACAATATCTTACTGGGAAAAGGGGTCGTTACAGCAACACTTTCCTTCTTCTCTTCCTTACGCGAAAACACTCTCACTTTAACTCTTTCTTCCATTTCCTTTCACAGCCACGAAATTCTCCTCTCCTCCCACGATTTTGTTCCTTTTGTGAAGATTTAAGGGACACAAAAATTTCCCTCCTCCCTTGAAGTTCGGTAGTAT
This sequence comes from Begonia masoniana, assembly GCA_022432975.1. Taxonomy (NCBI): domain Eukaryota; kingdom Viridiplantae; phylum Streptophyta; class Magnoliopsida; order Cucurbitales; family Begoniaceae; genus Begonia; species Begonia masoniana. Next base: position 32,189,948 of record CM039514.1, read on the forward strand.
TTCATCCATCTTTGAAGCTCCTAAGGTGACGAAGCTCAAGTGAGGCACTCGGATTGCTAAGGACGTGAGATAAGTTTTCGTGACTTGCTTGGCCGATAGGCCTACACCATACGTCGAGTTTTCCACTGTTGAGGATAAATGGTGAAATGTTTGTTTATACGCTTTTGGATAGGTAGTTTAGGTTTAGTTGTCTCGTAGGATATGCTTTTGTGTTGTTTTGATCGTACTCATGTTCTTATGCTTACGTTATGCATTTAATTGTTCATGCATCATCGTTTTACAAATGACATGAAATATGGATTTATGCATGGATTTCATGAAAAAAGGTAATGTAAGAAAGTAAAGTATCATAGTAAACAACCATAGCATGTGGTTTATCGGGGATGAGGTTCAGACTTGGCAGTTCCCTGTGAGCGGTTTTTTTTCCCTTAAGATGATGCGGGCTATCTAATCGCTTGATGTCCCTTATCCTATCTGCCGAGCGTTTCCGATAACCATAGACTGACACGGACTGTTAAATGAAATGTATGGACGGCCTTCATAAAAGTTGCATAAACATGTTCAGGAATTGACATTTAATGAGATTTATTCTCATAGGTGATCTTGAAACAGGTGAGGATGACGTTCCTCCACTCGATGTATAAACAGGTTGAAGAAGGGTGCCCGTTGGAGTGCGCTGAGCAGTCAAGGTGAATTTTGACCCGTTGGAGCAAATGGTTAAGTATGTTGAAGTCTTGGGTATGTTAGGTAAAAATGGTTTGATAAATTTATAGGAGGGTTATGTTGGGCTGATGGGTGGGTGATTAGCTAGAAAGATACTGATGTTTTGGTGGATTAAGGAAAGTATGAGGCAATGGTGTTTTAGTATAGTTAGTGGAAAAGAGAAATGAGGGGAGGAGACGTGTGAAGAAGAAGTAAGGAAGCAGCACTTTAGAATTTAAGTCCAGAGAGCTTGCCGATCGATCGCCAGGGAGTGCGATCGATCGGCTGATGTTTTTATGGTTGTTTACTTAAGATCTATCAAGTGTTCTAGCAAGCAATTCGGTCGAAGGCGTCGACAAAAAGGGTTGAGAAATCGACCCCTTAGAGTTTCACGCCTATAGAATTGTCGACCGATTAATAAGCAATTCGGTCGAAGGCGTCGACAAAAGGGTTGAGAAATCGACCCTTAGAGTTTTACGCCTATGGAATTGTCAACTGAAAACGTCATCCGATTTTATGGACGAAAATGTTGACCGATCTCATTACAGAGGTCACGTCGACCGATCTCTTGACAGAGGTCACATCGACCCCCACTGTTTAATTTGATGAAACCCGAGAGGGAGAGTTGTCTGCCGAAAGGAGTTGTCGACCCCCACTGTTCAATTTGACGAAACCCGAGAGGGAGTGTGTTACTCTTCAATTTAATGAAACCCGAGAGGAAGCGTTGTCTGCCGAAGGTAGTTCATCGACCGAAATTGTCGACCGAAGTTGCAAAGAGTTTCAACCCGAGAGGAATTTAGTGTTGGTCTATGTTATAGACATCGACCGATTCTGTGTGGGTCGTAACTCTTCATGTAATGTGTCTTGTCGACTGAAACCCCGGTTTATTATTTTAACACTGGCACTTAAGTTTAGTTTCAATTCAAGAATTCCACATGTAGTACATCTTCCGCCGAATGAAGTCATTTGTGTTTACACGTGTATGACTATGGATTGAAATAAAGTTAAAATTTTATAGGATTTCGGGAATGGTGACAAGGGTAAATTTACGGGACGTTACAGTATGGTATCAGAGCTCTCGAGTTTTAAAATCGGCTCTGTAGACTGCTCGACTGCGCAAGCCACTACACGGACATACTTCTTCAACTGTAAGTACGTTATGAGTTTTCTTTTATTTTAATTTCTTAGAATTATTCGTCTTTACATTTTATAGGATTACAAAAATGGTCCGAGATAGAGATGCTAGGGACGAAGCCCTGGATAGGCTGACGGACTTGCTAGATCGGCAGGCTCAACATATGGACAGGCAAGCTCAATAAATCGAGAAACTGATAAACCGTGAGGGTCCCAGGGCCCAAGAGTTGGTAGTTCTAAACAATCATGGCATGGAGAGATTCCAGAAACTGCGACCTCTAGTATTTGACGGTAAATCTTCGGATCCCACTGTTGTAGAAGAGTGGATATGAACGATGGAGGATATGTTAGCTTATGCAAAGATAGAGAACGGGAAAAGGTTGCGTGTGCTTCATTCCAGTTCGCCATGGACGCTCGATTTTGGTGGGACTCCATCAAAGTGACTACGGACGTGACAACTATGACTTGGAAACAGTTTAAAACCGTGTTCTATGATAAGTACTTTAGCCGTACGGTGCGGGCGGCTAAAAGGATGGAGTTCACGCAGCTAAAGTAGACTGCTTCGGTTGCCGATTATGTTAGGAGATTTGAAGCTTTATCTCGGTTTGCACCACGTTTGGTGAGTGATAATGAAGACAAGGTGCACCAATTCATGGAAGGGCTAAATCTAGAGATTCGGAAGAGTGTGATCGTATCAGGAATTAGGAATGTACCCTATGCTGAGATTGTGGCAAAGGCTCTGGAATTCGAAGCTGCAGAATTGACTTGCGTTAAACTAAGGGAGCCTGCTCGGGGCTTCTTTCGTGAAATTCAGCCCCAACCCTAGAATCGAGGCTGGAAACCAAGGGGACAACAACAAGTACAACAACGAGGAGTAAAGAGGCCCTATGATGGAAATGGCAATCAAGGAAAAGGAAAGCAAGTCCAAGAAACTGCTCAAAAGCCAATATGCCCGAAGTGCCAGAAGGCTCATTTCGGTGCCTGTAGATTGGGCACGAATCGGTGTTATAGATGTGGGGAGGTAGGCTATTATGCTCAAAATTGCCCAAGGGTGGCTACTGATCAAAAGAGAGTGGTCCCGAGGATATTTGCCTTTATCGAGCCTGCCGACGTTAATGACGAGGCTCAGCCTTCCGTTATTGCAGGTACTATCTTGATCACAGGTATAGCGGTATTTTCTTTGATAGACACGGGGGCTACGCACTCCTTTATTTCCACTGCTTGGTATCTAGATTGAAGTTAATGCCTGAATTAGCAGAGTGTGAGTATAGAGTAATGCTGCCTTCGAGAGAATATATGCAAGTCAGATCATATTTTCGGAGGCAATGTCGTCTCCGTGGGGAATAATACCCTTTATGCCCGCTTGATAGTTATGGGCATAGAGCAGTATGATCTTATTTTGGGAATAGACTGGCTCTCACGCCATTTCGCCACCATTGACTGCAGGTCCGGGATGGTGACTTTCCTCCCCCTGAACAAAGAAGAGTTTACCTTCCAGGCGATGAATAGGTTAAGTGGATTACCTACTTCCTATTCAATGATGATCCGAGAGTAGTTTAAAGATAGATGCTCAGTTTACTTGGCCACGGTAATTGATACTCGGATATTCAACGAAGTAAAGCCAAGTGACCTTCCTATCGTGAAAGAGTTTGCAGAAATCTTTCTTGATGATCTTCCCGGGTTACCGCTGGACCGGGAGATTGAATTTGTAATTGATGTTTATCCAGGTTCTGCGCCTGTGTCCAAGAATCCGTATATATTGGTGCCTGCCAAACTGAAAGAGTTAAAGTCTTAGCTAGAAGAATTATTGGATAAGGGATTCATCTGACCTAGCTTTTCTCCATGGGGTGCGCCAGTTCTGTTCGTTAAGAAGAAGGACGGAACTCTAAGGATGTGTATTGATTATAGAGAGTTGAACAAGTTGACAGTGGAGAATAAATATCTGTTACCACGAATAGATAACTTGTTTGACCAACTTCAGGGTGCCCGAGTATTTTCAAGGATCGACCTACGCTCGGGTTATCATCAGTTGAGAGTCTGAAGAGAAGATGTTCAAAAGACAGCATTTCGAACTAGGTATGGGCACTACGAGTTTTTAGTAATGTCTTTTGGACTCACAAATGCTCCTGTAGCCTTCAGAACCTAATGAATCACGTCTTTAAACAGTAGTTAGACAAGTTTGTCGTCGTTTTTATTGATGACATCTTGATCTATTCGAAGACGAGAGGAGCAACTACGGATTGTTTTGAGGATTTTGAAACAACAACAGCTATATCCGAAGTTTTTCAAATGCAAATTTTGGCTGGAGAGAGTAAATTTTCTCGGCCATATTTATATCTTAGAAAGGAATTTTGATGGATTCGACCAAAATTCAAGTTGTTAAAGACTGGCCACAGCCCTAAGAATGTGTGGGAAGTACGAGGATTTCTTAGATTGGCCGAATATTATAGGAAATTCATAAAGGGGTTTTCAAAGATTGTTGTCCCACTATCGCACTTGACAAGAAAGAATGAGAAGTTTGTATGGTCGACTGCATGTGATAAGAGCTTTCTGGAGCTGAAAAAGAAGTTAACTACAGCTTCTGTTTTAACACTGCCATTTGAAGGCCATAAGTTCAGCATATACTGCGATGCGTCTAAGGTTGGACTTAGATGCGCACTTATGCAAGAGGGAAGGGTTATCGCATATGCTTCTCGGCAGTTAAAGCCGTATGAATAGAATTATCCAATGTACGATCTGGAACTAGCTGTCGTCGTCTTCGCATTGAAAATTTGGAGACATTACTTGTATGGGCAACAATGCGAAGTGTTTTGGGATCACAGGAGTTTGAAGTACCTGTTTACGCAAAAAGAGTTGAACATGCGGCAACGAAGGTGGTTGAAGTTTGTTAAAAACTACGACTTTGAGATTAAATACCACCAGGGAAAGGCAAATAAGGTTGCTGATGCCTTAAGCAGAATGCCTTCTACGAGTCAGCCTTCGCTTGCAATGATGTCGGTGATGTTAAAGTCAGAAATTGTGAAGTTTGATGTGGAGATTGTGGTTGAGTTGTCCACTATGCTTACAAACATCTCACTGAGGCCGACAATATTAGACAAAATACGAGAAGCTCAACAGAAAGACCTGGAATGTGAAAGGTACAGGTTGAGCATGACATCCGAGTACTCGTCTGATTTCAACCTGTCAGATGATGGCGTATTAAAGTTTAGGCAGAGATGGTATGTGCCTAACAATGAAGAGCTGAAGAAAGAGATTTTGAATGAGGCACACTCCTCGGTATACTCCGTCCATCCCGGAAGTACCAAAATGTATCGGGATTTAAAACAACATTTCTGGTGGCCTGACATGAAAAGAGAGGTTGCCAAGTACGTAGAAACCTGTCTGGTTTGTCAACAGGTTAAGGCGGAGCATCAAAGGCCGGCAGAAACTTGGCAACCCCTGCCGATCCCGGAATAAAAATGGGAGCAAATCTCTATGGATTTCATTGTGGGACTGCCAAGGACCACGAGAGGACACGATGAGATCTGGGTGATAGTGGACCGTTTGACGAAGTCGGCCCACTTTCTACCAGTTAAAATGGCTTATTCCATGGATCAGCTCGCCGTGCTTTATGTGCAAGAGATTGCCAGGTTACACAGGATGCCCATTTCGATTGTCTCTGACAGAGATTTCAGGTTTACTTCAAAATTCTGGAAAAGTCTGCATAAAGTTATGGGAACTCAACTGAATTTCAGCACAACGTTTCATCCTTAGAGCGATGGACAAACAGAAATAACGAATCAAATTCTGGAGGATATGCTCAGATCCTGCGTGCAGGCATTTCAGGGTTCGTGGAGCAGGTATTTACCACTGATCGAGTTCTTATATAATAACAGTTTTCAGGTTACAATCGGCATGGCACCGTATGAGGCTCTGTATGGACGGAAATGCGGATCTCCGCTATTTTCGGACGAAGTTGGCGAAGCTAGTTTAGTTGGCCCAGATATGCTGCAACAAACTATAGAAAAAATCGCCATTATCAGACAGCGTATTGAGATAGCACAAAGCCGTCAGAAAAGTTATGCCGACAATAGACGGAAAGAATTAGAATTCAACGAGGGTGACGAGGTATAGGAAAGGTAAGTCCTCGATATGTGGGGCCCTTCCCTATTGTGAAAAGGATCGGGAAGATGGCGTACCAGTTACAGCTCCCAACATCGATGGAGGGGATCCATATTGTATTTCACGTATCTATGCTTAGAAAGTACGTGCGTGATCCGTCCCATGTCGTAGAAGCAAGGGAGATTGAGGTACAACCGATGTTGACTTACGAGGAAAGGCCAGTGCAAATTTTAGAGTCCTCTATCAAGGTGTTACGCAACAAGGAGGTTCCGCTAGTCAAAGTTTTGTGGCGGAACCACGAGGTAGAGGAAGCTACCTTGGGGAGGCAGCAGAATATGATGTCTAAATATCCAGAACTCTTTGTGTAATCAAATTTTGAGGACAAAATTTTACTTAAGGTGGATGGAATGTAACACCCGGAACTTTTGTATTATGACTTTTATGTGCTAAGCCAACTGTCCTGGATTGGTGGTAAAAAGTTAAAGACGAGAAATATGTTAACGGACGTATAAGAAAAATGTTGAAGGAATTGTAGGGAAAAACCAAACTAAAGTTCAACCGAACAATCCATTAGTTGGAAACCAATGGAGGGACAAATTAGGAAGTGAAAGGGGGTAGTTGGGAGCACCCAGTGAGAGAGTGACATGTGTCAAAGCTTGTGGAAGAAGCTTTGACAAACGCAACACCTTCCTTCTTCTCTCCCTTACGTGAAACCACTCTCACTTTCACTCTTTCTTCGCTTTCCTTTCACAGCCACGAAACTTCTCCTCTCCTCCCACGATTTTGTTCCTTTTGTGAAGATTTAAGGGACACCGAAATTTCCCTATTCCCTTGAAGTTCAGTAGTCTTTCATCCATCTTTGAAGCTCCTAAGGTGACGAAGCTCAAGCAAGGCACTCGGATTGCTAAGGACGCGAGGTAAGTTCTCGTGACTTGCTTGGTCGATAGGCCTACACCATACATCGAGTTTTCCACTGTTGAGGATAAATGGTGAAATGTTTATTTATACGCTTTTGGATGGGTAGTTTAGGTTTAGTTGTCTCGTAGGATATGCTTTTGTGTTGTTTTGATGGTACTCACGTTCTTGATGCTTACGTTATGCATTTAATTGCTCATGCATCATCATTTTATAAATGACATGAAAAATAGATTATGCATGGATTTCATGAAAAAAGGTAACGTAAGAAAGTAAAGTATCATAGTAAACAACCATAGCATGGGGTTATCGGGGATGAGGTTCAGACCTGACATTCCGTGGTGAGTGGGTTTTCCTCCCTTAAGATGGTGCGGGCTATCTAATATCTTGATGTGCCCTATCCATCTGCCGAGCATTTTCGATAACCATAGACTGACACGGACTGTTAAATGAAATGTATGGACGACCTTCATAAAAGTTGCATATACATGTTCAGGAATTGACATTTAATGAGATTTATTCTCATAGGTATCTTTATGGTGGAGGTGATCTTGAAACAGGTGAGGATGACGTTCCTCCACCCGATGTATAAACAGGTTGAAGAAGGGTGCCCGTGGGAGTGCGCTGAGCAGTTGAGGTGAATTTTGACTCGTAGGAGCAAATGGTTAAGTATGATGAAGTCTTGGGTATGTTAGGTAAAAACGGTTTGATAAATGTATAGGAGGGTTATGTCGGGTTGATGGGTGATTAGCTAGAAAGATACTGATGTTTTGATGTTATATGGATGATTTTATGGATAGATGTTTATTTTGGATATTTATGAACTAGGTTGATTTGATACTTGAAATGGATTAGATTTTTATGAATTGAGTCGGTTTTGATGAATTTTAGGTTGAGGATTTTCATTTATGGATGTGTATTTTGGTGGATTGAGGAAAATATGAGGCAGTGGTGTTTTAGTATAGTTAGTTGAAAAGAGAAATGAGGGGAGGAAACGTGTGAAGAAGAAGTAAGGAAGCAGCACTCTAGAATTTAAGTCCAGAGAGCTTGCCGATCGATCGCCAGGGAGTGCGATCGATCGGCTGATGTTTTATGGTTGTTTACTTAAGTTTTATCAAGTGTTCTAGCAAGCAATTCGGTCGAAGGCGTCGACAAAAAGGGTTGAGAAATCGACCCCTTAGAGTTTCACGCCTATAGAATTGTCGATCGATTAATAAGCAATTCGGTCGAAGGCGTCGACAAAAGGGTTGAGAAATCGACCCTTAGAGTTTTACGCCTATGGAATTGTCAACTGAAAACGTCGTCCGATTTTGTGGACGAAAATGTTGACCTATCTCATTACAGAGACCACGTCGACCGATCTCTTTACAGAGGCCACATCGACCCCCACTGTTTAATTTGATGAAACCCGAGAGGGAGAGTTGTCTACCGAAAGGAGTTGTCGACCCCCACTGTTCAATTTGACGAAACCCGAGAGGGAGTGTTACTGTTCAATTTAATGAAACCCGAGAGGAAGCGTTGTCTGCCAAAGGTAGTTCATCGACCAAAATTGTCGACCGAAGTTGCGAAGAGTTTCAACCCGAGAGGAATTAAGTGTTGGTCTATGTTATAGACGTCGACCGATTCTGTGTGGGTCGTAACTCTTCATGTAATGTGTCTTGTCGACCGAAACCCCGGTTTTATTATTTTAACATTGGCACTTAAGTTTAGTTTCAATTCAAGAATTCCACATGTAGTACGTCTTCCGCCGAATGAAGTCATTCGTGTTTACACGTGTATGACTATGGATTGAAATAAAGTTAAAATTTTATGGGGTTTTCGGGAATAGTGACAAAGGTAAATTTACGGGACATTACAGTTAGACCCTAAAGGTCGATAGAGGTCGGTCAATTGTCTAAGTCCGTTTTCTTTTAAAGTAGTAAATAAAAAAAAATGAAAAATTTTATGTGAAAATACGAGGGCTTAGGTCAAAGTTAAGATCACGTCACGACAAGTCCGTAGCGGCCCTAACCGGGTTGGGTCATCACAATATTAAAGTGATTTAATATAGTTTCAACGGACTTTGAAGTATATTAAATATAATATGGTTATATTATAATGTGTAGAGACACCAGGGGTAATTTACCAATTTGTGATGGACAAACTGGTAAATTACCCAATTTAACTTACCCAATTAAGTTAAATATAGGGTTATGGTCCCCAATTCATAATCGAACATTTTGCCTCTTAGAACCTCCATCATTCTAGAGAGACATTAGAGAGGGCTGATTGTCAAATCGAAAGATCTACGTACCCGATCTACAGTATTTTGCATTCAAATAATGGATCCGGGTATGTCCTTCTTGCTTTAACGATTTATTTGTAGAATTTCTAACGTATAGATTTAGGAACTGGGCTCTCGCTCCTTTCAGATTTGAAATTCATCTTAGATTCATTTAATTCGGTTGTTTTTTTATTGAATCCAACAATTGGTATCATAGCCAATTATGTTAGACTACAAGTAATCGATTTTTTTGGCTTGAAATCGGATTAAGCATCAATTTTTTTTTAATTTTTAGAATTCTTTTTTATGGCTATATTTTTGCATCTAATTCTGTTAGAATGCATGTTTTGATGCCTTTAAAATTGATTTTCTGTTGATGCACGTTAAGGATTATTGCCCGATTTATCATTATTTTGATAAATCGGACAATTTTTGGGGTGAAAATCTGCCGGAATCAGCGAGATTCCGGCGATTTTCATTGCTGGTTCGCAGCCCCTCTTCGGTGGTTTGGGCCGATTCAGTTTGAATGGGGTAGGTTTGGTCCAAATCGGACCAAACCATTTGGGTTCGGACCCACTCGAACCAAACCAACTCGGTTCGGTTATGGTTTAAACTGATTTTTTGGTTGGTTCGACCTAGACAGATTCAGTTTGGGTTGAACCAGTTCGTCTGGTTTGGTTCGGTTCGGTTCGGTACGGTCTGGTGAAAAAAAAATTGGCTAATCCATTTGGTTAAATGGGCCCCGGTTCACTTTGGTTCGGCTATTTTGGGTTTTTTTAATGACTGTTTCTGGACAATTCAGGGCTCGGTTCGCCCCGATTCACCTTGTTTTGCCAGATTTTGGCCAATTTGAACCTTCTATTCTAGGTTGGTTGATCATTTGGTTTACTGATTGACTAATATGATTGCCTAAATATTGAATATGTATGTATAAACGGCCATAAACTTCGTCGAGACACTACCCCTTAATTCCAACACTATACCGTATCCAGTCCCTGCAGGCTGTTGACCGTTGTTCACTTCTTTTTTAAATAGGAGTTGATCGCTCGGTTGATACTTGTAGGCAATTGTCAACTTTGCAATCGACACTTAAGGCATGGGTCGAAACCTTCAAGCAAAGTCGTACGCTTAAACCCCTTGGGTCTTAGCAGCGATCAACACTGTCACCAAATTGTTGACCCTTCAAGGTGTCGACCGACACTACACGGGCACCTGTTAGGCTTTATCCTAGCAGCAGGGTTTGAAGTGTTGGCTGGCCTTCCACTGCTGTCGGTCCTTTGGCAATTTCTAGAGACAAAAGTCGCAAAAATTGCCTCCCTTTGTCGTTTCTCACCTCCAATAGAACAAACAACTAATATAAACTTTAAACCTTCTAAAATAGACAAGACATAACTCACAAATTTGAGTTTCGAAACTCGAATCCGAATCCATTAGGAGCCCTAAACTTTAAAATAAAATAAAAACGGAGATAAGAAAACAACTCACCCTTGTTATTCCTATAGAGGCATCGTTCATCAAACTAATTTTTCCACTCCTCAAACAAATGGAGTAGCCAAAAGAAACATTGTCATCTCTTCAATGTAGCTCGCACCTTATTATTCCAAACCAAGATTTCTAAGAGATTTTTGGGAGATATCTTCGTAACTGCGACTCAACTCATTAATCAAACTCCCACAACTCTTCTTCAATGGGAAAACATCTTTTTAAATGTTTTCCCCCTAACAACCTATTTATGACCACTTACGAGGATTTGGTTCTCTATGTTGTGTCTCAACACATCACCACACCCTAGCAAGTTTGCACGAAGATCTAACAAATGTCTTTTTAAATCCAACCCATGATTTTCCCTTAATATTGAGCTGAAACCACTCGATCATCTCGCTCAAGAAGAAATCTCTTTTCACTCAATTAGTAAAGTTCTTTCCCAAGCCATTCCTTTACTTGCAGCTTCTCCACCCATTGATCAACCTAATCCAATCGTTGCTTTAAATCTACAAATTCCTTAATCACAGCTGAGTTGTACTACAAGGGTACCCATTTATGTGCTTGTTTAGAATGTTGGTATTTCTCTTCATGAAACATCCTGCCAGTCTCTCTCAACTTTTGTGAAAACTCCAGGTATCACCTATTCTTTAACTAGTGTTCTCTCGTATGATTCCATAACTCCCAAACATAATGCGATTCACTTCTCTTTCAATGAAAATAACCCCCATCTTTTGCATAGGCAGGTTGTGAATCAAATTGTCACGTCAGTATGCAACGAGAACTTGTTACACTAAAAAGTAATGACACATGGTCTTTATAATTATTACTGCCTAGGAAGAAGCCAATTGAGTACAAATGGGTGTATAAGATAAAACTTTACTCAAATGATATAATCAAATGTTACAAGGTCAGATTGGTAGCAAAAAGATATAATCAAGTTAAAAGGGTTAGACTACCAAGACATTTGTTTCTCATGATGTAAAGCTTTCGACGGTTCAACTCGAAGATGACATCTTTGTCAACTTGACGTTAATAATATCTTCTTGCATGAAGATTGATTCTTGATGAAGATGTTTATGTCTTTACCTCCTGGTTTCAGACCAAAAGAATATTTCTTGATGCAGAGAATAGACTATCCAACGAAGGCATTAGTCTTTAACAACGATAACATGCTTTTAAGATTCTTGAACATGTTGGATATCTTGGTGCAAAATCAGCTTCTTTCTCATGAAACAAAATTTATCTCTTAATTAGTTTGAGATCAACTCTATGTCAGTGATCCATTCTCACATCAAAGGCTTGTTGGTAAATTAGTTTATTTAACTATCACACGATCTAACTTGGTACATGAAGTACATGTTTTAAGTCAATTTATGGACAAGTAACTGAGTACCATAGGTCATCGTGTCCCGTGATATGTGAGTCAAACATGAGGGCTAAGACTATTTATTTCTTCAGTAAGTTTAATCCAATTAAATGCCTTCTGTGATTTAGATTGGACCAGGTGCCAAATATTCCACCATCGACGATCAATTACTGAGTATTGCATTGTTCCTGACAGCTCATGAATTTCTTGGAAAACCAAGAAACTAAAGACATTATCATGATTTAGCACCAAAGCTAACACAGAGATCTATTTCTACCACTTTTACCAAACAATTTTATAAGATTTGAGCATCAAGTAATCAAATCTCGCCAATTTATATTGTACCAACCAAACAACACTCCATACTCCTTCAAACCTAGTCTATCATCAACATACAAAACACATAAAAATTGATCATCACCTCATCCGGGAACAGGTTCGAGAAGGAATGATCAATCCAACTCATGTACCCACATTAAACCACACAGCAGACATTTTGACAAAACTATTAAGTTCTCGACTGTACTCAGCAAGTTAGGAATTATACCCTTTGAATGTGGACAATCTACGAATAAAATTAGGCTCTGACTTCTTGCATTGATATCGTACTTATTTACTTCACATTGATGTAGGAATATAAATTGAGATTTATAGTCTCTCTAATTTAGAATCTAAATTAATTATTGTATTTTATATATTTTTTCAAATATAACGAGGAAACATATATAGAGTTTAATTGTGGGCTTTTCCATTTTCACATTCTTCCTTGAACTCTCACAAACAATATTAGTAAATACCCTAATTACATGGTTTTATTCAAAGAATAACAATAAATATAACACCTTCGCAACGTAGAACGACACTCCAAAATGCAGCCAAAAACTTGCAATTTCTCGTTGATGGGCCCTCAATTCGAACTTGTTTTTTCTGAAAAAATAAGAAAAACAAATGTCGTAATTAAAAAGAATAAGAAGAATTCAAATGCAAAAGGGTGGAGTAGGTACGTACCAGAAGCAGCTCAAAACAGTGATGAGTAAGTGGAAAAAATAATTATCCCTGTGGAGAAAATCAGTGATGACCAATCTCTCCAAATTCATGTGTCTGGGCAGCAGATCGCTGTAGTATAGTAGTGTTGTGAATGTTGCTGCAGGTTGCGCCACCAGTGCTCCTACCACTCTTGCCAATGACCGAATCATCACCGCCATTAATGGCTGCACAATTATTCATCATCATCAAATTACACTATCTTCTCATTTTACGAGATTAATATACAGCTGCATTATTCAAAGACAGTCATATTCCTGGTAATAAGACATTAATGATGTTTCTAGGATTAATGTCTTCAAGCATGATGTTTGTCTGGATTGAAGCTTCAAATGATTACATAAAAACCAAACAAAAAAGGGTGTGATTCTAAAAACACAGACGTTATAAGAAGTGTTTAAACAGAAACCAGAGATGGAAATACCATTCATAAAACAAACAAGTAATTGAGGAGAAAGAGAGAGAGAGAGAGAGAGAGAGAGAGTACCATGTTTATGGGCGACGAGGAAGAGAGACGCGAAGAAGGATCATGCCGATAGATTCCGAGAATAATATTGGGCAAATGAAAGGGAGTGAATTTCACAGGGGGAGAGAGAGGGAGCGATGTTAGTTAAGCTACCAATCTTAGCCTGAGCTGATATTCAAAGCTTGAACCTACCCTTCAATGGCGTTGAAGAAAAAGCGGAAGATGGACCGACCAAGAAACCAATAAAATACATGACAGCAAGACGCAAAACGTTGAAGAATTGGGCCTATCATCAACTCTCTCTGGTCCCCCACTTTCACAAAAAAAACCATCCGGCCCAGCCTTGGCCTTGCAACTTCATATTAGAACTTGTTACCTAATTTATTAGGTGCCTTTAACAGGGTAAATTGAAGAAACCGCAGCCATAGGTAAAGTTCTCGAAGAAAATTCTGATTGGAAGTTTACTAAGATGATAGAAAAACCTGAATAATTTTTGCTTTTATCCTTCGAGTCTCTTGACGTCATATTGATAATATGTAACAAAAAGTATGATTAATTGATGTCACGTTAGTGTAATGCCTAATCAAATAGATTCTTTCCATGATTTATTAAGCTATATATCAATGACATAATTGAGCAATTAAGTGAAAAATAATAAGAGATTTAAATTTTAAGGGTACATTATCAATTAAATCCTCAACAAACTGAGCAAAACTAAACCAATATTCTGACATATTTTTTTGGGTAATTATCGATTTGAGCCATGTACTATACACGTTTTTTCAATTCGCCCCCTGTACTAAAAAACCATCAAATCGAACCATGTTCTTTGATTTTGTTATCAGTTTAGATCTTCTATCAACAATTTCATTAAACACTCATTTAAAAAATTATCAAAAGATATTAGATTCAGTTGAAATTTTTTCCACATGTTCACTACTTAATGAGAAGAAAATTTGAAAAGTTTCGTGATTTTTAAACGCATGTACGATTTATTGTAATTTTATTTTAGTGTTTTATAAAAATAATATAATAAATCATACAACTTTTAAAAAATTACGAAAATTTTTTTATTATCTACCCATATTATGGTGAAAATGTGAAAAAAGTTTCAAATAAATCCAATATCTTTTGGTATTTGTTTAAATTAATCTCAGTTTCTTCTTTACTTTATAAATTAATTTTTAAAAAAATAACAAACGATATTTGATTTATTTGAAACATTTTCCACATGTTTAACATATCATGGGTAGATAATAGAAAATATTTCGTGATTTTCTAAAATTTATATGATTTATTATAATAGTTTTATAAAATACTAAAATAAAATTACAATAAATCGTACATGTGTTAAAAAATTACAAAACTTTTCTAGATTATCTTCTCATTAAGTAGTAAGCATGTAGTAAAAATTGCAACTCAATCCAAGATCGTTGGTAATTTTTTAAATGAGTGTTTAATGAAATTATTGATAGGTCTAAACTGATAACAAAATCAAAATACAAGGTTCGATTTGACGATTTTTTTAGTACAGGAGGCGAATTGAAAAAACGTGTATAGTATAGGGTTCAAATCGATAATTACCCTATTTTTTTAATTTAATTTGAAAAATTACAAAAACAAAAAAAACAAAAAATAGAACCAAACCGACCACAACGGGTCCAAATTGAGCATAAACCGAAAAATAATTTGATCAGATTTCAAATTTTGAAATTCAATTTGTTCAGTTAGCGTTTAAATTAATTGAAATCCCAAAGTTCACGCTTTAATTCATACTTTACCCAAATTTTAAAATAACTTAGACAAAGATTAATAGATTTCATTAAACATTGAGTGGCAAGACTTTTAGGTTGTCTCTTTGAGGCTAATGACTAGTTGTTTATCCGTAAAGTCAATGACTTGGTTCCCTTCAGTTTCTATGTGAAATGACTTTTGAAGTGACAAAGGACTAAATTGATGTTAAAAAAATACTTGAATCAGAACCCAGCCAAAAATTACTTCCATTTCTGTTCACCTTTGTTTCATGGGTTCAGCTTGAACTTTTTTGCTCTTCAAATTTTGAGCTTTTATATATGTATGCATGTATATGTAAATATATATATACACACATAGGATTCATGCTCAATTTTTAGTAATATTAGAGTTTAGCTGTTTATGTTACGTTTGAAAAAAAAAAAATTCAATATAGCCCCCAACGTATAGGGTCAATGGTCAATTGATCTTAAACGTTTATTTTTGACCCAATCAGCATCTATCATTAATGCTATTTGTAATTAAATCCATCATGTCAATTTTTCAGTTAAATTTGACTGATACTCTTTCAAAATTTCTAAACTACTCTCTCTTATACGGTAACACAAGTCAGATGAGTATTCCCACACCATCACACTCCGGCCACTTGTCACCCTCTCTCTGTCGGAAAACTCATCGACTAACCCAAACCAATCTCTTCTCTCTCCAACCTCTCTCCAATCCTCTTTTCTCTTTCTCTGCCTTAACTCGACGCGTTTCTCTCTCTTTTTCCTCACACTAATCTTCTCTTCACTTGCAGTCGCTTCTCCTTTCCCCATTTTTTTTCAGACCACCCTTGCTTCCAGCAAAACTCATCAAAGATTCTCCCAGAAACCACACCTTTCCTTCCATTTCTTTCTCTCGATGGACAGCTTTCTTCCTCCATTTCCCACCCAAAAGAAAGCTTCCTCCTCATTTTTTACCAACATTTCTGACGCCATCGATCCCGTTACCCCGACGCAATCTCAAATGACTGTCCCTCAAATTTCTATTTCTCGGTATCATTGCCCGACCCATTTTCCGTCCACTCTAGAAGATCCACAATTTAACCAATCGCTCGCAGTGTATATTTTTTCATCCAAAACTCAGCCCCAATCGCCGTTTGATTTGCAAGAAAAGAAGCTTCTGGATGCATGGTCGACTAAAATTGCGAGGAACAAGAGGAGGATGGCCAGGCAAAGAAGCCTTAGTTTAAGCAAAGCTTCTTCTCCGGTAGAGAGAGAGAGAGGAGAGAGAGAGAGGAGAGAGATTGAAAATTTTGAAAAGAGATCTTTCAAATTTAACTTAAAAATTGACGATAGAGAATTCAATTTTAACGATAGGGATTGATTGAGTAAAAAATAAACGTTAGGGGCAATTGATCATTGACCACGCACTTTGGGGGTTAAATTGAACTTTTTCTAAAAAAAAAAAAACATAACAAATTGAGCAAGCTGCTTTAGTAATTGGGCTTGTTCAATCCTTGGTTTTTGAATCAAACAGATAGTCATATCTTGGACGACATTGAGTTCTTTACAGAAAGTGAACTCTTAAACATGTACTATTCTATTTATTACAAACAAAAAAATAAAATTACAACTAACCTTACTTTAAGCTAAACAAACTCTACACCAACTTCTACAGTCCTTTCAAGCATCCAATAGCTAAAAATAGTTTTTAAGAAAAATATGAATGAGCATATTTAACTCCTGTTAGAAAATAAAAAGCTATGATTTCATTCAATCATGAAAAAATGTATGTTTTTCTTTTTCTTGTAACATGCATCTTTTATAAGCTCTTATGGAAATAAAACTTGATTACTTAAAATAGACTTATCATTGATAAATTAACTTAGTATAGAATTAAGTAAAACTGTTGGGTATAACGTGTCCAACAAGTAAATGTTAGCAACATTTTTATTGCATGTAATTAATAAATAATTTTTATGATTAATTTTTTATGTTTGCATTATATGATATGCTTTATAATTTCAAAGAAAAATTATTGATTATTTGTGCAATTTTAAATTTACATATATGTTGATAGATGTGAGATTAAATTTAAAAACAAATAATCACATTAGTCCATGACTTATATTTTAAGTATATGATCTTTAAATTAATAAAGTCATAAATATATATCATTTCGTTGAGAACGTATAGTCATATCCCGACTATATATGAAGTTATATAAAGTGATTGTATTTTATAAGACTAGATCAAATGAAATTATATTCTCCTTATAATATTCCTTAAATAAAGAACATTTAATTTTATCATAAATCATATATGTATGATCTTAATACATTGTATTAAGTAGACTGCTATTTCATTTTAATTTATTCTTTGATTTACGTGATATAATTTTGTACGTACTAAATTACATAAACCTTGTATTTTGGAAATGCATTAAATGAGTAGCTGAGAATGTTAACATTGATACAATAAAATTCATAATATAAGATTCATTTGTTTGTTAGTTCAGGGATTGAAAAATTAGCACGTAAATTCATAAATGTTATGAATTAATTATTCAATTAATAACTAATGGTAGTCAAGGATAAATATGTAATATGAGAGGTTAACAAATTGTATTCCTAGATCTGTTACGAATCTTAATACATATGTAATGACTATGTCAATGGACATTACTTAGAGTAAATATACTCTATAGTTATAAGAGTGCAACTCTATGTATTTAGTAGAATTACTCTATAGTTAATAATTGTGTTATTAATTAATATAAAGAGTTTATATTAATTAACAAATATTATGGGAGCCGAGAAATATTGTAACGTCCCGTAAATTTACCCTTGTCACTATTCCTGAAAATCCTCTAAAATTTTAACTATCGTTTCCATCCTTTAATCTTACTCGTTTAAAGTCAATTAACATCATTCAGTGGAAGACATACTAAGGTCTTGGTTTTACATTTCCGTCTCTGTCCGAACTACAGAAGAGAATCGGTCAACGAACTACTTTCGGAAGACAACGCTTCCTCTCGGGTTTCATCAAATTGAACAGTGGGGGTCGACAATTCTTTTCGGCAAACAACACTCCCTCTCTGGTTTCGTCAAATTGAACAGTGGGGGATGACAACTCCTTTCGACAGACAACACTCCCTCTCGAGTTTCGTCAAATTTAACAGTGTGGGACGACAACTCCTTTCAGCAGACAACACTCCCTCTCGAGTTTCAGTCAATGTCCTAAACTCTCTGGAATTCATTCCTTCTAATCGGTTGACAGTCAACACTGATTAAAATCGGTTGATGTGGCCTCTGTAATGAGATCAGTCGATGTGGCCTCAGTAATGAGATCGGTCGATGTTCAGCACTGACTAAAATCGATCGACGTGGCCTCTGTAATGAGATTGGTCGACGTGGCCTCTGTAATGAGATCGGTTGACGTTCAACACCGACTAAAATCGGTCGACGTGGCCTCGGTAATGAGATCGATCGACGTCTTCGACCGAACACTTTTCAATAAATGATCGACGTCTTCGACTACAAAATCGAACGACGTCTTCGACCACGAAATCGGATGACGTCCCCTTACCAGAACACTTAACTAAACTTAGGCAAAATCACCCATAAAACATCAGCCGATCGATTGCCCTCCCTGGCGATCGATCAGAAAGCTCTCTGGACTTTAATTCCACAGTGCTGCTTCCTTACTTCTTCTTCACATGTCTCCTCCCCTCATTTCTCTTTTCCACTAACTATACTAAAACACCATTACCTCATACTTTCTTCAATCAATCAAAATACACATTCATAATCGAAAACCTCAACCGAAAATCATCAGATCCTGACTCTAAACCATGCATTACTCTCAAAGTAACAAACCCGACTAAAAATTATCCAAGTCCATTCCAAGCATAAAAAATCAAGTCTATTTCATCAATATATCCACTATTCAGTTACCCATCACCCTAAATGAGTTTTCGTCGTCTCAGTCGTCTCAGTCGTCTCAGTCGTCTCAGTCGTCTCAGTCGTCTCAGTCGTCTCAGTCGTCTCAGTCGTCTCAGTCGTCTCAGTCGTCTCAGTCGTCTCAGTCGTCTCAGTCGTCTCAGTCGTCTCAGTCGTCTCAGTCGTCTCAGTCGTCTCAGTCGTCTCAGTCGTCTCAGTCGTCTCAGTCGTCTCAGTCGTCTCAGTCGTCTCAGTCGTCTCAGTCGTCTCAGTCGTCTCAGTCGTCTCAGTCGTCTCAGTCGTCTCAGTCGTCTCAGTCGTCTCAGTCGTCTCAGTCGTCTCAGTCGTCTCAGTCGTCTCAGTCGTCTCAGTCGTCTCAGTCGTCTCAGTCGTCTCAGTCGTCTCAGTCGTCTCAGTCGTCTCAGTCGTCTCAGTCGTCTCAGTCGTCTCAGTCGTCTCAGTCGTCTCAGTCGTCTCAGTCGTCTCAGTCGTCTCAGTCGTCTCAGTCGTCTCAGTCGTCTCAGTCGTCTCAGTCGTACAATTTTCTATATAATCACCCATTAGCCCAAAAATAAACTCAAAACCTCAAAATACTTAACCATTTGCTCCCACGGGTCAAAATTCACACCGACTACACAGCGCACTCCCAAGGGCATTCCTCTTCAACCAGCTCGTTCATCTTGCGGAGGAACATCATCCTCATCTTCTTCAAGATCACCTACATCATAGAGATCTCTATAAACTAAAAGCTCAGTAAATTCCACGTAAATGACAATGCATGAACATGTCTATATACAATTTTCATGTATTTTCCGTCCATTCATTTCAATTATCAGTCCGTCTTAGTCGTCTCAATCGTCTCAGTCGTCTCAGTCGTCTAACTCATCTTAGGTTGATTATATTTCACTTTACTTTCATTCATTTCCTTTTCATGAAATCAATGCATAAATCAATTTTCATGACGTTTTGTAAAACAATGATGCATGGGTAGTTAAATGCATAACATAAATATAAACATAGTGAATACCATCAAAACATCACGCAAACATAATCTATAAAACAACTAAACCTAAACTACCCACCCAAAGCGTATAAAACATTCATTGCTCCAATTATCCTCAACAACAAAAACACGACATATAGTGTAGGCCAATCGGCCACAATAAGTCACGAGAACTTATCTCGAGTCTTTAACACACCGAGATTCGTCCATGAGCTTTGTTCACCTAATCCAATCCACAATAATCGTTATCAAAACTGGTTCTAGGAAATCGAATTCCGAAGACTAACGAAACCTCTAGCTAAAGGATATTACCTAAAACCACAATCTATTTTATTCGGACATTTTATCGAGCAATTTGCGCTCCACATTTCTAAACCTCCATTAATGGAGTTTTCTCAAGCTTCAAACCTCCAAAACTCCAACATTCAACAATAAATCGACTAACTACGTCCAATAATCACAAATACGGTAATACCTAACCGTTTCTAACATAACCCTACTATTTCGACAAAAACCCTAACGAAAGCCTAACCGTTTAACAACTCGAAAATAGGAAACTAAGGTCCCAAAGCTATAGATTCTTACCTAGTATGCCAATTGGAGAAGAAAACGTGAAGGAAACTCGTCGATTGGAGGAGCACCGTGGAGAATCGCCATTGAAAGCCAAAGTCGCCAGAGAGGGGAAGTTCTCTCTGGAGATTTTTCGTAAGAGTTGGAGGAGAAAGAGGGATTTTGCCTATTTAATTAAAATTCTGCTTGTTAAATGACAGTTTTGCCCTTTAGTAAATTTCCTTTCGTTAATTAGAATATCGATTCAGTTTCAATAAATTTTCTTATTTCACCAAACATTCCAACTTACTTCCAGTGTTCTAACGAAACTTCCCGTTTGTAAAACGAGCTTAATTTACTATTTTTTTATGAATTAAACACTATAAGGCTAAAAACGGAAACCCGAGCGTCACACTATTGATTTGGATTTCTGAAACTTCCTTATTCCTCCTAAAATCCATATTAAGCATTAGGGTTCTAGTAAAACTCTCCGTTCACAAAACAGACTTATTTCACTATATTCATAAAAATGCCATTATATGGCGGAAAACCAAAAACCCGTAAGACCGGGTGTTACTTCCATCCACCTTAATTAAAATTTTGTCCTCAAAATTTGATTATACAATTAGTTCTTCGACATTAACACCACTTGTCTTGCGGCTTTATACTTTGACTTACTTTTCGAGTCTCTTCCCTCCATCTCTCCAAAAATTTGAATTTCTCTTTAAGAACTTGGATTCTATCTATACTTCGGTCAATCTCTATGGTTCCGAACCAAAATCCCTAACCCACATTATCCAGTATTAGCCTCAAACGCATTCACTATGTTCGATTTGGCTAACTATGTGCATTGCGTGCTAACAAATTTCTAAGTCTCCTAACATCAGCTAGATTGGATATCGTCTAAGGATTTCAACCAACTCCTGGGTGTAATTCAAATTTCTACATTTTCTTTAGTAATAATCATTCTTAAACTATTTTATCACCAGATCCTTAGTCACATACTTTCTTGGGTAACTCGCCGATTGTTGGCCACTATTTTGGTGCGGTTTTCTCTACTAAGTTCCCATTGTTATACCTCACAAACCATATCATCAAAATAACCTCAAGGTCTCAACGAATCCAACTGGAACTAGAGTCTCTACTATCTTAAGATCATGGTTCCCTTGTAAACAGGATCCTACAACATCACATTTCATCCTAAACTACATTAATGAGCTCTCTTGCTATGCTCTTAACTAAAACTCTCATACTCTCTGCATTATGCTCATTTGTCTAACTCAAATCCTTATTAACTCTGAGTATAGTCAAGTCTCTAAGTCTTGCCATTGATTTGCTCTAAACCATTCATTCTAATCTTAAGTCATTTATGTATTCATTGGCCTCGACTTTGTTAGATACGAAATGAACCTTTGAAATTTTCTAACTTAGCTTCGTTTCTAAGTCTACTTAAATAATTTCCTTTCAAATTCTTGTTCTTCCTATCTGATAATCCACTAATCTCTCGAATCGCATGATACTAAACATCGAGCTAAACTTCAAATCTTAACCTTTCAGTAAATCTAACAATCCCCCGCACTTATCCCTAACATCGCACAAGGATCGCTTCGAGTTCACTAATTAGTCTGCCCACTTTCATTTCTCATAGTCAATTTCTGAATATTCTACTTGGCTCCCATACAATGATTCATCCAACGATCTTCTTGTTTGAAAGCTTGTTGCAAATAATTTTGCATCCTTAATCCAAATCCCATCAAATTCTCAAATCTTGCCTTTTTATTTATTTATTTTTTAAATTTAGAAATATCATCGTTAAGGTTAATCTTCATAGTTCCTCTAACACTTTCAACTTCACGTGGATCTAAATCACGCGAGTTCCTACTATGTTCTCTTATTCACTTAGATGTATCAACTGTACCCCGACGATATAGAGTATCTTTCTAATGGTAACTAAATTCTAAGTGTACAACTTCTTGTGATTAAGTCAGGCTAATCCTATTAATGCATAACTCTCTTTCTATAATGTCTATATCGTCCTATATTTAACCATCTATCTTCTCATCGAGGCTCTTACTATTCTCTTACCCCTCTATTTTCAAGTCTATTTTTATCTATTGCACAATTATTACTTTCAAATCTTCACTCTATACTACATCTCTATTCTAATGTCCTTCATTTCATTAACAGTTGAGATAAAACTATACCTTGAATAATTGAAGGTCTGACCTCATCATCAACGTCACCAGGCTCAATGAAGGTAAATACCCTCGGGGCAACCATCTTCTGATCGGTACCTATTCTTGGACAATTATGGGCATAGTGGCCCACCTCGCCACATCTAAAACATCGGTCTGTCCCCAATCTACAAGCGCCAAAATGGGTCTTCTGGCACTTCAAGCATACGGGCCTCCCAGTAGTCTCCTGGATTTGCTTTCCTTTTCTCTGGTCGCCATTTTCTTCATAAGGCCTCTTAACGCCCCTTTGTTGCTGTTGTTGTTGCCCTCTTGGCTGCTAGCCCTCGTTCTAAGGTCGAGGCTGAATTTCTTGAAAGAACCTCCTAGCAAGCTCCCTCAGTTTGACACATGTTTGCTCCGCGGCTTCGAACTCCAAAGTCTTAGCCACAATCTCTGTATAGGGCACATTCCACACCCCCGATATGATGACGCTTTTTCGGATCTCCGGATTTAGTCCTTGCATAAATCGACGCAGTTGTCCTCGTTATCACTCACCATGCGTGGTGCAAACCGAGATAGGGCCTCAAACCTCCTGACATATTCGGCAATTGAACCAATCTGCCATAACTGTATGAACTCCATCATCTTAACCTCCCGTACTGTACGGCTGAAGTACTTGTCGTAAAACACAGTTTTAAACCGCTCCAAAATCATCACTGTCACGTCAGTGGTTGCCTTGATGGAATCCTACCAAAACCGAGCATCGGAGACTAAGTGAAAAGTGGCGCATATAATGTAACACCCGAGTTACGACTAGGTAATTTTCCTAACTGTATTAACGGTCATGAACATTTAATCTTCGCGGTTTAGAATTTTAAGACAAGTGTAATTAATTACATGTGGGTTTAAACTAGGTCGAGTGGCAAAGTTGTAATAATAGAGGGCTTAGACCGATATTTAAAGGAAGTGGAAATGATTTAAACCTCATTAGCTCACTGTAGCCGACATCCTCCACTCTCGGCGATTCCTTCTCTCGCAAGCTCTCGCCCTCTGCCTGCCTGTAATCCTTCCTTCGACGACCAGTTCCCTTGCTATTTCTCGGTTACCTTACGCTCGAGGTATGAGTTAGACAATGTAGTTATCAGTTAATCGTTTAGCTCTGTTTTCAGCTTGAACCCGTAACTCAAATCCTTAAACAATAGGGTAATAATATAGTTCATTGTTAATCTGAGAATGATAATGTCATTCCGAATCAGTTTTGGACATTTAAAAACAATCAACCCTGAGTAACCGATAGTCGAATCTGTCTATTTCAGTTCTAGGATTTCAGATTCTGCACAGAGCGTTAGACTAAGGACTTAGGATGGCTTTGTCTATTAGACCCTAGGATGACTTGAGGTTAGAACTTATAGGACTTTGTTTTAACTACTGCAATGTGAATGTTTTAGGTGAAGAAGTTCAAAGAGAAAGAGCTCAAAGTGCTAAGGAGACCAGGTAAGTGAATGTATAGGTTTCCCGGTCAATAGGACCCTACATCAAAGGATGCTAGGTAGAAACTCATACGATGATCAGTAGTTCTTTCATGTTACTGTCTGGCATTTATGTTGATGAGTAGTTCGATGGTAAGTTTTCACATTGGATGATTGTTCTGTCCTATAGCTAGGATGAGTTAAAGAATCCCATGCTCATGCATTATCAATGTTTTATGCACACGGAAATGTTTTAAAAGCATGTTTTCTCATGAATAAGATAAGATGATAAAATCCCTACAACGTGGATGAGTGAGGGTTGGGGGCGGTTCGGCGTATGTCACAGTCCGCAGTAGGACATATGAATACGACCCGCAGTAGGGACCATGATCAAACTCACTGTCGAACCCCCTTTACCGGCACAAATCCTCTCTCATCCCACACAACATGAACAATGATATGAATGATGAAGATGGTTCAGCGATATGAACTATGATACGAATGATGAATGTTGTTCAGCGATATGAACAATGATATGAAAGATGAATACGATCTATGATTATAAATGATGAATACGAATAAGAACATGAACCAGAAATGATTTATGAGCATGTTTTCTCTGAATTATGCATTCATGCACTCGTGATAGTATTGCATTCCTTACTAAGCCTTAGGCTTACAGTTACACCTTATGATGTAGGTGAAGAACATTCAGATGAGGATTTCAAAATCAATGAGGATGTTTAGGATTGGCTGCTGGATGGTGTTCAAGGTGCAAGTCTGTGGCTGGATGGTGATGGAAACTCTGGTTTATGCTCTATGAACGTTAGTAATGATTTTTAATATAGAAGTATAAATGGAATGAAGTTGTGTTATGGTACTGGGATTTGAAATTGTCTGGTTGGTTACTGGATTGAGGATGGTACAATTTATTGAATATCTTTGTTTAAGACTTCCGCTATAGGTACTCTGAGGGAATCATCGATTTCTGTTTATAGAAATGTTAAGTCTGGAAAGTTTGAGACTTGCTTATGATCATGTCTATTGAGAGATGTTGTTTAGTCTTATCGGTAGGAGTAACGTGCTTCTCTATCGGTAGGTGCAGAGTGTTTTCCTATCGGTAGGAGTAGTGAGATTTCTATCGGTAGATACAGTGTGTTTCTATCGGGTGATGTAGGAGTGTTTTTCCCTGTCGTCTAGTCATCGGCAGATATAGCTTGTATACTTTTCCTGCTGACGTCATCGGCAGATACAGTTTGTTTATCTTCCTGCTGACGTCATCGGCAGATGTAGTATGTATACCTTCCTGCTGACGACATCGGCAGACGCGATTTGATTATTTGACGGCTGACGTCATCGGCAGATGCGGTTTGTATATCTGCCGACGAACGTTTAATGAATCACGTGAAATGCACGGGATAACCGGAAGATGTAGCTTTAGTTTATCGGTAGATGTGAGCCCTCTCCTGCCTTGTCGTTTAGTGATCGGCAGATGAGAATGAAGTTTTGTCGTTGAGTTCGGCAGATGTTTTTTTTTAAAAAAATCCCCTAGCCAAATGTATTATTTCATTGTCCATGTCCTAAATGTGACTACAGAATTAGTATTTCCGCTACTTAGTAAAAAAATAAATATATATATATATATATATATATATATATATATATATATATATATATATATAAGAGTGAAATGAGTGAGTAAAGTCATGAATTACGTGGCGATCCTTCCCGGGTCGTTACATATAACTTTCTCCCCATTCTCAATCCTTGCATACGCAAACATATCTTTCATGGTTCGAACCCACTCCTCAGCAATAGAGGGGTCCGAAGACTGTCCATTAAAAATTGGAGGTTGTAGCTTCTGAAACATTTCCATTCCATGGTTACTAAGAGCCACAACCTCTTGAGTTCTAAGGCTTTCACGATTCATAAGTGTATCAAGCTGTTGGGATTGTCTGTCCATATGTTACGCTTATCGGTCGAGGTGTTAGGATTGTTGGGCAATGAACTCTCTAAGTTGATCTATGGTGTCGTCTCTTTCATCTCTATCATTTCCTCTACGCACCATTTTGTAAACCTATAAAAGTTAAAGACAATAATTCTAAATAACCAAAATAAAGAAATCTTAAAAATATACTTACAGTTGAGGAAGCATGTCCGTGTAGTGGCTTGCACAGTCGAGCAGTCTACAGAATCAATTTTAAAACCCGGGAGCTCTGATACCATACTGTAACGTCCTGTAAATTTACCCTTGTCACTATTCCTGAATATTCCATAAAATTTTAATTATCGTTTCCATCCTTTAATCTTACTTGTTTAAAGTCAATTAACATCATTCAGCGAAAGACATACTAAGGTCTTGGTTTTACATTCCGTCTCTGTCCGAACTACATAAGAGAATCGGTCGACGAACTAGCAGACAACGTTTCCTCTCAGGTTTCATCAAATTGAACAGTGGGGGTCGACAACTCTTTTTGGCAGATGTAACACCCAGTTCTATTAAACCAATTTCTATTCCATTGTTTAATAGTAAGCATGTTGTGGAGAAAATTGAGGAAAAAATTAATTAGGTTAATGAGTGACTATGTAAGGGCATAGTGGTAAATTGAGAACTTTTAATGGATAACCTATTTAACGAAAGATGCTTTGTGATTAATGCATTGTAGCTGCCACTATTTCACCTATTTGTTTTTCCTCGGTTTTCATCTCAAGCAGTAGAGCCCTCTAGGCGATTCCCTCGCCCGATTTTCCTTCAACCTAGGTACGTTTTCCTCATTTTCTTATGTTTTAGTAGTTAGATGACCGATGGAGTACAATGTGAGGATTTCTAGGATGTTGCGAGTGAGAGTAGGTTCGGGTTATTGGTGATAAATGGGAATGCACGGGTAGCAGGGTTTCAAACTAGTTTCCTTAAATTTCTGGTTGATTTCTGGTGGAGCTTAGTGAGAGTTTGATTGATGCTCTGTTGTGACTCTAGGTGTGTGAGCTTCTAAGACAACTTACAGCCGAGTGATTTCCCGGAGACCAGGTAAGTAGAGTATGCTTGTGCCTTCGGGCCTACATCACAAAACAGTAGGGTTGTGCATGCTTGAATATGTTTGTATGTCATGCATCATATTTTGAAAATTTTGCGAAAATGAATTTACATGAAATGACATGGTAAGGAATGAACAAACTGTAACAGTTGTTAATGGAACTAATTTGACCCTTAATCAAGAGAGAGGATGTATGACTTTGGGGGAAGTGATACAAACCCCAATTTCACAGGGGGATCTGAACAGTTGTTAAGGGAACTAATCTGCCCCTTAATCAAGAGAGAGGATGTATGACTTTGGGAGAAGTGATCCAACTCCTAGTTTCACAGGGGATCAGATCAGAAACGAATGCAAATGCAACTGAGATGAGAAAGTAGAAACAACATGTTTAGGAATTTATGTTTCAGCATTTCATTTCATTATTGCTTTACTTACTTAGCATTAGGCTAATAGATGAGTTTTGTGATGTAGGTGAAGAAGCATCTGAAGGTGTGTTCTCTGAACATGTTGAGAGTTAGGCTGTTGGGGGAGCACTTCAATGCCACGGATTGGTGATTTTGATGAGGCGGTTATCTGGTGTCAGTAGATGAGAATGTTTAGTGAACCATGATTAATTTTAAGTTTTGTTGAGTTTTCTAATAACAGAAGTGGTTTTAATGTTTTTGAATACGTTGGTGAGACTTTTCTGATAATAGCACTCTGTTGGTTTTTAACGTTAACTCTCACTGAATTTTTGAGTAAATGTAAGGATTTGGGTTGGTTCTGAATGGATTCAGTGAAGTAAGCAAATTCCTTTATGTAGTTAGAGTTGTGTGATATAGCAAAAGAGTAGTTGAAATGTTGCTATGTTCTTTACCGGTAGATGTTGTCTATCGATAGAAGTTGAGTGTTTTGTCCACCGGCGGAAGTTGGAGGACTGAATCATCTAACTGATGTCACCGGAAGATGTCTTCAGTAGAAGTTTTGTCGTTTAGTGATCGGTGAATGTCGGGTATTAAACCTATCGGATGATGTAGTAGAAGTTTTGTCGTTTAGTGATCGGTGGATGTCGGGTATTAAACCTATCGGATGATGTAGTAGAAGATTTGTCGTCTTGTGATCGGCAGAGGCTGGATGAACGAATCATCCGACTGACGTCATCGGTAGATGCGAGTAGCAAAACTTGTCGTTTTGCGATCGGCAGAGGTTGGATGAACGATTCATCTGGTTGACGTCATCGGTGGAAACCCTCGGTTTTATTTCTGCTCTTTTTGTTGACCTCGTTCAGCGGATGATGTGTTTGACTTTTATGAACTTTAAGTATTTCACGCGTAAGCCTTCGTCTCTTCCGGCCGAATTCTTTTCTTAATATTTTTAACTGAATATTCGAACACTGTTTTATAGTTTTTCTTAACTTTGCTTTGCTAAAAGATTTTCCACTGCAAGTTTTTGTGTTTTTAGCAAACGTTCAAATTTGACTTTCGAGCGAAGTTTTAAATTTGGTCCTGAAATTTCCTAGTTATGTTTGGGTTTATGAGTAACGAACTGAGTTTAGAAAACTCGGTGTGTTACAGTATGGTATCAGAGACATTTAGTTAAACCGTTCAAAAGAATCACTCATCAGTGCCAATCGTCGCATGGAAGTACTCCAACAACTGTAAGTGTTTATGTTAGACTTAGTTATTAGATGTTCATGAAAGTAGTTAACCCTGTGCAGGAATTTAGTATAATGGTTAGACGCCCAGGGCGACCTAGAGTGCCAAGGGAAATGCCAAATTTGAGAGGTGAGGAGGAGCCTAGTGTGATTAGGCAGCTGACAGAATTGGTGCGTCAGCAAACAGACCTAATGCGTCAGCAGTCTGATCAGTTAGGAGTGCTGTTGAACCGAGAGGTACAAGGAAGTGCCAACTCGAGTTCTAGTAATGAACATTCTGGAGATAGATTCAGGAGGCTACGACCACCTACGTTTGATGGACAGTCATCTGATCTGGTTATCGCTGAAGGGTGGCTTAGAAAGATTGAGAGTATGTTTAGGTGCGCCAACATTGGAGAAGGAGACAAGGTCACGTTGGCAACGTTTCTTTGGCTGGTGATGCTCAGCTCTGGTGGGAAACAATAGAGACCACCACTGATGTTTTGGCGATGCCTTGGTCACAATTCAAGGACATTTTCTACGAGAAGTATTTCAACAGTACTGTCCAAACTGCAAAGAAGTTGGAATTTCTGAACTTGAATCAGACAGGGTTTGTGGCCGAGTACAGTAGGCAGTTTGAGTCCCTGTCCAGGTTTGCTGGACATTTTGCTCACAGAGACGAGGATAAGGTGTTCAAATTTGTGCATGGGCTGAAGCTGGAAATTTACCGAGGAGTTAAATTTTGTGGTATTAAAGGCTTGTCATTCAGTGAAGTTGTGTCTACTGCTCTAGAAGTGGAAGAAGCTAAAAGGAAGTGTGCTGGACCAAAGGAGGTCCCACAAAAGTTGGTCCAGCCACACAACGAAGGGGAATGAAGAGGCCTTGTGAAGGCCAGAGTAGCCAAGGAACAGGAGGGAAGGTACAGAGTGTCAGGAAATTCCCCCAGTATCCTAAGTGCTTGAAGTACCACCCGGGCGAGTGCAGATTGGGCTTTGGGAAGTGTTTCAACTGTGAGGAGGTTGGACACACGATCAAAGAGTGCCCGAATCCTAGAATCACCAGATGCTACAATTGTAACAAGGTCGGCCATATTAGCAGAGACTGCCCAGCTCCTAGGTGTGGCCCTGCTATGGTTAAACTGATGATATTCTCCATGATGGAGTCGGGCGATGATGAACAACCTGCTGTTGTGTCAGGTACTATACTGGTCAACTCTTTACCCGGTTTTACATTGATAGATTCTGGTGCAACACATTCATTCATAGCATCCACATTTGCTGATAAGTTAGATGTAAAGCTTACCCCTACTGAGCATGTGTTTAATGTCGCATTACCCTCCGGTGAATGCATGCACTCTAACCGAGTGATGCTTGATAGTGCTGTATTAGTAGAAAACATGAACCTACCTGCTAACCTCATTATTATGGATATAATGGGATTTGATGTAATCCTAGGAATGGATTGGCTGTTTAAGCATTATTCCACAATCGACTGTAGGACTGGAGTAGTTAGTTTTCAACCCCCTGGTGGTTTGAAACATACCTTCCAAGCTCTAAAGAAGAGTAAGGAAATGTCTGTTATGACCTCTATAAATTGTGGACCCTCACCATGCAGAGAGTACTTATGCTTCTTGGCCAGTGTTTTAGATACACAACTAGTAGGAAAAGCAACTCCCCAAAATGTTTTAGTTGTCCAAGATTTCCCAGAAGTATTCCTAGATGCCTTCCTGGTTTGGCACCAGATAGGGAAATTGAATTCGTTGTAGATGTTTATCCCGGCGCTGAGCCTGTGTCTAAAAATCCATATAGATTAGCACCAACAGAACTTAGAGAATTAAAGAAGCAGTTAGAGGATCTATTGGAGAAAGGGTTCATACGCCCTAGCTTCTCACCGTGGGGTGCACCTATTCTCTTTGTCAAAAAGAAAGATGGATCGATGCGTATGTGCATTGATTATAGGGAATTAAATAAGTTAATTGACAACAAATATCTATTACTGAGGATTGATGACCTGTTTGACCAACTCCGTGGTGCACGAGTTTTCTCTAAGATTGATTTGAGGTCAGGTTACTACCAACTAAAAGTCAAAACCGAACATATTCCAAAGACTACCTTGCGCACAAGGTATGGACATTATGAGTTTTTTGTTATGTCCTTTGGATTGCCAAATGCACCGGCAGCCTTCATGGATCTTATGCATAGAGTGTTTCACGAGTATTTAGATAAGTTTGTCATAGTGTTTATCGATGATATTTTAATCTATTCTCATTCCAAGGATGAGCATGCTAGGCACCTGACATTGGTGTTGGAAGTATTAAAACAACACCAACTATACGCCAAGTTTTCTAAGTGTGAGTTCTGGTTGGATCAAGTTCACTTTTTAGGACATGTTATCTCTGGAGATGGAATATCTATCGATCCAGCTAAGGTTCAAGCAGTTAAGGAATGACCCCAACCGAGGAATGCTACAGATATCAGGAGATTTCTTGGACTAGCAGGATATTATAGAAAGTTCATTGAGGGATTTTCGAAGATTGTTACACCCCTTACTAAGTTAACAAGGAAAAATGTGAAGTATATATGGACTGACGAATGTGAGTATTGTTTTCAGACCTTGAAACAGAAACTGACCAATGCTCTAATTTTGACCCTTCCTGTTGATTATGGTAAATTCAGCATTTACTGTGATGCATCCAAGATTGGACTTGGCTGTGTCTTGATGCAAGAGGGGAAGGTAATAGCGTATGCCTCTAGGCAGTTGAAAACACATGAGAAGAATTACCCTACTCATGACTTGGAATTAGCTGCAGTAGTATTCGCACTTAAGATTTGGAGGCACTACCTGTATGGACAAACTTGTGATATTTTCTCGGACCATAAAAGTCTGAAATATATCTTCACACAAAAGGAATTAAATATGAGGCAACGTCGTTGGTTGGAATTTGTAAAGGATTATGATTTTGAGATTAAATATCATCCCGGCAAAGCAAATGTTGTGGCAGATGCCTTGAGTAGAGTGACAACTTCAGCCTCAGCCTTGATTCTTAATGTACCATTAGCCTTAGAGTCTGAATTCGAAAGGTTTAATCTAGAAGTAGTGCATAGTGTGTCAGCCATGCTTACTGCAATATCCTTAAGACCTACCATTCTTGAAAGAATAAAGGAAGCCCAGGTAAGTGATGTAGAGTGCAACAAGTACAAGTTAAGCATGGATTCTACGAACAAATTAGATTTTAACTATTCTGCGGATGGAATCCTTAAGTTTAGAAATAGATGGTTTGTTCCTGCCATAAAAGAACTTCGAGATGAAATTCTTTCTGAAGCACATTCTTCTAGATTCTCGGTTCACCCTGGGAGTACAAAGATGTACGAGGATCTTAAACAGCATTATTGGTGGCCAAGTATGAAAAGGAGTGTGACAGAGTATGTAGGATCATGTTTGTGTTGTCAGCAGATTAAAGCTGAGCACCAGAGACCCTCAAGAACATTACAACCTTTACCAGTTCCTAAATAGAAATGGGAACAAATAACGATGGACTTTGTTGTGGGATTGCCTAGAACAGCAAAGGGACATGATGCAATCTGGGTAATAGCTGATCGATTAACTAAATCTGCCCACTTTCTGCCATTGAGGATGACATACTCGATGGATCAGCTTGCTGATTTGTATGTGCAAGAGATTGTTAGATTACATGGAGTTCCAGGTACCATAGTTTCA
The DNA here is from genome assembly GCA_022432975.1 of Begonia masoniana. Classification (NCBI taxonomy): domain Eukaryota; kingdom Viridiplantae; phylum Streptophyta; class Magnoliopsida; order Cucurbitales; family Begoniaceae; genus Begonia; species Begonia masoniana. The sequence continues at coordinate 32,222,660 of CM039514.1, forward strand.
GACCGAGATTCTCGATTCACATCTAAGTTTTGGAAAAGTTTGCACAAGGCTATGGGAACACAGCTCAACTTTAGCACAGCCTTTCACCCTCAAGCAGATGGACAATCCGAGAGAACTATTCAAACCTTAGAAGATATGCTCCGTGCATGTGTTTTAGATTTTCAAGGATCTTGGAGTAAATATTTGTCATTAGTAGAGTTTTTCTATAATAACAGTTTTCAGGCAACAATAGGAATGACACCTTATGAGGCCTTGTATGGGAAAAAATGTAGATCACCTTTGTACTGGGATGAAGTTGGTGAAGCATAGTGTCTTGGTCCTGACATTGTGCAACAAACTGTTGAGAAGGTTGTCCTCATCCGCTAGCAGATTTTGACAGCTCAGAGCCGACAGAAAAGCTATGCTGATAAAAGACGTAAAGAATTGGAGTTTGAAGTAGGTGATGAAGTCTTTCTTAAAGTATCACCATTCAAGGGAGTTGTGAGATTTGGTAAGAGAGGCAAGTTGAACTCCAGATTTATTGGACCATATTCAATCTTAAAAAGGATCAAGAAGACAGCTTACGAGTTACAGCTACCCACCTCTATGGAAGGAATCCATAACGTGTTTCATGTGTCTATGTTGAGGAAGTGTGTACGAGATCCATCACAGATTGTGGAACAACAGAGTACTGAAGTTCATCCTACCCTTGCATATGAGGAGAAACCAGTAAGGATCCTAGACTATGCTGTGAAGGTGTTGCGCAACAAAGAATTTTCTCTGGTGAAAGTCTTATGGCACAACCAGAACATAGAGGAGACGACCTGGGAACGCCAACAGGACATGATGAACCAACATCCAGAACTGTTCAAGTACTGAATTTTGGGGACAAAATTCTTTTAAGGTGGGTAGATTGTAACACCCGGTTCTATTAAACCAATTTCTATTCCATTATTTAATAGTAAGCATGTTGTGGAGAAAATTGAAGGAAATATTAATTAGGTTAATGAGTGACTATGTAAGGGCATAGTGGTAAATTGAGATCTTTTAATGGATAACCTATTTAAGGAAAGAGGCTTTGTGATTAATTGTAATACCCGGTCCTGTTAAACCGTTTCTCTATTCTTTTTTTTTTTAAAACTAATGACAATATTAAATGTAGGGTTAGTGGATGACTAGGCAAGGGTATAAGGGTAATTAGAAATCTAAAGGTGGATAACGTATTTAAGGAAACTATTATTGAAGTAGCCGCCACTGTTTTATTCCATTTCCTCCCCATTCTCAGCTCCTCAGCCTAGCAGAGCACGATAGGAGACCCCCCTTCGACTTTCTCCAGCGACTTCTTCCGAACTTGGTGAGTTTTGCCTCTATTTCTAGCTACATTGTATCTATTGTTGGTGGGAGGGATGATATTGAGGTTTTGGAGAATACAGTAAGTGAGGGTTAGTTCGGTTTAAGTCGAAATCGAGAATGCACAATGACTAGAGTTTCCCTTAGATTTATAGTGGTCTAGAATGAAGATTAGAGGAAATTTAATATATGCTCTGTCTACGGTTTTAGGTTGAGCAATACCAGAAGTGGTTAGCTACCCAGACAATTCCAGGAGATCCAAGTAAGTAATGTTTGCTTGTGCCTTCGGGCCTACATCACAAAACGTTAGGTTTGTATTTACTTGGATATGTTTGTATACCATGCATCATGTTTTCAAAATGTATACGAAAATGAATTTGAATACACATTGGTATGGAGAGGATTGAATGTGATGAAACAGCAAAGTGAATCAGATTTACTGTTAAGAGAATTAATCCGCCCCTTAATGAGATAGTGGATATATACTTTGGAAGAGCTGATCCAACTTCCAATTTCACAGGGGGATCTGAACATGTGAATCAGATTTACTGTTAACGGAATTAATCCTCCCCTTAATGAGTCAGTGGATACATACTTTGGGAGAGTTGATCCGACTCCCAATTTCACAGGGGGATCTGAATTAGAAACGATGAATGAGCAACTGAGAGGAGAAAGTAGAAATTGCATGATTAGGAGTTTATGTTTCAATAATTCATTTCATTTTGCATTACTTACTTAGCATTAGGCTAATAGATGAGTTTTGTGATGTAGGTGAAGAAGTGACAGCAGGTGTTTACTGAGTTCACTGAGGACTAGTCGGGTTGGAGGAGTACACTTATTCAATGTTCTGGCCGCTGACGGGGCGGTTTAACTGATGTCTGTCAGTGTGGAGGACTAGTAGTCAAGGATTCAGTCTGAGTATGTTGAGTTCTCATGACCGGATGACAAATTTTATGTTTTGTCGTTTAGTGACCGGATGACAAATTTTATGTTTTGTCGTTTAGTGACCGGATGACAAATTTTATGTTTTGTCGTTTAGTGACCGGATGACAAATTTTATGTTTTGTCGTTTAGTGACCGGATGACAAATTTTATGTTTTGTCGTTTAGTGACCGGATGACAAATTTTATGTTTTGTCGTTTAGTGACCGGATGACAAATTTTATGTTTTGTCGTTTAGTGACCGGATGACAAATTTTATGTTTTGTCGTTTAGTGACCGGATGACAAATTTTATGTTTTGTCGTTTAGTGACCGGATGACAAATTTTATGTTTTGTCGTTTAGTGACCGGATGACAAATTTTATGTTTTGTCGTTTAGTGACCGGATGACAAATTTTATGTTTTGTCGTTTAGTGACCGGATGACAAATTTTATGTTTTGTCGTTTAGTGACCGGATGACAAATTTTATGTTTTGTCGTTTAGTGACCGGATGACAAGACAATTTTATGTTTTGTCGTTTAGTGACCGGATGACAAATTTTATGTTTTGTCGTTTAGTGACCGGATGACAAATTTTATGTTTTGTCGTTTAGTGACCGGATGACAAATCTTGTGCTTTGTCGTTTAGTCACCGGTGGATGTCTTCGAGTAGCCTTTCCCTTTTGTTGACTTTGTTCGGCGGTCGATGGAATTGACTTTTGAAATCTTTAAATTATTTTACGAGTTAAACCTTTGCTTCTCAACTGATTGATTCTTAATATTGCCAACGATTATTTTAACATGGCTTTGTTTAATTTTACTTTTGTTTAAACGATTTCCACTGCAAGTTTTCATGTTTTGTCAAATTTCAAATTCTGAAATTTTCAACGAAGTTTTATATTTGGCCCAAGTGTTTCTTAGTAATATTCGGGGTTTTGAGTAACAAACCGGGTTCAGGGAATCAGGGTGTTACATTAATGCACTGTAGTCGCAGCTATTTCCCCTATTTGTTTTTCCTCGGTCTTCAGCTCAAGCAGCAGAGCCCTCTAGGCGATTCCCTCGCCCAATTTTCCTTCAACCTAGGTACGTTTTCTTCATTTTCTTATGTTTTAGTAGTTAGATGACCGAGGGAGTACAATGTGAGGATTTCTAGGATGCTGCGAGTGAGAGTAGGTTCGGGTTATTGGTGATAAATGAGAATGCATGGGTAGCAGGGTTTCAAACTAGTTTCCTTAAATTTCTGGTTGATTTCTGGTGGAGCTTAGTGAGAGTTTGATTGATGCTCTGTTGTGACTCTAGGTGTGTGAGCTTCTAAGACAACTTACAGCCGAGCGATTTCCCGGAGACCAGGTAAGTAGAGTATGCTTGTGCCTTCGGGCCTACATCACAAAACAGTAGGGTTGTGCATGCTTGAATATGTTTGTATGTCATGCATCATATTTTGAAAATTTTGCGAAAATGAATTTACATGAAATGACATGGTAAGGAATGAACAGACTGTAACAGTTGTTAAGGGAACTAATCTGCCCCTTAATCAAGAGAGAGGATGTATGACCTTGGGGGAAGTGATCCAAACCCCAATTTCACAGGAGGATCTGAACAGTTGTTAAGGGAACTAATCTGCCCCTTAATCAAGAGAGAGGATGTATGACTTTGGGAGAAGTGATACAACTCCCAATTTCACAAAGGGATCAGATCAGAAACGAATGCAAATACAACTGAGATGAGAAAGTAGAAACAGCATGTTTAGGAATTTATGTTTCAGCATTTCATTTCATTATTGCTTTACTTACTTAGCATTAGGCTAATAGATGAGTTTTGTGATGTAGGTGAAGAAGCATCTGAAGGTGTGTTCTCTGAACATGTTGAGAGTTAGGCTGTTGGGGGAGCACTTCAATGCCACAAATTGGTGATTCTGATAAGGCGGTTTAGCTGGTGTCAGTAGATGAGAAGGTTTAGTGAACCATGATTCATTTTAAGTTTTGTTGAGTTTTCTAATAACATAAGTGGTTTTAATGTTTTTGAATACGTTGGTGAGACTTTTCTGATAATAGCACTCTGTTGGGTTTTAACGGTAGCTCTCACTGAATTTTTGAGTAAATGTAAGGATTTGGGTTGGTTCTGAATGGTTTCAGTGAAGTAAACAAATTCCTTTCTGTAGTTAGAGTTGTGTGATATAGCAAAAGAGTAGTTGAAATGTTGCTCTGTTCTCTACCGGTAGATATTGTCTATCGATAGAAGTTGGGTGTTTTGTCCATCGGCGGATGTTGGAGGACTGAATCATCCGACTGATATCACCGGAAGATGTCTTCAGTAGAAGTTTTGTCGTTTAGTGATCGGTTGATGTCGGGTATTAAACCTATCGGATGATGTAGTAGAAGTTTTGTCGTTTAGTGATCGGTGGATGTCGGGTATTAAACCTATCGGATGATGTAGTAGAAGATTTGTCGTCTTGTGATCAGCAGAGGCTGGATGAACGAATCATCTGGTTGACGTCATCGGTAGATGCGAGTAGCAAAACTTGTCGTTTTGCCATCGGCAGAAGTTGGATGAACGATTCATCCGGTTGACGTCATCGGTGGAAACCTTCGGTTTTATTTCTGCCCTTTTTGTTGACCTCGTTCAGCGAATGATGTGTTTGACTTTTATGAACTTTAAGTATTTCACACGTAAGCCTTTGTCTCTTCCGGCCGAATTCTTTTCTTAATATTTTTAACTAATATTCGAACACTGTTTTATAGTTTTGCTTTGCTCAAAGATTTTCCGCTGCAAGTTTTTGTGTTTTTAGCAAACGTTCAAATTTGACTTTCGAGCGAAGTTTTAAATTTGGTCCGAAATTTCATAGTTATGTTCGGGTTTATGAGTAACGAACTGAGTTTAGAAAACTCGCGGCGTTACAGCAGACAACACTCCCTCTCGGGTTTCGTCAAATTGAACAGTGGGGGACGACAACTTCTTTTGGCAGACAACACTCCCTCTCGGGTTTAGTCAAATTTAACAGTGGGGGACGACAACTTCTTTTGGCAGACAACACTCCCTCTCGGGTTTCGTCAAATTTAACAGTGGGGGACGACAACTCCTTTCGGCAGACAACACTTGTAATACCCGGCTTTACGGGATATTAATATTATATTACGTGATAGCATTTTTGTAAATATGTCAAAACACGTTTTACGAAAAGAAAGCGTCATTAGAATCCTAACTATTATTAGGAATTTTAAGTAAATTACGGGATTTTTCGGAGCAATAACGCTATATTTCGAGTAATTACGTTTCTCGTAATATAAAGGACGTTTTAGTAAAAATAGTAAACGAGGTCCGATTTGCAAACGGACAGTTTTAATAAGTCCTAAATAATAAGTTGGAATATTTGGTGAAATAAGGAAGTTTGGAGAAACTAAATCGCTAATCAATTAACGAAACAAAGGACGAAACAAATATAAAAACTAAAGAAGGGCAAGAAGGTAATTTGCCAAGTTACTTTTTAATTTAAAAATCAAATTTCTTTCATTCAGCAGAACACTTCTGCGATTTCAATTCCATTTTTTTTCAGAGAGCTTTTTCTCTCGACTCTCCCTCTCTGCCCGTGGCGATTTCAACGATCCGACCTCCGATCTTTCTCCCGATCGTCTCGTTTTCTTCACGTTTTCTCCTCCGGTCAACGCTCTAGGCATGATTCTATAGTTTTAGAGCGTTAAATTTTGAGTTTCATAGAGTTAAACCAATTAGGGTTCGTTTAGGGTTTCGATTAAAAACGAGATTTAGGATTCGAAATTTATAAATTTACTGTAATTAAGTATATATTGAACGTATTGGGCGTTATTGGACTAATCTAATTGATTTAGAATAAATGTTAGATTTTGCGAAATTTCGAGATTTAGGGAAAAACTCGTAATTTGAAATTTGGGGTACCGAGCGTGAATTGCTCGATGAAATAGCTCAGTAAATTGGATTAAAGCTTTAGGAAATTTCTTTAGTTAAGATTTTATCAATTTTGGACGCTTAGAAGCTTAAACTCGTTTTAATGTCGATGTTGTGTTTTGCCTCAGACGAACGACTCTCGTGGACAGAGTTCGAGGTTCAGTGCGCACAAGGTAAGTTCTCGTGACTTACTCTTACCGATTGGTCTACACCGTACTTCGATGTAGCGTCGAAGATCTTAATGGATTGTTTGTTTTAAGTCGTTTTTGTTGGGTAGTTAGGTTTACAATTGTTATAGGTTATTCTGTTTCGATCTGGATGGTATACATGTTGCTTGTTTATTGTATAGTTATATTATGCTCATATCTGTTCATGCATCACGTATTTCAAATGTCATGAAAATGAATTTCTGCACGTGTTTTAAGAAAACGAATGAACCTCTGTAATGAATAAACGTAATCTGTATCTGGTCACGCGAGGTGGGGCTCAGGCACGGCTGTACATGTTGTAAGCGTGTACCCCCCTCCTCTAGCTGGAAAGAGTAGTCCGACCGCTGGATGGGCTCTCTCCGGTTAGTGGGTTGCGATCTCGGTGACAATCTGTCTGCGACGTAATGAATCTGAATCTGTATCTGAATCTGAATCTGTAATCTACATGTTTTCTGAATGGCATACGCACGCATGCATCTGCATTTACGAAGCTTACTGAGATTTCATTATCTCATAGATGTCTGTATGGTGTAGGTGACGTTTTAGGTGACATTGAACCAGGTGAGGACGACGTTCCTCCTCCTGATGTATGATACTGTTGATGGAGAATGGCCTGCGGAGTGTGCTGAGCAGTCGGTGCATTTTGACCCGTGGGGATGTAGGTATATGTTTTGGGGACACGATATGAATTGTATAGCTGAACATATTAGGATGCTTGGGTATGGTTAGTGGATAGGATTATGTTTTGAAGTTTGAAACCCGTTTTATAAACTGTTTTTGTAAAGTTTTCATTAGAACTGCTTGGTAAATTTAACAAGAGGGATTGTCGATGTTTAAACATATCCATACAGTTCGTTTTTACGAAAGTTTAACGTATGTTTAGGTCGTTTAGTTCGTTGATTGATGCATGAAAAATGAGTTAAGTTTTGTAGAGAAGTGTTGTGAATATGTAAGGAAGAATGAAAACGGTTTGCTCTCTGGAATTTGGGATTCCATAGAGCAAATTATAGGGGTCGCCGCGCTCTGGAAAAATCCAGAGCGTGCAGCGATCGTTCGCTGGTGCTGCCAGCGATCGATCGCTGTGGCAGCGAATGCCAGCGATCGGTCGTTGGGCAGCTAGCGATCGATCGCCCCTCCTCTGTTGTCGCGGCTTTGACCCTTCTGCCCTCCCTATTTCCGTTTTAATTTTAATTGTTTAGTTTTAATTGTTTTAATTTAAATTGTTTTGAGTTTATTAAATGGTTAAAACATGGTTTTCGATTTCAATTCCGATTTGATTTCCGCTTCAGGTTAGGTTTAAAGTTTATAATAAGTGTAAAAAAAAATATATATATGTACGGGAAAAATGGGTACAGTATTAGAGATGTTACAACACTCCCTCTCGGGTTTCGGTCGACGTCCTAAACTCGCTGGAATTCATTTCTTCTAATCGGTTGACAGTCAACACTGACTAAAATCGGTCGATGTGGCTTCTGTAATGAGATCGGTCGACGTAGCCTCAGTAATGAGATCGGTCGATGTTCAGCACTGACTAAAATCGGTCGACGTGGCCTCTGTAATGAGATCAGTTGACGTTCAACACCGACTAAAATCGGTTGATGTGGCTTCTGTAATGAGATCGGTTGACGTCTTCCACAGAATACTTTTCAATAAATGGTCGACGTCTTCGACCACAAAATCGGACAACGTCTTCGACCACGAAATCGGACGACGTCCCCTTACCAGAACACTTAACTAAACTTAGTCAAAATCGCCTATAAAACATCAGCCGATCGATCGCCCTCCTTGGCGATCAATCGACAAGCTCTCTAGACTTTAATTCTAGAGTGCTGCTTCCTTACTTCTTCTTCACACGTCTCCGCCCCTCATTTCTCTTTTCCACTAAATATACTAAAACACCACTACCTCATACTTTCCTCAATCCACCAAAATACACATCCATAATCAAAAACCTCAACCAAAAATCATCAGATCTCGACTCTAAACCATGCATTACTTTCAAAGTAACAAACCCGACTCAAAATCATCCAAGTCCATTCCAAGCATCAAAAATCAAGTCTATTTCATCAATATATCCACTATTCAGTTACCAATCATCTTTAATGAGTTTTCTATACAATTTTCTATATAATCACCCATCAGCCCAAAAATAAACCCAAAACCTCAAAATACTTAACCATTTGCTCCCACATGTCAAAATTTGCACAGACTACATAGCGCACTCCCACAGGCATTCCTCTTCAACTAACTCGTTCATCTTGCGGAGGAACATCATCCTCACCTTCTTCAAGATCACCTACACCATAGAGACATCTATGAGCTAAAACCTCAGTAAATTCTACGTAAATGACAATGCATGAACATGTATATGTAATTTTCATGTATTTCCGTCCATTCATTTCAATTATCAGTCCGTGTCAGTCGTCTTAGTCGTCTTAGGTTAATTACATTTCATTTTACTTTCATTCATTTCCTTTTCATGAATCAATGCATAAATTCATTTTCATGACGTTTTGTAAAACAATGATGCATGGGCAGTTAAATACATAACATAAATATAAACATGGTGAATACCATCAAAACATCACGTAAGCATAATATATAAAACAACTAAACCTAAACTACCCACCCAAAGCGTATAAAACATTCATTGCTCGAATTATCCTCAACAACAAAAATACGACATATGGTGTAGGCTAATCGGCCACAGTAAGTCACGAGAACTTACCTCAGGTCCTTAGCACACCGAGCTCCGTCCGTGAGCTTTGTTCACCTAATCCAATCCACAATAATCGTTATCAAAACCGGTTCTAGGAAATCGAATTCCGAAGACTAACGAAACCCCTAGCTAAAGGACATTACCTAAAACCACAATCTATTTTATTCAGGCATTTTATCGAGCAATTTGCGCTCCACATTTCTAAACCTCCATTAATGGAGTTTTCTCAAGCTTCAAACCTCCAAAACTCCAACATTCAACAATAAATCGACTAACTACGTTCAATAATCACAAATACGGTAATACCTAACTATTTCTAACATAACCCGACTATTTCGAAGAAAACCCTAACGAAACCTTAACCGTTTAATAACCCAAAAATAGGAAACTAAAGTCCCAAAACTATCGATTCTTACCTAGGATGCTGATTGGGGAAGAAAACGTGAAGGAAACTCGTCGATTGGAGGAGCACCGTGGGGAATCGCCGTTGAAAGCCAAAGTCGCCAGAGAGGGGAAGTTCTCTCTGGAGATTTTTCGTAAGAGTTAGAGGAGAAAGAGAGATTTTGCCTATTTAATTAAAATTTTGCTTGTTAAATGACATTTTTGCCCTTTAGTAAATTTTCTATTAATCCTCCTCTTATTTCGTTAATTAGAATATCGATTTGGTTTCTCCAAACTTCCTTATTTCACCAAACATTTCAACTTACTCTAGGGTTCTAATGAAACTTCTCGTTTGTAAAATGGGTTTAATTTACTATTTTTTTACGAATTAAACAATATAAGGCTAAAAACGGAAACCCCGAGCGTGACACTATCGATTTGGATTTCTGAAACATCTATATTCCTCCTAAAATCCATATTAAGCATTAGGGTTCTAGTAAAACTCCCCGTTCACAAAACGGATTTATTTCACTATATTCACAAAAATGTCATTATATGGCAGAAAACCGAAAACCCATAAAACCGGGTGTTATAAATATAGGTCTATCGATCCTTCTGTCATCTTATATCACTATTCAAATTTCTATGTTACAAGAATAAATATATAAATGATTAATTGTGATTAATCATTTATAAACACTCAAATGAATATATTATTATTCAAAATATATAAATAATTTTTTTATTTTGAATTCAAAATAAAATATCTCATTAGATAAAATTATTTTAATGGATTTAAATTAGATTTAAAGAATCTCATCGGATGAAATTTTATCTTCAAATTTAAATTGAAGTTTGTTATTTAACAAACTGTCAAAATCAGATTTTTGAAATTTGATTTAAAAGTAGATTTGAAGAATTTGATCAGATGAGATTTGATCTAGAATTAACTTATAGTTTGTTTAAAAACTTAAAATGGATTTAGAAAATTTCATAAGATGAGATTATCTTGAAAAGTTGTTTTCATAAATATATTATAAAAATATTTTTTAGATTCTATGATTAATCAATAAATTTGATTTATTAGATGCTAATGAAATCTAGTAGATTTGATTAGTTAAGATTTATTTTTAAAAAAATTGGATTTTATTAAAATAAATCTAAATTTTTTTTAAAGAAATCTATAAAAATGTCAAATGTGATATTGACAAAAAAGATGAACGATCTAATCTCTTAGAGAAAAAAATAGGTGTGACATTTCCTGTATTTGTTTTTAGAAAAATATTTTCTAAGATTGAAGAGAGACGTCTCATTATTGAGAATATATCTCTCCACAAATATAAGAGTATGTTATTCTCGTAAGTTTGATGCCCATACGCCAGAAATTTAAGTGAAAAGATTTTCATAGAAGATTCGACGGTTTCAAAGTCTTTGAAAAATAGTTGATCATGAGTTAAAGCTGTTAAAATCAGACGAGAGTACCTGACCAGAAAACATTTCTCAAAAAAATATTTTCTTTTATTCTTCTATAATCTAAATCTAATATTTTTTAATGTAAATTGTTTATATTTTGATAAATACATATTTCTCAAAAATATTTTTTTTATACTAACGATTATAATTATGGTTATTTGTGATTTTAAAATAGTTTTAAATCACGAGGGCAACACAAATAATTATTATTATGAATAACAATGAATTTCGTCATGTGTGGGAACCATCAAATCCAACAAAAACGAGTTTGAGTCAAATATAGTAATTGAAACTAGCAATAACCTTCGCAAATTCCATAGCACTAAAAATTTGTGGTTCCCTGGGAGTTTAGAAATTTACACCCAAGGGTAAACTCGTACCCTACTAACTCATATCTTGTAGTTGCCCAAACTTTGTTGGAAGAAATCATATCCAAATCCATTGATATTATTTTGAAAATTTTCATTCACTTGCCAATCAAGTTTTACATAAAACTTTTGGTCAACAATAAAACTTTAAGCAAGCAATTCATTGAAAATTGAATTAAAAAAGAGTCAGTGAAGCTTTAATTTTCAAAACATATACATAGAGAGTTAAAGATTTTCTACTTGATTGATGAGCTTTGTTCTTATGTTAATATCTTCTGTGCATCTTCCTACGTAATTAGATCCAAGAAGAATAAAATTTAATTAAACTTCTAAACATGACTATTAAACTATGATTATTCTTAACTGCATTCTTAAAAAAATTAATATCTAATAATGCCTCCGTTCTAGAAACTAACACTCTCAACCTAATACATTTTAAATTTTAGTTGTATAAAAACTTTGTCATTTAAAAAATTAAATTACTCAGAAATTGAAATTTTAAAGTTCCTTTCTCTACTGACCTAAAAAAAATTGAACCTATATTTGCCTACTCAATATCACCATTGTTGAAAAGGGACAATGATTGCTCTGCATCTTTAAGTTTTTCCTCCTCTTTCTCACTCGTGAAGTCTTCTTTTTCCCGTTTTCTCTGTCTCTCAGTGCTCTTTCTCTTTCGGTAAATCACATACGGGGCAGCTAAGGGCTATTTGAGGAAAGGAGCTGAATGAGAGAGGGTCTTTTGCTCTCACTTTTCTCTGTAACTTTTCATTTTCCTTATCTACCTCCTCCCTCAACTATCTCTTTTTCCTCCATTTTACTTACTGCAATTTTTTTTTCGTTCCTTTTTTCCGAAGTAATACAATTAATTCCTTCTGATTTCAACTAAATTCCAGCGATGACCGTAACAGAAACAGACTTTTTTTTAATAAGTTAGCATCTTTCTTCACCTGTTGTTCTGATTTGGTAATCTCTTTCTAATAGAGAAGTTCAAGGGGTCGTAAAATCACTGAAGAAAAGTTGCCTCCTGACATAGTGTTTCTAGAGCTATGTGAATCGTTCAAGGAATAGAGTGCATATGGGACATTGTGTACCTCTAGTGAGTCAGTGTTGCAGTAGGAAGTTCCATACTTGTCTGCAACTAAGCTTTATATCGAGACATATAAGTCTTCTTGTGGACTATGGTGAGCATAATTTAATCACAGTGATGATCAATGAAATATTATTTCCAAAATCATATATAATTGACTCTTACATGAAAGTTCTGTCTATTATCATTTGTAAACTCATTTGTAATGCAGCATGTCATATCGTATTTATTTTTGTAAACTGATTTAAATTTTGGGTAGCTCTTTTTTCTTGGTGAAGTATCATATCGCCAAGTGGTCACACTGCCATCTAATATTTTTATATGATATATTCTTATAAGTGCTTGAAAAGGCAAGGCATATTTATTTATGCTTCAATTTTGATCAGGAAAATTTGTGAGGGTTGGTGATGTGGAAGCATCAAATGAAACAAGCAGTATGAGAAACAATGAATGTGGAGCAGAAACGCTAGCAAATCATGTCATTAACACTGATCCAAACAAGAAAAATAATTTACAGGGATTTAAAAAGTTTACATCCAGTTAGAGGTGTTCAACAAGTGGGTTGGCTTGCCAGCGTACTTGGCTTGACATTGTAGCGGGTCAAGCTCAGCTCGACTCGTTTAACTTTATCTCGCAAGATGGTTTGAGTTAAAATTTTTTAGGTGGTCCCGTTACGCTCTGCTAGTGGAGCTTGATTCGTTGGGCTCACTACCCTCAGCTCAATTAACTCATTAGCCTCAGTGACCCAAATTTTTTTTGGGTTGGCTCAACTCGGTCAGCTCGTTTGTCCTCTCTTAATTGCAAATATTTGGCAATTATATAGGTGTCAACCTAATTAGTATGCGTATAATTTGTTATGGCGCAACTATCAAATATTTGTATTGATATCCGTGTGATACATTTTAATTAGTCCATATTAAATAATTTTTTACCTAAATACATATCCTTTTATATATTAATAAAATAAATTATTAAATAAATAACTAACTATTATATTTTGACATTAAAATGACAAATAATCATTATAACTTTAATGACTACATTTTAAAAAAAAAATATACACTATATTAATATAAATTAGAAATATTTATGAATGTTTGGTTTTTTAGGCTCGTTAATGCTTGTTTAGTTGGCTTAACTTGACTCGTATATCTTTAGCTTGCGAGCCGACTCAGTTTGAAATTTTTTTTAAGCGGGGTTGTTAGGTTCAACTTATTGGCGTCGATAGGCTCTTTAGGCTCCGCTCGTTTAACTTGTTTGGCTCAATGAGCCAAATTTTCTCAGACTCGGTTGGGCTCAGTTAGTTTGTTTGTTATCTCTACCTCTAGTAAAAGACCTTCAATATATGGAGCATGATACATGTGACAGCCCAAAACCGAACCCGATCGGGGTCCGGGATCGGAGCCATCACTCCGGGACAGTTAACAGAAAACGGTGACTATTTTTTTTTGTGAAACTTTATTCTTTTAAAACAAAACCGACTGGACTTTTAGAACTCCACAGAAATCGGAAGTGAGATGAGATAAACTGAAGAAATTTAAACATAAACAAGATTTGAAAAATGCAATTGACAGGATGAGCTTTTAAAGTGACTCATAAACTTTTCGGAAGAAGGGAAAAACATTCCCCGTGTTCGGAAGCAAAACGGGGAAAACACCGTGAACAGATTTACAATCGGAAGGAAGAACAAATAATAGAAGAAGGTGGTAAGGGCAGAAAACGGAATATAAAATCAGAAGACTGAGGCAACGAGAATCAGTCTACATTAATGGCAGAGCAATAGCGGAAGACTATCGGAAGATTGGCGGAAGATGTGAGCTGACGTCAGACAGAAGATGCATATGCAAAGACAGAAGTAAGGGTGACGTCAATCGGTAGATGCTACTTCAAATGGGAAAAACAGTTAACAGAATCGGAATGTGTGATGACGTCAGCCGAAAGATGGATGACGTCACCGGAAGATGCAGACATAAAACCTCACAGAGAGGGAGAAACTACGGTGAGTAACGGAAAACATTTACAGGGAGAGAGAGTTCTCTGGAGTTGAAAGCGAATCAGGTTTCAATATTGGATTGCAGAAGAAAACCGGAAAGCAAGAAGAGTGACAGAAGAAAAACAGGGAAAAACAGATACAGAAATGGGTGGCAAAAGTGAAGAAACAGAATTAAACAGGAAAAATAGTAAGAATTTCAATAACTGGGGCGGAAGAAACAATTTAACACTGGGCGGAAGATGTCGATTAAGACAAAACAGATGACGTCAGCCGGAAGATGGATGACGTCAACCGGCAGATACAAACAGCAAACGTAACCGGCAGAAGGTGATGACGTCAACCGGAAGATAGATGACGTCATCAGTGGATGCAGACAATAAACAAGATCGGCAGAAGGTGATGACGTCAGCCGGAAGATGTTCTGACGTCATCGGAAGATGCAGATAGCAATTTAAATCGGAAGATGAAAACCTAAGGCAGAAACACTGTTTGGCGGTAGATGCAGGCAAAATTCCTACCGGTAGATGTAATCGGAAGACATAGTTTTAAAGGCAGAATTTACAACTTTTGACAGGAAAGCATACAGACAGAGGGCATAAAGACAGAAGACTTAAACGCCTCAGATTCTCAAACCACATCAAAACATGGTCCTCGAGCACAAGAGAAGGCATGCAGGTTTCAGACCTTCATTACAAATGATAGATTTCAAGAAAACAAACTGCATGGATAGCTCTAAAATTCGAGACCATCCATGCATGACCTGAAAATGGAGAACTCAAGCAGTTCCAGAATGATTTCAAGATATTTCATAGGAAACAACTATCAACTGTCAACCGGGGATTTAAAACTTGGACATCAGAACTGATACATTATATATATATCCAACAGAATTTCCTACAGAGTTTTTAAAACAATGCACATAACCTTAACAGAATTTCCAAAAGAGTTTACAGATGTGAACTTTACTTTAAAAACTAAGACTTAAACCTCGGGACCGAAAATTGTGTCTGACTGCAGCAACCACCCCCGAGAGCTCGAGCCACCAGCCATCTAGTCATCAGATTGAGGCACAAGGTCCTCATTTTCAGGTTCAGTACCTACATTAGGGAGTTCACCTATGAGTCTAAAACTCAGTAAGAACATATTATAAATGCAGTGATGCAAAATGCTATGCATGCAGTTTTCAGAATACAGTGGCAGAACAGAAATTTACGTTACAGTGGCAGAGGGGTATAAGTGGGGCTTATAGGGGAACTGGCAAACAGATGGTGCACTATCAGGCACAGCAAATTTTCAGACTCCCAGGGAGGGATAAAACCAGAGGGTCCTTGCTAGGGACAATTTATTTTCAGATTCCCAGGGAGGGATAAAACCAGAGGGCCAGTCCCCGTCCCGCACTTAACCAGTACATTACAAACAGACAGATTTTATCTTGTTTAATTTCAAACAGTGTACAGAAAACAGTTTTGCATGAGCTTTCAGAGAAAATCGTGTATGCATGAACGGTGTCTGAACTTAAACTGGCAGACAACAGAAATAACAGAACATACCATGAAGAAGAACACAGACAACTCAGAAACATAAACTATAACCTTTCTACACAAAACAACCCAACAGAACTGAAATACCTAGTACCTCCATGATGTAGGGCCTTAAGGGCCAACCTACGGTTATGAACTTACCTGTTTGCTGCAGTGTAGAAAATCTTAAACGTCTCGGTGTTGCACGAACCTATAACATGCAACATTACTTACTTGTCGTCTTTAGCAACCGAGGTATCTGAATCCTACTCCGTTACCATGCTCGACCTATAACAGGATAATTTCACATCAATTTCTATAACTCATATTCGCCATAAAATTCGTAGCCCTTATCCAAAATTAATACATTGCATCAACTATAACGTTGAACATCAAAAATCCACAATTACATTTCATGGCAATAAACCTCAATTCATTATTACACACTTATATAATTATCGATTCCAATCTCGGCAATTCAATTTCAATAAATCCAAGTACTTCTAAATACCATTTCTCAATCAAGTCCAATCTAAACGTCTTAATGCATAAGTTTTAAACGAAATACTAAAAACTATTCCAAATTTTTCCAAACTTCAACCCATTTACCAACTTCTATCCAACACATCACTTTAATCCAATTAAACAACCCCAATAATGAAATCTAAGGATAGGTCACATTTCACATAATTCTCATCAAACACTTCAAACAATCAGCATTTGGATCAATTTTTAATCAAACAACTTACTATTAAGCAAAAACCTGAATTTGGCTTACAATTTTGAGCAAACTTCTAAAATTCGTAACTTTCTCTACAAATATCGAAATGCCTTGATTCCAAAGGCTACAACCTCTTTAAAGTGTCTATTTTCATCTAGCACAAACCATTTATCAAAAACCAATCACAATAAGTGGCAGAATTTCCAAAACTGTAACTGCCCTTATCTTGACTTCGAAAATTCATAACAAATTGTATATACGTCCGAATTTGATAATTCTTATGCCTATGAAATCCTTAAGATGTCTACTTTCATATGACATAATCCGTTTAGCAAACAAAATACCATAAATAGGCTGAAAATCCTCAGAACCAAAACTGCCCTGTATTTTAACCTTAGATTTCGTAACATTTTTAATCCATTTAACATCAAATAGAAGAAGAAAATGTATTAACTAGTCAGAATTTTCGTGCATCGCACACTCCAGTCACCAAGCGTCTAACCAATCCATCGAAACTAACAATAATCAACACCCTTAACCCTAAACATAGGAACTATCAAGGGAAAGCACTTTTCTTACCTTATATACCAAAGAGGAGGGGGAAGAACGTATGGATTCGGTCTTTCCTCCAAAACTGGGCGAGCGAGGGCGAGGGACCTCGCGGGAGGAACAAACCCGAGGGGAAGGAGAGGGATGACGTGCGTGAGGGTGGGGGTTCGTCTGACGCAGGAGGTAGAAATTGACGAGGAAGGGAGAAGTGTTTTCTCTTCCTCGTAGGTGGGCTTCAGCAGAGAGAGAAAGGGGAAGAGAGAGGGAGAAGCTGCTGCTTTCGCTTGAAGAAGAGAAAAGAAAACAACAAAAAGAAATATAAGGATGGGTTTTGGCTAATGAAAACGTGAGAGAGAGAGAGAGTGTGTGTTGGGTTGTTTGGATACATGGATTGTAGTGGCTTGTTGAAAAAGCCAATCCAACTAAGAAATTTAATTATCTAATTAAATCTCTCTTTTTATTAATCTATTTTCTCTTATTTTTCCCAATTAGTAAATCCTTCTAAAATTTCTCGTGAATTTCGTGCCCGGGGTAAATTCCTAATAGTTTTGTGTACAAATTAGGGAACTCCGGAAAATTCAGGGTGTTACAATACACCTTGTAGCCCTTAACTTTTGTCTGATAAAGCAAGTGCATTATATTTTAAAATAGACTAGTGTATAACAAAAATGAAATGATCGAACCATGTAACTAGCCAACTAATTTTGAACTCTTTTTTTTTTAATAACAAATTCACCTTTAATTTTATTTTTCAAAATAACCAATTTAATTGTATCAACTCAAGTAGTTAAAACATATCAAAATCAAATTTAAGATTGAAACATAATGAACAACGTTTATACGAGTTATGATTTATTCTCTACATAAATTATTTTGATGATTCATAATATAAATAATCTAGGATTTATGCGAAAATATAAAATTAACTTAAAAGAAATTGAATCAGATAAATAATGAAGTCAACTAAATTTATAAACTTGTTGTGGGTTACGGCTTAGATGAAAACCCTCTTATATATAACAAGAAATAAGAAAAATAAAATAAAAACTTTGAAGGATGGCCATGTAGAGGTACGGGAGAGCAAAAGGAAGGGAAAAGAAAGTGAAGAGAGAATAAGAGAGGGACGGGGCGTCGAGGAGAGAGAGCGAGGCAAGAAATGTTTTGTTTTTGTTTTAAGAGCAATGTTAGGCTACTCTCTTAAAAAATTTGCTAAGGTGGCCCGTACTTGACAAACTTAAAAAATTTGTTTTTGTTATATAATTTTCTTATTTGGCTTTTATCTTTTCTTCCAATTGTATCACTATCTTTTTTCTCCTTACACATCGTTATTGCCATATTCCTTTTTTCGTTTTCTCCTCGCTACTCTCGCTCCTTGTTGCACCACCTCTCCTCGTTACTTTCTCATATTCCCTCTTTCTTCTCCTTTCTCATTTTCATGTTCGCTACCCTGATTCTTCCCTCTTCGTTACTCTTTTGTTCGCTGCTCTCACTCCTTGCTGCACCGACTCTCCTTGCTACTTTCGCTTCTTGCCCATTATCCGTGAGCTTTCTCTTTGCTGCTTTCTCTACTCGTACTCTTTTTCGCCATGCTCTTTGCTGCCCTGAGTCTTCTCTTTGTTATTTTGTTGTTTACTACTTTCTCTCCTTGTTGTACCGCCTCTACTCGCCGTTATTCTTCTTCATTCTTATATTGTCTAATTTTTTAAATTTATGCAGGAACTCAAAAGGTAGGATTACTCTTTTTTTTTCAGTTTAAAATGTCTATTTCTTTGATATTTGCAGTTTTTGTAACGGCCCAATCCCCTGCCCAACATCCCCGGCCCGGCCCACAGCCCGCAGCCAACAGAAGTCGGCAGCCTCATGTCCGTGCATCACTGCCACGTGGCAGCCACACAGGCCCAACTCAGTGGTACTCCTCATTCGTAGCCCAGGTACTAGTCCCTGAGGTCTTGGGTTCGAGTGGGGGGGAAGGCAAAAACCCTCTGCAGGGAGAGGGAAGATCGTGAGTACACGTGGTGGGCCTGTGTGGCTGCCACGTGGCAGTGATGCACGGACATGAGGCTGCCGACTTCTGCTGGCTGCGGGCTGTGGGCCGGGCCGGGGATGTTGGGCAGGGGATTGGGCCGTTACACTAGTACCTGGGCTACGAATGAGGAGTACCACTGAGCTGGACCAGCTCAGTGGTACTACTCATTCGTAGCCCAGGTACTAGTCCCTGAGGTCTTGGGTTCGAGTGGGGGGAAGGCAAAAACCCTCTGTCAGGGAGAGGGAAGATCGTGAGTACACGTGGTGGGCCTGTGTGGCTGCCACGTGGCAGTGATGCACGGACATGAGGCTGCCGACTTCTGCTGGCTGCGGGCTGTGGGCCGGGCCGGGGATGTTGGGCAGGGGATTGGGCCGTTATAGTTTTAATGTCCATTTCTTTGACAAATTTGAGCTCTAATATGGCACTCTTGTTTTAGGTTTTGAGGTCCGATGATGTTAATTCTTGATCTGCATAGATGGACAAATAGTTTATGAAATTTATTTTGGATAAAAAAAATATTGCAGAGTCTCTAGGTATACTTGACAGATGGGTTATTGAGCTATTTGGGGAGTTCACAAAAAGGTCCTCAAGAGAAGGAATCAAACTAAAATATTGCTTTTAAAGTGGTTTTGGTAGGAAAGCAGCAAAACATCTGACGTGCTTCAACTTCAAGAACAAAAACACAAGCAAAAATGTCCTCGGCAAAACAACAGTTCTTAGACGAGAGGACTCAAACTCCAAGATGTAGAAAATATTCAATTGAACTCTAAATGATCTGAAATTTTAACACGTTCTTACCAAATGTGTTAGTGAGCGACCCTCCAAGAATCAGAGGCTAACTCTGTAACGCCCCCGAACACCCCGGCTCGGTGCGCTACTTGGCTCACACATCCTACGTTTAAAACGACTACGACACGATTTTTGGGTTTTTTGAACTCTCGAAATTTGTTGGAAAACGTGCGTAAAATACGTTTAACGACGTCGTTTGCTTTACTAAAAACCAAGCAGTATAATGACTAAATTTTCTAAAACCTAAATAAAAAAGGCAAGCATTTTATATACAATTCAAAAACACTAGCATTCACCCAATAAAATCTAACAAACCTCCAACATTCACAACCATCCCAAAATAATTAAAAACTATTTACAATAAAAAAACCGCACCCCACACATTACCCCGAAGACCATGGGCGAGACGCCCCGACAACTGCCCGCACTGGCATACCGCGTACATCACTGAATGCGTCCCAATCCTAGCTTTCCTTATAGCTCTCACTTGTGAAGACGTCACCACCTACACCATAGAACACAAAACGTAAGCCTAATGCTTAACAAGTAGGGAATAATGCATACAAAACATAATGCACACTCTACTCATAACCCATGCAGTTTCTAACTCTCGGTTGTTTTCATCTCATTCTCACTTCACTAGTTGTAGACGTACGTCTCTCGTAGAGACACTTAGGCGTACCTCTCTTGTAGAAATCCATTCTACTCGAGACACTTAGGCGTAGCTCTCTCGTAGAAATCTTTATACTTGAGACACTTCAGCGTACCTCTCTCGTAGAAATCCTTCTACTCGAGACACTGTTGCATATCTTACGTTCCGTACTCACAATTCAAAGCATGCTAAAACTCGTATTTTCGTAATTCAAAACCATGATGCATGTCACACAATGCTCAACAAAAAACAACACAACAAACAAACAAACAAATCTCTACCGTTCTATGGTGTAGGCCCAAAGGCAAACCACAAACGTCCTCTACTTACCTGGACTCCCACATGTGTTCTTTTTTGCTCTCTCTCGATTGGTCCAATCGCTCACTTGTTAACTTAGAAAATATAGGAAAAATCATTTAGCAACAACCTAAGAATTCTAAGGAATGCCTAAACTCAATTTAACACAAAGTGGTTGGTCCAATCGCTCACTTGTTAACCTAGAAAATATAGAAAAAATCATTTAGCAACAACCTAAGAATTCTAAGGAATGCCTAAACTCAATTTAACACAAAGTAAACCAACTTTACAACACAACCACTAAAAATCCGATTTTCCCCCTTTTTCCTTCATCCCACTTCAATCAGTCATAACTCACTCATTTTTCAAAGGATTTTGGCGTGCCACCCCATTCTGTAAATCTCTACACGTCTATTATCCATTGAAACAATCAAATTAAGCAACCAAACCACTTGGCTAACTCGAAATTCCAAAAACAGAATAGGTGTACAATTTCTCAAAAACTGGTTTTTCCATAACTCACTTCCAATCTTAAATCTCTTCCTAAAAACAACATAAACTAACATAATTAAGAGTTATACCATCAAATTTAGGAAGAAACTAGCCAAGACATGCTAATTTTTGGAATCCCCATTTAAGGTTTTCCAAACCCTAAGAACACTCAACCAAAACACCTAAAAAGAAGAGAAAATCATAATTTAACCTATTTCAACTTTTCTCTTTTGATTTCTTCCACCAAACTTTTCTTTTTTATAATTTAGCCACTTCTTTTTCTCCCTTAAATCCAACGTGAAAGACCTCCTTTCTTTCAGTTTTTCTTCTTTTTGACCTTTCAAACATTCTTTAGTAATTTGACATTTCAACTTTACTTTTTAATCTTTCCTTAGTCATTTTACTTTAAACACCCTTTTTCTCTTCCTCACGTGAGTCATCTCCTTTCACCACTCCTATCACTCTATTATCTTTAATACACTTCTCTTACTTTAACTTCAAACCATAATAATATTTTTCCCCACTTCAATTCTAACATTTTCCTCATTTTATTTATATAATTTACCTTTATAACAATTTCAATTCCATAAAATTCCCAACCACCAAATTCTAAAGTTTTCTCACAATTCTTCTTCCAAAATCACTCTCTCATTTCTATATATATTGCATAACCCTTAAATGACATTTAAACTCTCATCACTTAACTACTCTAAGGCTATGCACGTTATAGAAATATTCCGGGTGTTACAATCCACCTTACTTAAAAAAAATTTTGTCCTCAAAATTTGTGGCCTTGTTATTTCTCAATTTACTCACTTCAATCTACCCTCCTAACTTTTTGGGTTGCAATGCTAACTTAGACTATGCTAGGATCGTAATCATACGAAAATTCTTACGTATCCAAAGTTCCTCATTATTCACTTCATACCCCTCTAACTTCATTTCCAACTCTAGCTTCTCCTCGACTAAGTTCATCTCGTTCCTCATCTTCTAATTTAGTGTCTATCAATCACATACAAAACACTACAACTCTTTATGCTACCCCAATCGAGTGATCCTACAAAATTAATGCGTACATTAACTCAGTTTCTAAATCCTCTTTATTCTGTCATCTCATATCCTCCTAGGTCCACTGCACTCGCTGTATCCAACTTCTACCTTAACCATTACCAAACCCTCTTAACTCTCAGGTCTAACTAACCTGTTCCCAACTATTCACCCAATACTCTAAATGGTGTACCACCACTTCAACTTCACCCTAATACTTACGAAAAGAAACTTTCATAACTCCTTCTTCATTGACAGATCTTACTGCTACTCGTCCTTTATCACTCTAGGGTTACTATAATCTTCACTATCCTACTAAGATTTGACTTCCTCGGAGAGTTCCTTTGGTACCTGGTGGCACAACATTTCCTTAATGCCTGTTATCCTCACTCTTTTAAAGACTTTCGACCTTCATCCCCTGTCATCCAAATACCTGCCCGGTCTCTTAATTCCTTGAGATTGTGGAGAAGACCCATCTCTGCTCATCTGAGTTGTAATTTTCGTGAACATTTGTCCGAGAACTTCTGCCGGTTTAATACACTTATCAGCAGCCTATTCCACCTCTAAAGTTTTAGCCACCACCCTAGCGAACGATATTCCATCAATCCCAAAAGTTTTCAGCAACATATATATCTCCGGTTTTAGGCCCTGCACAAACTGAAACACTTTGTCTTCTTCTCTACTTATCATATGACTAGCAAACTGGGAGAGTAATTCAAACTGCCTAATGTATTCTCCCATCGATCCGGTCTGCTTTAACTGTAAAAACTCCATTCGTTTAGCAGCTTGGACTGTTCGGTTATAGTACTTATCAAAGAATAGATCTTTGAATTCCTTCTGTAACGCTCCGAGTTTTCTGAACCCGGTTCGCTACTCATAACCCGAATATAACTAAGAAACTTTGAACCAAATTTAAAATTTCGCTCGAGAGTCAAAATTTGACGTTTTCTAAAACCTCGAAATATCTAAAAAAAAAAAGAACTAGCAGCGGAAATCATTTAAGCAAAAATAGTGTTAAACAAAACTATATAAAGAATGTTGAATAATCGGCTGGAATATTAAGAAACAATCGGCCAAGGGAAATAAAGGTTTAAATCGTGAAATACTTGAAAGGTTACAGAAGTCAAACATATCTACCGCCGAGCAATAGTCAACGGAAGAGGCTGAAACGGGAACCAGAAGGCTTCCTTGGTGACAAAGCGACAAAACTCTGACTACATCATCTGGTCACAAAACGACAAAACACTTCCTCCGGATGATTCATTCATCCGATCGACTTTATCATACATCCACCGGTGACGTCAGCCGGATGATTCATTCATCCGATCGAGTTTATCATACATCCACCGGTGACGTCCGCCGGATGATTCATTCATCCGATCGACTTTATCATACATCCACCGGTGACGTCAGCCGGATGATTCATTCATCCGATCGACTTTATCATACATCCACCGGTGACGTCAGCCGGATGATTCATTCATCCGATCGACTTTATCATACATCCACCGGTGACGTCAGCCGGATGATTCATTCATCCGATCGACTTTATCATACATCCACCGGTGACGTCAGCCGGATGATTCATTCATCCGATCGACTTTATCATACATCCACCGGTGACGTCAGCCGGATGATTCATTCATCCGATCGACTTTATCATACATCCACCGGTGACGTCAGCCGGATGATTCATTCATCCGATCGACTTTATCATACATCCACCGGTGACGTCAGCCGGATGATTCATTCATCCGATCGACTTTATCATACATCCACCGGTGACGTCAGCCGGATGATTCATTCATCCGATCGACTTTATCATACATCCACCGGTGACGTCAGCCGGATGATTCATTCATCCGATCGACTTTATCATACATCCACCGGTGACGTCAGCCGGATGATTCATTCATCCGATCGACTTTATCATACATCCACCGGTGACGTCAGCCGGATGATTCATTCATCCGATCGACTTTATCATACATCCACCGGTGACGTCAGCCGGATGATTCATTCATCCGATCGACTTTATCATACATCCACCGGTGACGTCAGCCGGATGATTCATTCATCCGATCGACTTTATCATACATCCACCGGTGACGTCAGCCGGATGATTCATTCATCCGATCGACTTTATCATACATCCACCGGTGACGTCAGCCGGATGATTCATTCATCCGATCGACTTTATCATACATCCACCGGTGACGTCAGCCGGATGATTCATTCATCCGATCGACTTTTGAATTCCTTCTGTAACGCTCGAGTTTTCTGAACCCGGTTCGCACTACTCATAACCCGAATATAACTAAGAAACTTTGAACCAAATTTAAAATTTCGCTCGAGAGTCAAAATTGACGTTTCTCTAAAACCTCGAAATATCTAAAAAAAAAAGAACTAGCAGCGAAATCATCTTAAGCCAAAAATAGTGTTTAAACAAAAACTATCTAAAGATGCTTGAACTAATCGGTGTTGGAATATTAAGAAACAATCGGCCAAGGGAAATAAAGGTTTTAAATCGTGAAATACTTGAAAGGTTACAGAAGTCAAACATATCTACCGCCGAGCAATAGTCAACGGAAGAGGCTGAAACGGGAACCAGAAGGCTTCCTGGTGACCAAAGCGACAAAACTCTGACTTCCCTCATCATCCACCGGTGACGTCAGCCGGATGATTCATTTATCTGATCGACTTTATCATACATCCACCGGTGACGTCAGCCGGATGATTCATTCATCCGATCGAGTTTATCATACATCCACCGGTGACGTCCGCCGGATGATTCATTCATCCGATCGACTTTATCATACATCCACCGGTGACGTCAGCCGGATGATTCATTCATCCGATCGACTTTCACTGAGGACATCTTCCGATAGAGGACAGATTAACAACTCAGCATCTATCGATAGACTTCATCTACCGATGACTTTACTGAGACATCATCCGATCACTTTACTGAAGACATCTTCTGATAGATCACAGAGCAATATCTTAACTACTCCTTGCTATACAAACACAACTCTAACTACAGAAAGGAATTTACTTACTCCACTGAAAATCATTCAGAAACAATTCAAACCCAAGCATTACTCAAAATCCAGTAAGTACAACCATCAAATCCCAACAGAATACTACTATCAGGAAAATCTCAAAACGTGTTCAAAATATTAAAAACCACTACTGTCATGAAAACTCAACATACTAAAACTGAAACGTTGTCAACTAAACTTTCACACCAACGGAAATCAGTTAAACCGCCTCATCAATTTACCAGGCCGAAACATGAATGCACTCCTCCAACCATGTCTAATCATCTGTGCACTCAGGAAAATCACATGCAGTATCCTCAACACCTACATCACAAAACTCATCTATTAGCCTAACGCTAAGTAAGTAAAGTAGTAAGAAAATGAAATGCTGAAATGCTGAATCATAAATTCCTAAACATGCAAATTTCTACTTTCTCATCTCAGTTGCATTTGCATTCGTTTCTGTTCAGATCCCCCTGTGAAATTGGGAGTTGGATCACTTCTCCCAAAGTACAAGTATCCACTAACTCATTAAAGGTTGGATTAATTCCCTTAACAGTAAATATGATGCACATAACTGTTCAGATCCCCCTGTGAAATTGGGAGTTGGATCAATTTTCCCAAAGTATAAGCATCCACTGTCTCATTAAGGGGCGGATTATTTCCCTTAACAGTGTATCTGTTCACAAAGCTGTTTCAATATGTTCATTCCTTACCATGCCAACATGCATTCAAATTCATTTTCGTATATTTTTTTAAAACATGATGCATAATACACGGACACTTTCAAACAAACATAATCCTAATGTTTTGTGATGTAGGCCCGAAGACACAAGCAAACTTCACTTACCTGGTCTCCTGGAAGTCGCTCGGTTTCAACTACTCTGGAAGCCATGTTCACCTAATGTCATAAATAAAATACCATTCAGATCTTCACTAATCCTCATCCTACACCATTCACAAACCTAATGAGCTAGTTTAGAAGTTCGGATCCTCGCACACTCCTGATTCAACACTAACCCGAACTCAACTCACTCACAGCATTCTAAAAATACACACATTGCACTCTATTTGCTATCTAGCCACTAAATCTCGAGAAAACGAAGGGAAAACTTACCTAGTTTGAGGAAATGGAGATCGGAGGGGGAAAATCGCCTGGAGCTCTGTTGAGCTTGAGCTGAATACCGAGAAGGAAAAATGAAGGAACAGTGGCGGCTAAACCTCATTAAACCCTTCCTTAAATACGTTATTCACAATAAATTTCAATTTACCACTTTGTCCTTACTCATTCACCTATTAACCTAATCACTAATTCACCAAAATTTCAATTTTACAACATTCTCTATAATTGAAAAAAAAAAAAGGTAAATCAGTTAATAGAAACAGGGTGTTACACCTTCCAAGTCAAACCTTGAGCACCGGTGGTAGCCTCCACCGTCTCCCACCAGCTCTGGGCGTCATTAACTAAGTGGAATATTGCACACTTTACTTTGTTTCCTTCTTCCACATCAGCAAGCTTAAACATGTTATCTATAGTGTATATTCACCTCTCAGCAGCTGTCGGATCTGTTAACTGTCCTTCAAACATCGGAGGCTTCAATTTCTGGAACTTATCCCCACTAGAAGTAACTCCAACATTTCCCGGTCCTCCTTGACCTATCAACGATCCAACCAATTCGACTTGCCTCCCAACCATCTCCGCTTGCCTACTGACCAACTCAGTAAGAAGCTTGACTGACTCTTCAAGTTCACTTCTGGGTTGCCTAGGCTCTCTTTCGTTTCTCGGCATTTTGATCTAATCCTGTACAATGTTTAAAACATTCTAATCTTAGACATATAACTAACTAAAAGAAAGAAATACTTACAGTCAGTGAAGAACGTTGCATCGCGACCGGCATTGTCGGGTAATCCTTTGAACGACTCGACCATTTTGCTCTGATACCATCTTGTAACGCCCCCGAACCCACACCGGCTCGGTGCGCTACTTGGCTCACACATCCCACGTTTAAAACGACTTCGACTCAATTTTTGGGTTTTTCGAACCCTCAAAATTTATTGGAAAATGTGAGTAAAATACGTTTAACGACGTCGTTTGCTTTACTAAAAACCGAGCAAAGCGAATTAGCTGCAGTGCACGAGAAGAATTATCCTACTCATGACTTAGAATTAGCTGCAGTGGTTTTTGCATTAAAGATTTGGAGGCACTACCTGTATGGACAAACTTGCGAAATATTTTCAGATCATAAGAGTCTGAAGTACATTTTCACACAGAAGGAGCTAAACATGAGGCAACGTAGATGGTTGGAATTTGTAAAAGACTATGACTTTGAGATTAAGTATCATCCCGGCAAAGCGAATGTAGTGGCAGACGCTTTGAGCAGGGTGACTCCATCGGTTTCTACGTTGATTCTAGACATACCGATAGCCTTAGAGACTGAATTCCTAAGGTTTAACCTTGAAGCAGTATCTAGCGTGTCAGCCATGCTTTCGGCCATATCTTTGAGGCCTACTATTTTGGGGAGAATAAAGGAAGTTCAAATGAATGACGCTGAATGCAATAAGTATAAGCTGTACATAGATTCTACTGTCAAGACAGATTTCAACTGCTCGGCTGATGGAATCCTTAAGTTTAGAAATAGATGGTTTGTTCCAGCTAATGTCGAGCTTCGAAAGGAAATTCTATCCGAGGCTCATTCTTCTAGACTCTCTATTCATACTGGAAGTACTAAGATGTACAGAGATCTCAAGCAGCATTTTTGGTGGCCAAGTATGAAAAGATGAGTGGCGGAGTACGTGGAGTCATGTTTGGTCTGCCAGCAGGTCAAAGCTGAACATCAGAGGCCTGCAGGAACATTGCAACCCCTACCAGTTCCGGAATGGAAGTGGGAACAAGTGACAATGGATTTTGTTACAGGATTGCCTAGAACAGCAAAAGGACACGATGCAATTTGGGTAATAGTTGATCGTTTGACCAAATCCGCCCATTTTCTGCCTATTAAGATAACATATTCGATGGATCAACTAGCAGAGTTGTATGTGCAAGAGATCATTAGATTGCATGGAGTTCCAAGCACTATAGTTTCAGACCGAGACTCTAGATTTACATCTAAGTTTTGGAAAAGTTTGCATAAGGCTATGGGAACACAACTTAACTTTAGCACAGCCTTTCACCCTCAAACAGATGGACAATCCGAGAGAACTATTCAGACCTTAGAGGATATGCTCTGAGCGTGCATATTAGATTTTCAAGGATCTTGGAGTAAGTATTTACCATTGGTAGAGTTCTCTTACAACAACAGTTTTCAGGCGACAATAGGAATGGCACCATATGAGGCATTATATGGACGAAAATGCAGATCACCTTTGTACTGGGATGAAGTTGGTGAAGCACAACTACTAGGTCCTGATATCGTGCAGTAAACAGTGGAGAAGATTGCCCTCATCCGACAGAGAATTTTGACAGCTCAAAGCCGACAGAAAAGCTATGCAGACAAGAGGAGAAGAGAACTGGAATTTGAAGTAGAGGATGAAGTTTTCCTTAAGGTGTCACCTTTCAAAGGAGTCGTGAGATTTGGAAAAAGAGGAAAGTTGAACCCCAGATTTATTGGACCGTTCACTATCCTGAAGAGAGTTGGGAAAGCAGCCTATCAATTACAGCTACCAGCTTCTATGGAAGGAATACATGATGTGTTCCATGTCTCTATGCTAAAGAAGTGTATACGGGATCCAACTCATGTCGTTGAACAGCAGAACATTGAGATTCAACCTACACTCACCTATGAAGAAAAGCCAGTAAAGATTCTAGATTATGCAGTGAAGGTATTGCGCAACAAAGAAGTGCCACTAGTGAAAGTCTTATGGCACAACCAGAACTTGGAGGAGACAACTTGGGAACGCTAGCAAGACATGATGGATCAACATCCGGAGTTATTCAGGTACTGAATTTTGAGGACAAAATTCTTTTAAGGAGGGTAGATTGTAGCACCCGGTTTCAATAAATCAAAATAAGTTATTAAACGGTGGTATATAATTTTTATGGTTAAAATTTAGTGAAATGTTGATTAGGTTGTAAATGACTAGGCAGGGGCAAGATGGTAATTGCGAATTTATATTGTGGATAAGGTATTTAAGGAAAGGTTTAGTGAGGTTTAGCCGCCACTGTTTTATTACTCTTACCTCTCAGCTCAAGCAGACTACCTCTGGGCGATTTCCCCTCTGGTTTTCCCCAACCAAGGTGAGTTTTGAATCAACTACTTGCCGTTCTAGTGCTAGGGTAGCTGAAGGATTGCAATGTACGTATCTTCGATAAGCTGCGAGTGAGAGATTTGGGTTTTGGGGTTTAGTGATGTATCGGGAATGCTTAATCAGTAGAGCCCCAAACTGGCTTCCTTAGACTTCAGTAGTTAGATAAAGTTTAGTGGAGATCTAATCCATAATCTGTCAATGGTTTTAGGTGAGCAGATTTTTGGAGTAGCATATAGCCGAGCGATTTCCAGGAGCCAGGTAAGTAAAGTAATGTGTGAGCCTTCAGGCCTACATCACAAAACAGTAGGTTTATGCATGTTTGAGTGTTTCTTTTCTTTATGTCATGCATTAAGTTTTTGAAGAATTACGAAAATGAATTTATGTGCAAGGTTATGATGAGTATGAATTGAATGAAACAGAGTAGCTGTTAAGGGAAGTAATCCGCCCCTTAACTGAGTAGAGGATTTATTACATTGGGAGAACCGATCCCACTCCCAAGGGAATTAAGGGATCTGTATTAGCTGTTAAGGGAAGTAATCCGCCCCTTAACTGAGTGGAGGATTTATTACATTGGGAGAACCGATCCCACTCCCAAGGGAACTTAGGGATCAGACCAGTTTATGAACGATACACAACTGAGTTGAGAAAAATTAGAAACTGCATGATCAGGGTTTATGTTTCAGCATACATTTCATTAATGCTTTACTTGCTTAGCATTAGGCTAATAGATGAGTTTTGTGATGTAGGTGTTGAGGATACAGCAGGTGATTTCCCTGAGAGCGTAACCGAGTAGATGAGGTTGGTGGAGCACGGCTGTGCAACGGTCAGGCATCTGATGGGGCGGTTTGACTGGTGTCATTGACTAACAAAGATTAATTGACAGTATTTCAAATTTATTATACTGAGCTTTCATGACAGTAGAAATTTTAATGTTTTGGAATTCGCTTTTGAGTTTCTTTTCTGATAACGATATTCTGTTGGGATTTCAAGATAGTACTTATGAGTTTCTAGTGACACAAAGGTTTGGATTGTCTCTGGTTAGTTTTAGCAAGGATGAGTTACTTGAAGTTTTCAAAAGTATTCTTAGTTTTCTCTGAATTTAGTATTCTGTTGGTTTATTACTGGATTTGCAAGTGAAGCGATTAGAGTTGTTGTTTTGCTCTCTATCGACAGATGATATCTGTCGGTAGATGTTGAGTAAATTTTAAATTCTATCGGAAGATGTCTTCAGAAAAGCCATCGGAAGATGTAAATTTTAAAGTCTATCAGTAGATGCTTTAAGGAGTTACGTGAGTAGCACGTGTCGGCAGATGTAGTCCATTCCATCGGAAGAGGGAGAAACCCGTTTGTCGTTTAGCGAATCGGAAGGTGTAGAGTAACCCGTTTGTCGTTTAGCGAATCGGAAGGCGTGGAGTCATATTGTTGTTATCGGAAGATGACGTGTGTTTGTCTATTGAGAGATGAAATTGCGCTGACTTCATCGGCAGATGAAGTTATGTTAACTTCATCGGCAGATGAAGTGGTGTGTGAAGTTACCATGATTTCTTGACTTTGTCGTCGGCAGACGAGTTCAACTCGTGACGTCATCGGCAGGAACCTCGTTCCGGTTCCTTCCGTTGACTTTGTCGTCGGCAGACGAGTTCAACTCGTGACGTCATCGGCAGGAACCTCGTTCCGTTTCCTTCCGTTGACTTTGTCGTCGGCAGACGAGTTCAACTCGTGACGTCATCGGCAGGAACCTCGTTCCGTTTCCTTCCGTTGACTTTGTCGTCGGCAGACGAGTTCAACTCGTGACGTCATCGGCAGGAACCTCGTTCCGTTTCCTTCCGTTGACTTTGTCGTCGGCAGACGAGTTCAACTCGTGACGTCATCGGCAGGAACCTCGTTCCGTTTCCTTCCGTTGACTTTGTCGTCGGCAGACGAGTTCAACTCGTGACGTCATCGGCAGGAACCTCGTTCCGTTTCCTTCCGTTGACTTTGTCGTCGGCAGACGAGTTCAACTCGTGACGTCATCGGCAGGAACCTCGTTCCGTTTCCTTCCGTTGAAGGCGTGGAGTCATATTGTTGTTATCGGAAGATGACGTGTGTTTGTCTATTGAGAGATGAAATTGCGCTGACTTCATCGGCAGTGAAGTTATGGGTGAAGTTGTGTAGACGTCATCGGCAGAAGCCTTTGGTTTTCTGCTTCTGCTCCTTCCGTTGACTAGTCGTCGGCAGACGAGTTCAACTCGTGACGTCATCGGCAGGAACCTCGTTCCGTTTCCTTCCGTTGACTTTGTCGTCGGCAGACGAGTTCAACTCGTGACGTCATCGGCAGGAACCTCGTTCCGTTTCCTTTCGTTGACTTTGTCGTCGGCAGATGAATTCGACTTTTGTAATTCCTTGAGTAGTCCATCATTTAAAACCTTATTTTCTCTTGACC
This sequence comes from Begonia masoniana, assembly GCA_022432975.1. Classification (NCBI taxonomy): domain Eukaryota; kingdom Viridiplantae; phylum Streptophyta; class Magnoliopsida; order Cucurbitales; family Begoniaceae; genus Begonia; species Begonia masoniana. Next base: position 32,254,860 of record CM039514.1, read on the forward strand.
GAATACTTTAAACATTTCCATTAATCTTTCCAACAATATTTTCACAGCTAGTTAAATCCCCATTGTAGTTTTAAATAATTTTCCGCTGCAAAGTTTTCAAATGTTTTGAACGTTTAGAAAATGTCAAATTTTGAATGTCGAATGAAGTTTTAAATTTATTCGAAATTTCTTAGTTATGATCAAGTAATGAGTAGCGAACCGGGTTCAGATAACTCGGGGCGTTACAAAATTTTCTAAAACCTAAATCAGAAAAGCAAGCATTTTATATACAATTCAAAAACACTAGCATTCACCAAACCAAATCCAACAAACCTCCAACATCCATAACCATCCCAAAATAATTAAAAACTATTTACAATCAAAATACCCCCCCCCCCCCCCCACATTACCCTGAAGACCATGGTCGAGATGCCCCGACAACTGCCCGCACTGGCATAACGCGTACATCACTGACTGCGTCTCAATCCTAGCTTTCCTTATAGCTCTCACATGTGAAGACGTCACCAGCTACACCATAGAACACAAAATGTAAGTCTAATTCTTAGCAAGTAGGGAATAATGCATACAAAACATAATGCACACTCTACTCATAACCCATTCTGTTTCTAACTCTCGGTTGTTTTCATCCCATTCTCACTTCACTAGTTGTAGACGTACGTCTTTCGTAAAGACACTTAGGCTTACCTCTCTTGTAGAAATCCTTCTACTCGAGACACTGTTGCATATCTTACGTTGCGTACTCACAATTCAAAGCATGCTAAAACTCGTATTTTCGTAATTCAAAACCATGATGCATGTCACACAATTCTCAACACAAAACAACACAACAAACAAACAAACAAATCCCTACCGTTCTATAGTGTAGGCCTAAAGGCAAACCACAAATGTCCTCTACTTGGACTCCCACACGTGTTCTTTTTTGCTCTCTCTCGGTTTGTCCAATCGCTCACTTGTTAACTTAGAAAATATAAGAAAAATCATTTAGCAACAACCTAAGAATTCTAAGGAATACCTAAACTCAATTTAACACAAAGTGGTTGGTCCAATTGCTCACTTGTTAACCTAGAAAATATAGGAAAAATCATTTAGCAACAACCTAAGAATTCTAAGGAATGCCTAAACTTAATTTAACACAAAGTAAACCAACTTTACAACACAACCACTAAAAATCCGATTTTCCCCCTTTTTCCTTCATCCCACTTCAATCAGTCATAACTCACTCGTTTTTCAAAGGATTTTGGCGTGCCACCCCATTCTGTAAATCTCTACACGTCTATTATCCATTGAAACAATAAAATTAAGCAACCAAACCACTTGGCTTACTCGAAATTCCAAAAACAGAATAGGTGTACAATTTCTCAAAAACTGGTTTTTCCATAACTCACTTCCAATCTTAAATCTCTTCCTAAAAACAATATAAACTAACATAATTAAGAGTTATGCCATCAAATTTAGGAAGAAACTAGCCAAGACATGCTAATTTTCAGAATCCCTATTTAGGATTTTCCAAACCCTAAGAAAACTCAACCAAAACACCCTAAAAACACCACAAACCATCACTAAATTGTATCAAACTCAAAACCCACTTAATTTGTTACCTCAAAAATTGAGAAATCTTGAAGTAAAGGAAGGAAAATTGATCGGTTATGGAGGAGGGAAAATGGCGTGGAAGATGAAGGAAAAAGAAGAGAAAATCACAATTTAACCTATTTCAACTTTTCTCTTTTGATTTCTTCCACGAAACTTTTCTTTTTTATAATTTAGCCCCTTCTTTTTCTCCCTTAAATCCAACGTGAAAGACCTCCTTTCTTTTACTTTTTCTTCTTTTTTACTTTTTAAACATTCTTTAGTAATTTGACTTTTGAACTTTACTTTTTAATCTTTCTTTAGTCCTTTGACTTTCAACACCCTTTTTCTCCTCCGCACGTGAGTCATCTCCTTTCACCACTTCTATGACTCTATTATCTTTAATACACTTCTCTTACTTTAACTTCAAACCATAATAATATTTTTCCCCACTTCAATTCTAACATTTTCCCCATTTTATTTATGTAATTTACCTTTATAACAATTTCAATTCTATAAAATTCCCAACCACCAAATTCTAAAGTTTTCTCACAATTCTTCTTCCAAAATCACTCTCTCATTTCTATATATATCGCATAACCCTTAAATGACATTTAAACTCTCATCACTTAACTACTCTAAGGCTATGCACGTTATAGAAAAATTTTGGGTGTTACAAACTCGCTGTGGTTGAAAAATTATGGCTGAAAGTCTGCTTGCTGGTTCGAAGAGGGAACAAAACAGCACATCTCGGGTTTGACATCTTTGTGAAAGAAGGACACTCTAACTAACTTGGATGAGAGTTCAATACAACATTGCTGAAGATTCTCTACACCAATGAAGGGAGGAAGAAGGTTGAAAAAGGAGTATAACCACTTTGGCTCTAACTATAAGTGTTTGATTTTTAATACTCAGGTCTAAAATATATTTATGGACATTTAAATATGTAAATATAGGTTGTAAGAGTTGTGTTGGAGAAAAAAATTAAAAAAAAATAAATAAATATTACGATTTTTGGTAAAAAGCTAAAATTAATTAATGGGAAATTAGCTTAAATCCAATCTAAAAATATTAACATAAGTTAAGAACGGTTAAAAGATAATTAACTAGGTATTTTTTGTGATTTAACAAGTTAAAAAGGGTAAAAGTGTAGTGTTTTAAGGATAAGAATGGACAAATTGGTAATTTGCCCACAAAGCTTCCTCTAGAAGCTTTTGTTGTCTGAAAAAATCATCCCCCTTTTACGTGAGAACCAAAGAGAAAAAGGAAGAGAGAAACAAAAAAAAAAAGAAAGAGAGATGGGAAAGAGGAGAGAAAAAGTGAGAGAAAGAGAAGAATTTGGAAGTTTCTCCTAAAGAGAAAGTTGTTAGTCTAGGTGAGACGGTTCTTTTGGTTGAAGAATCGGTTCAAGAGATGGAATTTCGTGGTTGAGGTGGAACCTACAAAAGGGTAAGTAAATCCAACCCTTAGAGAAATTAATTTATCCTTTATTACATGAATTAGGTGGAGATAAAGTTATTTTGGGTTCTGATTAAGTTGATATTTTTGGATTTAAGTAAGTGGAAGTGTTTTGATGAGAAAAGTGATATTGTAACAACTCGTACGTCGTCACAGGACTTGACATGACTTTCACTTTACGTAAGACATTTTCAACGTGAAATTTTTCAACTTTTCTTTGAAACTTGAAATCAATTTCGAGGCTTTTAAATACTGTAGTAATCCTTATAAAACATGTTTGAAAGACCTCTTTGTGTCTGCCGGTCGACACTTATAAAGACCGGTCGACACTTTGGTTCAATCTGAGCCCAAGGGTCGACACCTTTAGACACAGGTAGTAACGCCCGGGTTTTCATAATTCCGTTTCCAAGGGTATATTCGTAAATATAGTAAATTAAGCCTATTTTACGAACGAGAAGTTTTGTTAGAACTCTAGGAATTAATTGGAATATTTGGAGGAATAAAAAAAAATTTGAAAAAACCAAATCGATAGGTTAATTAACGAATTTAGCAAATGATTGAGGGAATAGCAAACTTGTAATTTGCTAAGTCAAAATTTAATAAAAAACAAATACCCCCTCCATTTCCAAGGGTATATTCGTAAATATAGTAAATTAAGTCCGTTTTATGAACGAGAAGTTTTGTTAGAACCCTTAGAATTAATTGGAATATTTGGAGAAATAAGAAAATTTCGGAGAAACCAAATCGATAAGTTAATTAACGAATTTAGCAAAGGATTGAAGGAAGGGCAAATTTATAATTTGTTAAGTCAAAATTTAATACCCCCCCCAAAAAAAAAAATTATTTTCTTCTTTTTCCATGAATACCAGAGGGCTCCTTTCTCCCTCTGGCGATTTTGCTCCTAAGCGACGCTCCTCCTTTGGCCGACGGCAATTCATCCCTCCTCCAACGATTTTCTTCTTCTGTTTTCTTCTGCAATCAAGCCCTAGGTACGATACGACTACTCAAGATCGTTAGTTTTTGGTTTTTAGGGTTGGAAACTGTTAGGGTTTTCGTTTAGGGTTTTGAGAAATTATAGGCTTATGTTAGAAATTGTTAAGTTTACTGTATTATTGACTTTCGATGGTAGATTGAGAGTTTTCATCGATAGTTAGGTTGAAATCAGTGGTTGAACGATATAAATTTCTATTAATGCTAGGTTATAGAATTTGTTAGCGCAATGTGCTCGATAAAATAACCGAATGACATAAATGGAAGTTTTAGGAAAAATTACCTTAACTAAGAGTTTCGTTTGGTTTTAGGAACGATTTATGTAAAATTAATTTTAATGATGAATTGTGACTTGCCTTAGATGAACCAAGCTTAAAGACGGTGCTCGGCATTGTTAAGGACGCCAGGTAAGTGAGTGTTTGGTTCTCGGCCTTTAAGGCCCTACATTATATCGTTGCTAGGATTACGTGTTTTGATGGTGTTTTCCTGGATTGTGGGGTTTTAATGAGTCGGGTAGCCTAAGACGTTAGTTAGTTGTTACGTTCTAAGTTTGGTTGAGCGTGTGTTTGTCGATGAACTGTTATCATTCGTTATTGTTGGATGATTGTTAATGGTTATGTGCATTCCTCATGCATCATGTTTTCCATTCAAAGGCATGCAAAATGTTTTTACATGCACGTTTTCATGAAAAGAAAGAAAAGAACAAGTATTGTATGTAAAGGTAAGTGAGGGATGTGGATGAGTAGGGCACATGACACGATGTATATGGCACGCACGGGGCAAGACATGTGGTCTACGGGGTAGACGGGGTGGTGCATGTGCCTACTACCACATTAAATCCCTACTTTTCCTCATGTATGTAACGTTAAAGAAAATGAAATGAACATGTTTTATGAAAGTCATGCATTCATGTATATGGCATTTATAGTGCACTCCTTACAAAGTATTAGGCTTATAGTTTAAATCTTATGATGTAGGTGATGAGATCAAAAGTGAGGAACTTCCTCCTGATGATAAAGCATAGATGGTCAAGGAATGGTGCTCGTGGTGATGGGACGTGTTTTGGCAAGCCTTACCGACCCGTGGGTGTGCTCTGAGCGATGTTTTGGTATATGTAGGTAAATGTGATAGATGTAAGTTTAGTTGATTATGATTTTGAATGATTTGTATAGTCGTTAGCTTGGAGATAATGTTATTCTGGATAGTTTTATATATGGGTTTGCTTTTGATGATTTTACGAGTTTCTGTTGCGCATATTTGACTTTGATGAAATGGTTTATGATTTTGGTCAGATTTGTTGATTTTGAGTCGGATTTGAGGATGTTAGGATGAAGATTTTTAAATGAAAATGGTGTGCATATTATGTGGAGATAGATATTGATGAATTGAGGATTTATATGGAGGAATTATTAGATGAAAAGGTGGAAAAATTGGCAAAGGAAAGAAGAAGAAGGGTGTATGTAACGCCCCGAGTTATCTGAACCCGGTTTGTCACTCATAAACCCGGATATTCCTAAGAAAACTTTGACCAAATTTAAAACTTCGTTAAAAATTCAAAATTTGGACATTTGATAAAACATGAAAACCTGCAGCGGAAAATCGTTTAAACAAAAATAAAATTAAACAAAAATCATGTTAAAATAATCGTTGGGAATGTTAAGAAACGATCGGTTAAGGAGCAAAGATTTAACTCGTGAAAATACTTTAAAGGTTGAAAAAGTCAAACTCATCGTCCGCTGAACAAACCGGAAGGAACTGGCTTAGAAAATAGAAGGCTTTTCCTGATAACAAAAACGACAGAGTTTCGGCTACATCATCCGGTCACAAAACGACAAAGTTTTGGCTACATTATCTGGTCACAAAACGACAAAGTTTTGGCTACATCATCCAGTCACAAAACGACAAAATACATCCTTCATCTACCGGTGACGTCGACCGGATGATTTCTTCATCCGATCGACTTTACTCTACATCCACCGGTGACGTCAGCCGGATGATTTCCTCATCCGATCGACTTTACTCTACATCCACCGGTGACATCAGCTGAATGATTTCCTCATCCGATCGACTAAACGACAAGTTCCAACCTATATCTTCCGATGGCTTCCACTGAAGACATCTTCCGATAGACAACAAAACAACAACTCAATCTCTGCCGGTAGACTTCATCTACCGATAGAGAACAGAATCACATTTTATCCACTTCATGGTTTACAATGACAACTCTAATCACAGAAAAGAGTTTACTCACTTCACTGAAACATTCAGAAATAATTCAAATCGTTGCATTTCTCAAAATCCAGTAAAAATCCAGTATTAAAACTAACGGAATACTAACATCAGAAGGGTCTCAAAATATTTTTGAAAACATCCAAGCAACTTCTTTCATTAGAAAGTTTAACATACTCAATTGAAATCAATGTTCACTAAACCTTCACAACCACTGACACCAGTTAAACCGCCCCATCAGCTGCCTGTCTGTTACAAGGTTGCACTCCTCCAACCAGTCTAGTCCTCAGTAGACTCAGAAAGCACACCTGCTATCACTTCTTCACCTACAACACAAAACTCATCTATTAGCCTAATGCTAAGCAAGTAAAGAAATGATGAAATGGAAATGCTGAAACATAAAACTTCCTAAACATGCAGTTTCTACTTTCTCATCTCAGTTGCATAATCATCGTTCTGTTCAGATCCCCCTGTGAAGTTGGGAGTTGGATCAACTCTCCCAAAGTATAAATATCCACTGTCTCATTAAGGGGCGGATTAATTCCATTAACAGTAAGTCTGATTCACATCCTCCGATCCCCCTTTAAAATTGGAAGTTGGATCAACTCTCCCAAAGTATAAATATCCACTGTCTCATTAAGGGGCGGATTAATTCCCTTAACAGTAAAACTGGTTTACATAACTGTTCAGTACATTCATTCCTTGCTCAAACAAACCATGTAAATTCATTTTCGTATAATTTCAGAAATATGATGCATGACATGTAAGCACATTCAATAAGTAAAAATCCTACTGTTTTGTGATGTAGGCCCGAAGGCTCAAGCAACTTCACTTACCTGGATTCCTAGTGGATACTCGATTAGGAGTTGCTTCGGAAATGCTCACCTAGAACCATAAACAGAACATTAAGCCAATCCTTACTAATCCCCATTCTAAAGCATTCTGAAACTTAAGTGGACCGTTAGGAGTTCTATTCACTAAGCATTTTCCCAAATTTTCACCCCAACCCGAATCTACACTCATTCACAGCATACACAAAATTCCCACATTGCACTCCCTCAGCTATCTAACTGCTTAAACTTAAGAGAAATGAGGAAAACTTACCTAAGTTGAAGGAGAATCGGGCGAGGAGAATCGCCTAGAGAGCTCGGCTGCTTGAGCTAAAAACCCGAAGAGAAAATGGTATGAAATTGGTGGCGGCTACAGTGTATTAAACCCAACCCTCTTTCCTTAAATACGTTATTCACTTTTGAAAATTGTAAATTTACTCTAGTACCCTTGTCTAGTCATTTAATAACCCTACTTGAATTATTGACTAATCTTACCATTAATAATAAAAGAGCTGGTTCGATAGAACCGGGTGCTACAGTGTAGGCATGCGGCTGGGCGCTTAAGGCGCACACAGGGCTGCCAGGAGGGTAGAGCATGGCACGTGACAAGCGCGCTACCCTGCTCAGCCGATTGATCGGCGCCTCAATGGCCGATAGATTGGCGAAATATCAGATTTTGGTTAAATTTCAGAGAGTTTGTCGATCGATCGGCGCCCGTGGCTGATTGATTGGCCCCTAGTGCGCGTTCTAGTGAAAAACCAGAGCGATCACCGATTGATCGGCTCGGCAACCAATTGATCGACCTTCGCAGGGCGTTGGGTGAGCAGCACGAGGGCCAGGAGCAGGGTTGGCGTGCGTGGCACTGGCACGTAGAGCGCGCGATAAGGGCGCAGTGCGCGCACGTCGAAGGTTGGGCGCGCCCCATGCTTAGGCCCTCCATGTCTTTATGGGTCCCAAGCGTAATGTGATGTTTTTCGACCTTAAACAAGTCATTTTAAATACGTTTTAAGTTAGACACTAAATGTCGATAGAGGAGGATTGATTGTCTAAGTCTGTTTTCTTGTAAGGGTTTAAGTAAAAATGAAAAATTTTATGTGAAAGAACGAGGGTTTAAGTTAAGATTACGTCACAGCAAGTCCGTGGTGGCTCTGACGGGGCTGGGATCGTCACAATTGTGGTATCAGAGCACCCGAGTTTTAAAAGCGATTTTGTACACCGCCTGCCAACACAAACTGTCGCACGAGGACTATCCATCGACGGTAAGTGTTTAAGTTTATGTATGATTCTTAGATGTTTATTTTTTTTTTGTGTTTTCTAATGTGTTTACAAATAATAAAATGCTGAGAGCACCTAGGCAATCCCGAGTGGATCCCATTAGCCGACTTATGAACTTAGTAGACCGACAATCAGAGCAAATAGGGGTTTTGCTAAACCGAGAGGGAAGTAGACAAGCTAATATTTCGCAGGACCAGAGTGGCGGAGAATTTAGACGATTCCGACCTCCAATATTTGATGGACAAATTACCGATCCAGTTCATGCAGAGATGTGGATTCGAGCGATAGAAGAGCTGTTTGACTGTTAAAGTGAAGGAGGTAGAGAAGGTCTCCTATGCTGCGTTTCATCTTGAGCATTATGTAAGACTTTGGTGGGGCACTGTCAAGGCCATGACTAACATGGGGGGAGGAAGTGTTTTATGAAGAGTATCTCTACAAGGCTGTGTGGGCAGACAAGATGTCGAAATTTTTCCAACTTCGGCAGACAAGTACGGTCGCAGAATATGTTAAAAAATTCGAGGCGTTAACCAGTTTCGTCAGCCACCTAGTGAGGGAGAAAGAAAGTAAGATCTATCATTTTGTGTAAGGACTAAAGGAAGAAATCTATAAGGGCGTGAAGATGTATGGAGTTAAGGATACTTAATAGGAAAAAGTAGTTGTCAAAGCTTTTGAGTTAGAGGAATTGGGACTTAAGAATAAAAATCAAGAGGAGTCCAGTGGGAAGTTCCTCAGTAGATTTCAACCCTACCCAGTAGAGGAAAGGCGACAATCGATCCGAGGAATAAAGAGAGTTGACAAGGAAGAAATTGAACAAAGTCGACGGAAGCGCGTACAAGAACTTCTGCATAAGCCTCGATGCCCATGGTGTAAGAAGGATCATTACGGTGTGTGTAAAGCAGGTTCAGGCCGATGTTTTAGATGTAATGGACTAGGCCATATCGCCTATAACTGCCTAAGACAGGATAGAGGTCTTACAATAGTTGCACCAGAGGTCGCGACTTGCAGCAAAACCATTGGTACCAAACAACCAGCCGAAAGACCAGGGACAATTTTATGGTGGCAGTTAATGAAATAAAGAACGTTAGAATAGAGGTGTAATTTAGAGTGAGGATTTAATGGTAATATTTGTATAATAGATAGAAGTGGGCTTGGAAATAGAGAGGCTAGAAAATATGTGAATGGAGAGACAAATTTTGTAATATAAGGGTGTGAGTAAGAAGGGTTATTAGACGAACTTTTGTGAGAATACAGTAGATTAAATGCAGGATGATGTAGACTAATATAGGAGATAGTTATACATCAAGATAAACAACCTAGTGTAATTGTGATAGATTATGCACACTTAAATTTTGTTACCATTAGAGGGAAACGACTTATGGAATATATGATTAAAATAGATAGAACTGGACCCTAATTGATGAGCACTTGGGTTTTTGAGTATAATGAACCAGAGATACTCTAGATTGTCAAGGTACAATTACTACGTTTAAGTGAATAAAAGAATATGGCAGAAACTAGTATATTTTAGGTTCACGTGAAGTTGGAAGCATCTGGACGGAGACTATGTTCTAGATTCAACTTAAATTAATTTTAAAGGGGATATGAGAAATGGTTGTTGCTTTTGTAATTGTGGAGGATGTGATTGATCAATACAAAGTCGTGGGTGTAAGATCTGAGTATTGCGTAGAAGTGTTCGTATTGACGAATAACGATGAAGAAAATAGAAAGATCTAATTAGATTTGGAAAGTTAATTTATTTGAGGCGTTAGAAAGTCAAGAATTTTATGCATGGTGATACTCAATTTACAAAATTGGCCGTTCTCTAGGAAATAAGTACCATTGGAGAAGACTAATCAATAATGGACGATTATCAATGCGTGAAAAGATTACGACCGGCGCTATATAGGAGAAGACTTAGTGAAGTTAAGAGTGATCAATAAGTAGTAGATGCGTTAGGTAATTGGGTGCTGCTTAATCAAGGAACATAGAGTGAAAATATAAGAGTTAGGAATAACTTAAGGACCTAAATGTGTTGACTAATGAGTGAAAAGTTTAGCACCTTAAATTAAAAGTCATGTTTGGAGGTTTAGTGTAACAAGGTGACGTTAGAAAGGATGATGATTCAACTATAGTGAGTCTATAAGAGTTAAGTTGTGAGTCTATAGTTGGTGCAGTTTAAGTTAAGAACCCCAAACATGAGGCTTACCTCTAGGATGGAAGTGGAAACATTAGTGTTCAAGGAGCTAGGAGGGTAAACCTCAATGAAGGGATGTTTATAAGTTTTTGAAAAATAGATAATGGACGATTATCAATGCGTGAAAAGATTACGACCGGCGCTATATAGGAGAAGACTTAGTGAAGTTAAGAGTGATCAATAAGTAGTAGATGCGTTAGGTAATTGGGTGCTGCTTAATCAAAGAACATAGAGTTAAAATATAAGAGTTAGGAATAACTTAAGGACCTAAATGTGTTGACTAATGAGTGAAAAGTTTAGCACCTTAAATTAAAAGTCATGTTTGGAGGTTTAGTGTAACAAGGTGACGTTAGAAAGGATGACGATTCAACTATAGTGAGTCTATAAGAGTTAAGTTGTGAGTCTATAGTTGGTGCAGTTTAAGTTAAGAACCCCAAGCATGAGGCTTACCTCTAGGATGGAAGTGGAAACATCAGTGTTCAAGGAGCTAGGAGGGTAAACTTCAATGAAGGGATGTTTATAAGTTTTTTAAAAATAGAAGGACAAGATTTGAATTAAGGGTGTAAACTTATTTACAACTAGTTTGCAAACAAGAAGATCATTGGATGAATTGTTGCAAGAAAGCCAAGTAGCATATTCAGAACTTGACCAGGAGGAACGATGGAGGGCAGACTAGTTAGTAACCTTCAAAGAAATTCTTGTGTGATATTAGGGATAAGTGAAAAGAATTGTTAGATTGAAGGGTTAAGATTGAGAGTTTTGCTTAGTGTTTAGTGTCGTGCGATTTGAGGAATTCACGGATTATCAAATGAGGAGAACGAGGATTTGCACGGAAATTACATAAGTAAACTTAGAAGTGAGGCTAAATTAGAAAATTTCAAAGGTTTGACTTGTGTTTAACAAAGCCGAAGCCAATCAATGCATAAACGACTTAAGATTAGAATGAATAGTTTAGAGCAAATCAACGGTGAAACTTAGGAATTTGACCGTACTCAGAGTCTATAAAGATTTGAGTTAGACAAAGTGAGCGTAAAGTAGATTGTATGAGAATTTTGGTTGAGGGCGTGATGAAGGAGCTCATTAATGTAACTTAGAATGAAAGGTGATATTTATAGGGTCTTATTTACAAATGAACTATAATCTTAGAAATGTAGCAACTTTAGCTCCCAGTTGGACCTGTTGAGACCTTGAAGATATTTCTCGTTGAAATGATTCACAATAAATATAGCAATGGAAACTTTAGGAGTGAAACCCACACTGGAATGGTTATCGAGATTGGTGAAATGCCCAAGGAAGTGCGTGAAATAGGATGCCATTGATGAGAGGTCATTATTAGAGAAATTATGAAAATTTGAGTTGGCGTACATTACGACTATGGTTAAAGTCGATGAATTTACGTAGATGTTGGCTTACAACCCAAGAGTTAGTAGAAACCTTTAGATGGTAGTCAATCCGAATGGTGAAAGGAAGTTTATGTATGGCTACTACCTAAGGGTATAACTAAAGGAAACATTGATTAAGAAAGACCTTGAAGTCAGTTTTAATTGGAAGGTGAGAGTTTGAACTTTGAAATAATCTTTGGTCGAGGAAACCTAAATATAAGGCCAATTAGAAGAGTCGGAGAGTTTAACGTCTAGATGATTAAGTATAGACCAAAGCATGCGCGAGTTGTCAAGTGTCAAATACGCAGTTAGGGGTTATTTGATTTGGGACTTAGGAAATTGGTAGAACTCTATACATAATCAAGGACATTTGAATCCAATTGAAAGCAGGGAATGCGGTTAGGGGATTAATGTTGTATCATTTGGTTTTATGAGTTTTGATTTAGAACCATAAAGATTGATCCTAAGTGTAGGCAGAATCAAAGTTCCTAAATAGGAAATTTGAATTTTGTGATGAAGGGATAAGATTCGAAGAGAACAGAGTAATTGTAAGTTAAGGAATGTGGTCGCAAGACATGAGGCGTCAGTGTCAAGAACTATAAGCTAAGTCAATTTTGGGGAAAAAATTTCAATTAAGGAGGGTAGGATGTAACGCCCGGGTTTTTAGAATTCCGTTTTCAAGGGTATATTCATAAATATAGTAAATTAAGCCCGTTTTACGAATAAGAAAATTTAATGAATTAAATTTCGGAGGAATAAGAAAATTTCGGAGAAATCAAATCGATAGGTTAATTAATGAATTTAACAAAGGATTGAGGGAAGGGCAAACTTGTTGTAACGCCCCGAGTTTACTGAACCCGGTTTGTTACTCATAAACCCGAATATTACTAAGAAAACTTGGACCAAATTCAAGACTTCGTACAAAATTTAAAATTTGGACATTTGACAAAACATGAAAACTTGCAGCGGAAATCGTTTAAACAAAAATAAAATTAACTAAAACCATGTTGAAATAATCATTGGGAATGTTAAGAAACAATCAGTTAAGAAGCGAAGGTTTAACTCGTGAAAATACTTTAAAGGTTGCAAAAGTCAAATTCATCGTCCGCTGAACAAAGTCAACGAAAAGGGGGAAAAAGCTATTTGAAGACATCCATCGGTCACTAAACGACAAAATACATCCTTCATCTATCGGTGACGTCAGCCGGATGATTTCCTTCATCCGATCGGCTTTACTCTACATCCACCGGTGAAATAAGAAGACATCATCCGGTGCGCATGTGCTTCTCACGTGAGCAATTAAAACATGGCCCGGTGATAAACACACTTCAAATCTCACCTCACCCGAGCACTAGACGACAAAATAAAACACACATCGCCCGGTCACTAGACGAAAAAACATAAGATTTGTCATCCGGTCAGTCTAACGAAAGACATCTACCGGTCACTAAACGACAAAACATAAGATTTGTCATCCGGTCAGTCTAACGAAAGACATCCACCGGTCACTAGACGACAAATTTCCTATTTCATCACCCGATAGGAATAAAACTACATCTTCCAGTAGAGTTAAAACCACATTTCATCTACTCCTTGTCATACAACACGACTTTAAACACAGAAAGAATTTTACTCACTTCACTGAAACCATTCAAAACATTTAAAACCGTTACGATACTGAAATCCAGTGAATACCAACATTCGAGACTCAACAGAATACTATTATCAGAAAATCTCAAGAACGTACCAAAGTATTAAAAATCACTACTGTCATAAAAACTCATCATACTTAATTTGAAACATTGTCAATTTAAACCTTAACGCCAATTGACACCAGTTAAACTGTCCCATCAGACGCCAGTTCGATGCCTGGTTGCACTCCTCCAACCTGCCTAGTTCTCAACCAACTCAGAGGATTCACCTATGGTATCCTCAACACCTACATCACAAAACTCATCTATTAGCCTAATGCTAAGTAAGTAAAGCAGTAATAAAATGAAAATGCTGAAACGCAAATTCCTAATATGCAATTTCTACTTTCTCATCTCAGTTATTCATGTATCGATTCTGTTCAGATCCCCCTGTGAAATTGGGAGCTGGATCAACTCTCCCAAAGTATAAATATCCATTGACTCATTAAGGGGCGAATTATTTCCCTTAACAGTAAATTTATTTCTCATACTGCTCAGATCCCCCTGTGAAATTGGGAGCTGGATCAACTCTCCCAAAGTATAGATATCCACTGTCTCATTAAGGGGCGGATTAATTCCCTTAACAGTAAAACTGATTCACATAGCTGTTTCAATATGTTCAATCCTTACCATGCCAACATGCATTCAAATTCATTTTCGTATACTTTTAAAACATGATGCATGACATACCAACACATTCCAGCAAACAAACCCTAATGTTTTGTGATGTAGGCCCGAAGGCACAAGCAAACTTTACTTACCTGGATTCCTGGTGGGTACTCGGTTAGGAGTTGCTTCGGAAATGCTCACCTAGAACCACAAACAGAGCATTAAACCAATCCTCACTAATCCTAACCCTAAAGCACTCATAAAACCTAAGTGGACCGTTAGGAGTTCTATTCACTGAGCCTTCCCAAATTTTACACTAGGCCCGAATCTACACTCATTCACAGCATTCACAGAATTACACACACATTTCACTCTCTTCGCTATCTACTTGCTATAATACTAAGGAAATGAATGGAAAACTTACCTAGTTCGAGGGATAGAGTTTGGAGGGAAAAATCGCCTGGAGCTCCGATGAGTCTGAGCTGAAAGCCGAGAAAGGAAGATGAGGGAATAGTGGCGGCTAAACCTCATTAAACCCTCCCTTAAATACATTATCCACAATAAATTGTAATTACCATTATGTCCTTACTCATACTTATTAACCTAATCTTTAAATCACCCGATATCATTTATAAAACATTCACCAAAGTAAAAGTAAACCGGTTAATGGAAATCAGGTATTACAATCTACCCTCCTTAAAAGAATTTTGTCCTCAAAATTCGGTACCTGAATAATTCTGGATATTGGTCCATCATGTCTTGCTGACGTTCCCAAGTTGTCTCCTCCACATTCTGGTTGTGCCAAAAGACTTTCACTAGTGGAACCTCTTTGTTGCGCAATACCTTCACTGCATAGTCTAATATCCTTACCGTTTTCTCCTCATATGTAAGAGTAGGATGAACTTCAATACTCTGCTGTTCCACAATCTGAGAAGGGTCTCGTACACATTTCTTAAGCATGGAGATATGAAACACATCATGGATTCCATCCATAGAGGTTGGTAACTGTAGCTGGTAGGCTGTTTTCCCAATCCTTTTCAAGATCAAAAATGGTCCAATGTATCTGGGGTTTAGCTTTCCTCTCTTCCCAAATCTCACAACTCCTTTGAATGGTGACACCTTGAGAAAAACTTCATCACCAATTGCAAATTCCAGTTCTCTACGCCTGCAATCCGCATAACTCTTCTGTCGACTCTGAGCTGCCAAAATTCTCTGTCGGATGAGGGCAACTTTCTCAACAGTTCGTTGCACAAGGTCAGGACCCGGCAACTGTACTTCCCCAACTTCATCCCAGTACAAAGGTGATCTGCATTTCCGTCCATACAATGCTTCATACGGTGCCATTCCTATTGTTGCCTGAAAACTGTTATTATAGGAAAACTCCACCAATGATAAGAATTGACTCCAAGATCCTTGAAAATCTAGTATGCAAGCACGGAGCATATCTTCTAAAGTTTGGATGGTTCTTTCGGATTGTCCATCGGTTTGAGGGTGGAAAGCTGTGCTAAAACTAAGCTGTGTTCCCATAGCTCCGTGTAGACTTTTCCAAAACTTAGACGTAAATCTGGAATCTCGATCTGAAACTATGGTATAGGGATCTCCATGCAATCTAACAATCTCTTGCACGTATAATTCAGCAAGCTGATCCATCGAGTAAGTTATCTTTATTGGCAGAAAATGAGCAGATTTGGTTAGACGATCAACTATCACCCAGATTGTATCATATCCCTTTGCTGTCCTAGGCAATCCAACAACAAAATCCATCGTTATTTGCTCCCATTTCCATTCAGGAACTGGTAAGGGTTGCAATGTTCCTGAGGGTCTCTGATGTTCGGCCTTAATCTGTTGACAACACAAACATGACCCTACATATTCTGCCACGCTTCGTTTCATACTAGGCCACCAGTAGTGTTGTTTAAGGTCTCTGTACATCTTTGTACTTCCAGGGTGAACAGAAAACCTGGAAGAGTGTGCTTCAGAAAGAATCTCATCACGAAGTTCCTTAATGGCTGGGACAAACCACCTATTTCTAAACTTGAGGATCCCATTAGCGGAATAGTTAAAATCCGATTGGTCCGTAGAATTCACGCTTGGCTTGTACTTGTTACACTCATCATCATTTGTCTGAGCTTCCTTAATTTTCTCTAGAATGGTAGGCTTTAAGGTTATGGCTGATAGTATAGCTGATACACTGATTACTGCTTCTAGGTTAAATTTTTGGAATTCTGACTCTAAAGCTAATGGCATACTGAAAATCATAGATGGGGTTGATGTTGTTACTCTACTCAAAGCATCAGCCACAACATTCGCCTTGCCAGGATGATATTTTATTTCAAAGTCATAGTCCTTGACAAATTCTAACCATCGACGCTGCCTTATTCAATTCCCTCTGTGTGAAAATATACTTCAGACTTTTATGATCTGAAAATATCTCACAGGACTGTCCATATAAGTAATGCCTCCATATCTTAAGTGCAAAAACCACGGCAGCTAATTCTAAGTCATGCGTAGGGTAATTCTTCTCATGGGTTTTCAATTGTCTAGAGGCATAAGCTATTACTTTACCATCTTGCATTAACACACATCCAAGACCAATCTTGGAAGCATCACAGTAAATGCTAAACTTACCATTATCGACAGGAAGGGTCAGAATTGGAGCATTGGTTAATTTCTGTTTCAAGGTCATGAAACTACGTTCACATTCATCCGTCCATATATACTTCACATTTTTCCTTGTTAACTTAGTAAGAGGTGTAGCAATCTTTGAAAATCCTTCAATGAACTTTCTATAATATCCTGCTAATCCAAGGAAACTTCGGATATCAGTGACATTCTTCGGTTGAGGCCATTCCTTAACTGCTTGAACCTTGGCTGGGTCAACAGATATCCCATCTCCAGAGATCACATGACCAAGAAAATGAACTTTGTCCAACCAAAACTCACACTTAGAGAATTTGGCATAAAGTTGGTGCTGCCTCAGTAATCCTAACACCAAGCTTAAGTGTCCTGCATGCTCTTCCTTAGTTCTAGAATAGATTAGAATGTCATCTATGAATACTATGACAAATTTGTCCAAAAACTCGTGAAACACCCTATTCATGAGGTCCATGAAGGCTGCTGGAGCATTCGTCAAACCAAAAGACATAACCAAAAACTCATAATGTCCATACCTTGTGCGAAAAGCAGTCTTTGGGATATCTTCAGTTTTAACCTTTAGCTGGTAATAACCAGACCTCAAGTCAATCTTGGAGAAAACTCTCGCACCCTTAAGCTGGTCAAATAAGTCATCAATCCTCGGCAAAGGGTACTTGTTCTTGACAGTTAGTTTATTCAATTCTCTATAATTAATGCACATACGCATTGACCCATCTTTCTTTTTGACAAAAAGGACCGGCGCACCCCATGGTGAAAAGCTAGGGCGTATGAATCCTTTATCCAACAATTCCTCCAACTGTTTCTTTAATTCTTTAAGTTCTGTTGGTGCCAGTCTATATGGATTTTTAGACACAGGCTCGGCTCCGGGGTAAACATCTACAACAAATTCAATTTCCCTATCTGGTGGCAAACCAGGAAGGTCATCCAAGAATACTTCGGGGAAGTCTTGGACAATCAGGACATTCTGAGGGTTTGCTTTTCCTACAAGTTGTGTGTCTAAAACGCTAGCTAAGAAGCACAAATACTCTCCACACAGGGAAGGCCTTGTGTTAATAGAAGTCATCACAGACATTCCCTTACTCTTCTTTGAGGCTTGAAAGGTATGCTTCAAACTACCAGGGGGGTGGAAGCTAACTATTCCAGTTCTACAATCTATTGTGGCATGATGTTTAAACAACTAGTCCATTCCTAGGATTACATCAAATCCTATTAAATCCATAACTATAAGGTCAGCAGGTAGACTTATATTTCCTACTAACACTTCACTGTCAAGCATCACTTGGTTAGAGTGCATGCGTTCACCAGAAGGCAATGCAACATTAAACACATGCATGGAAGGGGTAGACTGTACATCTAACTTAATAGCAAAAGCAGATGCTATAAATGAATGTGTTGCACCAGAATCTATTAAAGTAAAAGCAGGCACATAGTTGATCAATATTGTACCTGACACCACAGCAGGCTGTTCTTCATTCCCCGACTCCATCATGGAGAAAATTATTGGTTTAACCATAGCAGGGCCACTCTTAGGAACCAGACAGTCTCTACTAATGTGATTAACCTTGTTACAGTTGTAGCATCTGGTGACTTTAGGCTTCGAGCACTCTTTGTATGTGTGTCCAACCTCCTCACAGTTGAAGCACTTCCCAAAGCCCATTCTGCACTCACCCGGGTGGTTCTTCAAACATTTAGGACACTGGGGAAATTTCCTGACATTCTGTACCTTCCCTCCTGATCCTTGGCTATTTTGGCCTTCACTTGGCCTCTTCGTTCCTCTCTGTTGGTGTGGCTGGTTAAACCTTTGTGGGACCTCTCTTGGCCTAGCACACAACCTCTCAGCTTCTTCCACTTCCAGAGCAGTGGACACAACCTCGCTGAAAGTCAAACCTTTAATACCACAGAATTTAACTCCCCGGTGAATTTCTGGCTTCAGTCCATGAATAAATTTGAACACTTTATCCTATTCTTTGTGAGCAAAATGTCCGGCAAACCTGGACAGAGATTCAAATTGCCTACTGTACTCAGCCACTGACCCTGTCTGCTTCAAGTTCAGGAATTCCAACTTCTTTGCTGTCTGGACTGTGCTGCTGAAATACTTCTCGTAGAAAATGTCCTTGAATTGTGACCAGGACATTGCCAAAACATCTGTGGTGGTCTCCATTGTCTCCCACCAGAGTTGAGCTTCACCAGCTAAATGAAAGGTTGCCAATGTGACCTTGTCTCCTTCTCCGATGTTGGCACACCTAAACATACTTTCAATCTTCCTAAGCCATCCATCAGCAATTACTGGATCAGATGACTGTCCATCGAACGTGGGTGGTCTTAGTCTCCGGAATCTATTTCCAGAATGTTCATTGCTAGAACCTGAGTTGGCACTTCCTTGCACTTCTCGGTTCAACAGTACCCCCAGTTGGTCAGACTGTTGGCGCACTAAGTCAGTTTGCTGACGCACTAAATCTGTCAGCTGCCTAATCACACTAGGCTCCTCTTCACCCCTCACATTTGGCATTTCTCTAGGCACTCTAGGTCTCCCTGGGCGTCTGGCCATTGTACTAAATTCCTGCACAGGGTTATTTATACTCTTAATTATCTACGAACTAAGGGTAACATAAACACTTACAGTTGTTGAAGTACTTCCATGCAACGATCGGCACTGATGAGTAATCTTTTGAACGGTTTAACTGAATGTCTCTGATACCATACTGTAACGCCCCGAGTTTACTGAACCCGGTTTGTTACTCATAAACCCGAATATTACTAAGAAAACTTGGACCAAATTCAAGACTTCGTACAAAATTTAAAATTTGGACATTTGACAAAACATGAAAACTTGCAGCGGAAATCGTTTAAACAAAAATAAAATTAACTAAAACCATGTTGAAATAATCATTGGGAATGTTAAGAAACAATCAGTTAAGAAGCGAAGGTTTAACTCGTGAAAATACTTTAAAGGTTGCAAAAGTCAAATTCATCGTCCGCTGAACAAAGTCAACGAAAAGGGGGGAAAAGCTATTTGAAGACATCCATCGGTCACTAAACGACAAAATACATCCTTCATCTACCGGTGACGTCAGCCGGATGATTTCCTTCATCCGATCGGCTTTACTCTACATCCACCGGTGAAATAAGAAGACATCATCCGGTGCGCATGTGCTTCTCACGTGAGCAATTAAAACATGGCCCGATGATAAACACACTTCAAATCTCACCTCACCCGAGCACTAGACGACAAAATAAAACACATCGCCCGGTCACTAGACGACAAAACATAAGATTTGTCATCCGGTCAGTATAACGAAAGACATCCACCGGTCACTTAAACGACAAAACATAAGATTTGTCATCCGGTCAGTCTAACTAAAGACATCCACCGGTCACTAGACGACAAATTTCCTATTTCATCACCCGATAGGAATAAAACTACATCTTCCGGTAGAGTTAAAACCACATTTCATCTACTCCTTGTCATACAACACGACTTTAAACACAGAAAGAATTTTACTCACTTCACTGAAACCATTCAAAACATTTAAAACCGTTACGATACTGAAATCCAGTGAATACCAACATTCGAGACTCAACAGAATACTATTATCAGAAAATCTCAAGAACGTACCAAAGTATTAAAAATCACTACTGTCATAAAAACTCATCATACTTAATTTGAAACATTGTCAATTTAAACCTTCACGCCAATTGACACCAGTTAAACTGTCCCATCAGATGCCAGTTCGATGCCTGGTTGCACTCCTCCAACCTGCCTAGTTCTCAACCAACTCAGAGGATTCACCTGTGGTATCCTCAACACCTACATCACAAAACTCATCTATTAGCCTAATGCTAAGTAAGTAAAGCAGTAATAAAATGAAAATGCTGAAACGCAAATTCCTAATATGCAATTTCTACTTTCTCATCTCAGTTATTCATGTATCGATTCTGTTCAGGTCCCCCTGTGAAATTGGGAGCTGGATAACCTCTCCCAAAGTATAAATATCCATTGACTCATTAAGGGGCGGATTATTTCCCTTAACAGTAAATTTATTTCTCATACTGCTCAGATCCCCCTGTGAAATTGGGAGCTGGATCAACTCTCCCAAAGTATAGATATCCACTGTCTCATTAAGGGGCGGATTAATTCCCTTAACAGTAAAACTGATTCACATAGCTGTTTCAATATGTTCAATCCTTACCATGCCAACATGCATTCAAATTCATTTTCGTATACTTTTAAAACATGATGCATGACATACCAACACATTCCAGCAAACAAACCCTAATGTTTTGTGATGTAGGCCCGAAGGCACAAGCAAACTTTACTTACCTGGATTCCTGGTGGGTACTCGGTTAGGAGTTGCTTCGGAAATGCTCACCTAGAACCACAAACAGAGCATTAAACCAATCCTCACTAATCCTAACCCTAAAGCACTCATAAAACCTAAGTGGACCGTTAGGAGTTCTATTCACTGAGCCTTCCCAAATTTTACACTAGGCCCGAATCTACACTCATTCACAGCATTCACAGAATTACACACACATTTCACTCTCTTCGCTATCTACTTGCTATAATACTAAGGAAATGAATGGAAAACTTACCTAGTTCGAGGGATAGAGTTTGGAGGGAAAAATTGCCTAGAGCTCCGATGAGTCTGAGCTGAAAGCCGAGAAAGGAAGATGAGGGAATAGTGGCGGCTAAACCTCATTAAACCCTCCCTTAAATACATTATCCACAATAAATTGTAATTACCATTATGTCCTTACTCATACTTATTAACCTAATCTTTAAATCACCCGATATCATTTATAAAACATTCACCAAAGTAAAAGTAAATCGGTTAACGGAAATCAGGTATTACACTTGTAATTTGCTAAGTCAAAATTTAATAAAAAACAAATACCGCCCCCCTCTGGCGATTTTTCTCCCAGACGACGGTCCTCCTTTGGCTGACGGTGATTCAGCCCTCCTCTGACGATTTTCTTCTTCCGTTTTCTTCCACAATCAAGCCCTAGGTAAGATACGACTACTCTAGACCGTTAGTTTTCAATTTTTAGGTTTGGAAACGGTTAGGGTTTTGAGAAATTATAGGTTTATGTTAGAAATTGTTAGGTTTACTATATTATTGACTTTCGATGGTAGATTGAGAGTTTTCATCGATAGTTAGGTTGAAATCGGTGGTTAAACGATATAAATTTTCATTAATGCTAGGTTATAGAATTCGTGAGTGCAATGTGCTCTATGAAATGCTTGAATGACGTAAATGGAAGTTTTAGGAAAAATTGACTTAACTAGGAGTTTTATTTGGTTTTAGGAACGGTTTATGTAAAATTGATTTTAATGACGACTTGTGACTTGTCTTAGGTGAACGAAGCTTAAAGACGGTGCTCGGCATTGCTAAGGACGCCAGGTAAGTGGGTGTTAGGTTTCTGACCCTTAAGGCCCTACCTTATATCAATGCTAGGATTACGTGTTTTGATGATGTTTTCCTGGATTGTGGGGTTTTAACGAGTCGGGTAGCCTAAGACGTTAGTTATTTGTGACGTTCTAAGTTTGGTTGAGCTTGTGTTTGTCGATGAACTATTATCATTCGTTATTGTTGGATGATTGTTAATAGTTATGTGCATTTCTCATGCATCATGTTTTCCATTCAAAGGCATGCGAAATGTTTTTACATGTACGTTTTCATGAAAAGAAAGAAAAGAACAAGTAATGTATATAAATGTTAGTGAGCGATGTGGATGAATAGGGCACATGGCACGATGTATATGGCACGCACGGGGCAAGGCAAAACACCCAATGTATATGGCATGCACGGGGCAAGGCATGTGGTCTACGGGGTAGACGGGGTGGTGCATGTGCCTACTACCACATTAAATCCCTACTTTTCCTCATATATGTAATGTTAAAGAATATGATATGAACATGTTTTATGAAAGTAATGGATTTATGTATATGGCATTTATAGTGCACTCCTCACTAAGCATTAGACTTACAGTTTAAATCGTATGATGTAGGTGATGAGATCGAAGGTGAAGAACCTCCTCCTAATGATAAAGCATGGGTTGTCGAGGGATGGTGCTTGTGGCGACGGGACATATTTTGGCAAGGCTTATCGACTTGTGGGTGTGCTCCGAGCGATGTTTTTGTATATGTAGGTAAATGCGATAGATGTAGTTTTAGTGGATTATGATTTTGGATGATTTGTATAGTCGTTAGCTTGGAGATAATGTTATTATGGATAGTTTTATATATGAGTTTGTAACGCTCCGAGTTTTCTGAACCCGGTTCGCTACTCAAGATACTGAACCGAACTATAGGATTTTTGAGAAAATTCTAAAACTTCACTCAATAGACAAAATTTGACATTTTACAAGGTAAACATTGAAAATTTTGCAGCGAAAAAATCATTTGAGCAGAATAGAGTTGAGCAAAACTATGAAACAACGTTTGAATAATCAGCTATAATATTAAGAAATAATTCAGCCAAAAGAAATGAAGGCTTAAGCGTGAAATACTTAAAGTTCGTAAAAAGTCAAACGCATCTTCCGCTGAACAAAGTCAACGGTAGAGGCAGAAACAGAAACAGAAGGCTTCTACCGCCAAATAGTGCCAGCGGTAGAAGTAGGGACAAAGACTCAGCGGTGGAAGCAGAGACAGAATCGACACGTCGACTTCACACGTCTTCTGCTCATATCTGCCGACGACGCGTCGGCTGCACACATCTACCGATCACAAAACGACAAAATTGACTGCATAATTCTTCCGTTTAAAACGACAGAATTACTATCTACTTCTTCCATTCACAAAACGACAAATCTACTGCCTACATCATCCGAGTACAAAACGACAAATCTACTGCCTACATCATTCGATTACAAAACGAAAAATCTACTGCCTACATCATCCGATTACAAAAAACGACAAGGCTACAAAAGCCTTATACTGAAGACATCTACCGATGGCTTCTACTAAAGACATTTTCTGATGACTTCTACTGTAGACGTCTTCCGATGACTTCTACTGAAGACATCTTTCGATGACGTCAGTCGGATGATTCAATCCTCCAACATCTACCGGTGGACAAAACACTCAACACCCACCGGTGGACTTCACTCACCAATGGTTGAACTTGCAAAATTTCACTCAAAACATTCAAAACAACCTGACCCTAAGTAACTTCTGAAATCCAACAAATAACCATTTGAAATCAAAATTTGTATCCTTATCCAATGAAAATCTCAAATTAACAATTTGTAACAAAACCAAATCAGAATTTTCATAACAGGAGAAACTCAAGTATTCTAAATCCTTCAGCTATTACTATCATCAAAATCCTCTGCACTCCTCAACAGAACATCAGAAAATTAGACTCCACATACAGACAGTAGTTAAACCGCCTCATCAGAACACCCAACTGTGGCATAGACGTACTCCTTTAACTTCATCTATTCTTCAGTGCACTCGGGGAACTCACCTGTTACAGTCTAAGCACCTACATCACAAAACTCATCTATTAGCCTAATGCTAAGTAAGTAAAGCAATAATGAAATGAAATGCTGAAACATAAATCCTAGACATGCGGTTTCTACTTTCACATCTCTGTTGCATATGCATTCGTTTCTAGTCTGATCCCCATGTGAAATTAGGAGTTGGATCACTTCTCCCAAAGTCATACATCCTCTCTCTTGATTAAGGGGCGGATTAGTTCCCTTAACAACTGTTCAGATCCCCTTGTGAAATTGGGAGTTTGATCAATTTTCCCAAAGTCATACATCATCTCTCTTGATTAAGGGGTGGATTAGTTCTCTTAACAACTGTTCTGTTTCAATCGGTTCATTCCTCACCATGCCACTATGCATTTAAATTCATTTTCGTATACTTTCAAAACATGATACATGGCAAACTGAAAACACACAGACTATACATAATCCTACTGTTTTGTGATGTAGGCCCAAAGGCACACACGTACTCTACTTACCTGATTCCTGAAGATTGTCTGGTTGTTAGCTACTTCGGGAGGCTGCTCACCTATAATCGTAAACAGAGCACCGCATTACTAAACTTCATTCTAAACTATTTAGAAATCTTAGGGAAACTAGCTGGAAGTCCTGTTCGTCGAGCATTCCTGGTTCTCCCCAAAACCCGAAACTAACTCTCACTCACAGCATTCACGAACACTCCCCTACAATCTCTCTGTAATCTAATAACTAAAATAGCAAGTAAAATGAAACAAAACTCACCTAGAATGGAGAAAATTAGAGAGGAAAATGTCAGAAAGAAGTCTGCTGAGCTGAGCTGAAAATCAAACGAAGGGAAATGGTAATAGGGTGGCGGCTACTGTACATTAAACGCAGAACCTCTTCCCTTAAATAGGTTATCCACTTTATATTTTAATTTACCTTTATGCCCTCGCCTAGTCACTCATTAGTCTAATCACTAATCCCTCCCAATTTCATCTATAAAATGTATACTATTAGTTGATAAGATAAGTTGCTTTAATGGAACCGAGTGTTACAGAGTTTACTTTTGATGATTTTAAGAGTTTCCATTGCGCATATCTGACTTTTGATGAAATGGTTTAGGATTTTGGTCGGATTCGTTGATTTTGAGTCGGATTTGAGGATATTAGGATGAAGATTTTTAAATGAAAATGGTGTGCATATTAGGTGGAGATAGATATTGATGAATTGAGGATTTATATGCAGAAATTATAAGATGAAAAGGTGGAAAAATTGGCAAAGGAAAGGAGAAGAAGGGTGTGGGCATACTAGGCGCGCGACCGGCGTGCACGGGGCTGCCAAGAGGGGCGAGCAGGGTGCGCGATAGGTGCGCTGTCCTGCTTAGCCGATCGATCGCTGCCTCAATGGTGGATCGATCAGCGAAATATTAGATTTTGGCAAAATTCCAGAGAGTTTGGCGATCGATCAGCACCCATGGCCGATCGATCGGCCAACAGTGCGCATTTTTGTGAAAAACCAGAGCAATCGCCGATCGATCCGCCCGACCGCAGATCGATCGGCCTTCGCAGGGAGTTAGGCGTGCAGCACGCGCGCCAGGCGTGAGTCAGGCGCGAGGTAGGCGCGGTGTAGGCATGTCCAGCACGGGCGCGCAAGGTTCGCTCTGTGGCTGCGAGGCGCGCGCACGGAAAGGGCGTTGTGCGCGCGCAGCATTTGGCGCGCAGGGCACGAGCCGTGGCTGCGTGGCTTGCACGCGGTGCGTGGGCGGCACGGGCT
This sequence comes from Begonia masoniana, assembly GCA_022432975.1. Lineage (NCBI taxonomy): Eukaryota > Viridiplantae > Streptophyta > Magnoliopsida > Cucurbitales > Begoniaceae > Begonia > Begonia masoniana. The sequence goes on from CM039514.1 coordinate 32,280,967, forward strand.
CGTAGGGTTCACACTGTGGCCGCGCGATGCGCGCTCATTGAGGGCTCGACATGCAGACATGCGCGGCACGGGAGCACAGGGCGCGCACCGTTGCCGCGCGGCGAGTACCCGGTGAGTGCGCCGAAGGTTGGGTGCGCCCCATGCCTAGGCCCTCCATGTCTTTATTGAGTGTAATGTGATGTTTTCCGACCTTAAACGGGTTCTTTTAAATACGTTTTAAGTTAGACCCTAAATGTCGATAGAGGAGGATCGATTGTCTAAGTTCGTTTTTTTGTAAGGTGTTAAGTAAAAATGAAAAAATTTATGTGAAAGAACGATTGTTTAAGTTAAGATTACGTCACCGCAAGTCCGTGGCTGTAACGACCCTCAAACTATTCCTAATCTCCCGTATAAAATTTTTCTTTTTAAGCCTCTAAATCAATTAAAAACATTCTCGAAAACCTTTAAAGAAAATTCATTTATCATACAAAAACAGTTTACATAAAACCACTCAACCTTCTATCATTCCTCAATTTATCAATTCATCACATCTTCACAATATCATTTCTATCTACATTTCAATTATACATTTTACATAAACTTTCCAAACATTCATACGTTCTCGTAACTCTGCCCAAATCCGACTCTAAACACGATTAAAATGAAGTACATTTTCACGAAAACAAACTGCATGGTTCCGTTTAAAAGTGTGACATATCCTCCTGTTTACAAAATCACCAAGCAGTTCATAAAATCCAAATAAAAACCTTAACAAACGTTTTATAAAACAAATCTATCAACTAAACAGAATCAAACACCCTAAAACGTACCAACTACCAATTAAACTAAAAGCATTCCCATAACGTTAAATTAATGATTTAAACAAAACATTTGAAAGATCAACGTAAAAATCTAACACCTAATCAGAACCAAACATCCTAATATGTTCGACTATACAAATTTATCTAACTAATCCATCATTCACCCAGAATATCTCAATACCCTCAAAATACATACGTAAATCCCCACGGGTCGGTTAAGCATCGACTGCGCCAGCGCACTCCCACGGGTATCCTTCTTCAACCAGCGTGATCATCTAACAGAGGAATGTCTTCCTCACCTGTTTCGGGTTCACCTACACCATAAGGACGCCTATGAGAATAAATCTCAGTAAATTCTCGTAAATGGCTAATGCATGACATAGGTATATGCAATTTTCATAATATTCGTGCATTCGATTCATTATCAATATCGTACATTCATTTCATTTATTAGATCGTCGTCACATTTTCAGTTCATACATTCATTCTTCTCATATAGCGTCTCAGTAGTCGTCTCATTTTTCAGTTCATACATTCATTCATTCATCATATAGTCGTCTCATTTTTCAGTTCATACATTCATTCATTCATCATATAGTCGTCTCATTTTTCAGTTCATACATTCATTCATTCATCATATAGTCGTCTCATTTTTCAGTTCATACATTCATTCATTCATCATATAGTCGTCTCATTTTTCAGTTCATACATTCATTCATTCATCATATAGTCGTCTCATTTTTCAGTTCATACATTCATTCATTCATCATATAGTCGTCTCATTTTTCAGTTCATACATTCATTCATTCATCATATAGTCGTCTCATTTTTCAGTTCATACATTCATTCATTCATCATATAGTCGTCTCATTTTTCAGTTCATACATTCATTCATTCATCATATAGTCGTCTCATTTTTCAGTTCATACATTCATTCATTCATCATATAGTCGTCTCATTTTTCAGTTCATACATTCATTCATTCATCATATAGTCGTCTCATTTTTCATTCATTCATTCATCATATAGTCGTCTCATTTTCAGTTCATACATTCATTCATTCATCATATAGTCGTCTCATTTTTCAGTTCATACATTCCTTCATTTATCATATCATGCGTTCATTTCATTTATCATATCATGCGTTCATTTCATTTATCATGTCATACTTTCATTTTTCATATCATGCATTCATTTCATTTATCATGTCATACATTCATTTATCATATCATGCATTCATTTATCATATAGTCATCTCATGTAAGTCGTCTCATGTAAGTCATCATAGTCATCTCATATTAGTCGTCTCATTTAAGTCGTCATAGTCATCTCGTATTAGTCGTCATAGTCATCTCATATTAGTCGTCTCAATTCATGTCATCGCATTTCCTTTACTTTCGTTCATTTCTTTCACTTTACTTTCATTCGTTTCTTTTCGTGAACTCATGCTTAAATTCATTTTTCATGACTTTTATAAAACAATGATGCATGACAGTAAAAGCATAACATAAACATACAAAGTGCATACCATCAAACAATACAAGCATAACCTATAAAAGGCCTAATCCTAAACTACCCAACCAAAGCGAATAAACATACATAACTCCAAATATCCTCGACAACGAAACACGACATATGGTGTAGGCCTATCGGCCACAGCAAGTCACGAGAACTTACCTCGTGTCCGTCGCAACTCTAGTTCTGTCCACGAGCGTTGTTCACCTATGCAATTTTCATCAATTTGTCGTTAATACGAGCTTAAACAATTTAATGTTCAAAACTAACAAAATTCTTAACTAAGGAATTTCCTAAAGCTTTAACTCAACTAAAACCTAACCAAACGGACCACCAATTTGGGTTCGGTAAAACCGACCCGAAACTTCGAACGCGCGTAACTTTTGCGTCGGTTATCGGAATCGAACGATTCCAGCGGCCACGTACTCCTCTAATAACCTATTTTAATCTGACAAAAGGAATTTTAAAACAAACAACTCTAACTAGGTCAAAAATCCAAAAACCCGAATCTGCCCTAAACCGGGAATTTTACCATTTTCGATTTTCCATCAATTCTCATCAATTTCTTCACCAATCAACCACTCACACCCTCAATTAGCATAAACAATCAAAAATTCAGAGGCTTCATACACCAAAACCCGAAATCCCCAAATCGGGTTCTCTGATTTTTCACTCAATTCGAGCACAACACGGCCAGGCGACCTTCGCCGGCCTAAGCCCGGTCATTTGACGCCAAGAACGGCCAAAAGCCGCCGGAAATCAGAGCTCAATCGAGCTCGTTCTTCGCGGCCCTAAATCGAACCGATAACAGGGAGAAAACCGGCCATACCTTCAGTTCGTGCGCGGAAACAGGCCGGAGCCCCACGCCGCAGTTGTCTGGTCGGAGAACGTCGGAGAACGCCGATGAACCGGCCGTCGGTCGCCGTCGTCTCCCTTTCCTCTCCTCTCCCTTCGCGCTCGGGCTTGGGCTCGACAGAATAGCCTCGGCTATTCTGTCGATTTCTATTGTTTATTTTTTTTTTTTTTTAAATAATAATAATAATAATAATAATAATAATAATAATACTCTATTTTATTGAACGTCACTACCTCTCGTGTTTCCAACTGTTTCGAATTTCTTATTTCGCCGATAAATCCAACTTATTATCTGGGTTCTATTAAAACTGTCCGTTCGTGAATCGGACCTCGTTTACTATTTTTACTAAAATTATATTACGAGAAACGTAATTAATCGAAATATATCGTTGTTACTCCGAAAATTCTCGTAATTTCCTTAAAATTCCAATAAATCGATAGGATCCTAATAACGCTTTCTTTTCGTAAAACGGACCTGATTTAGCATATTTACAAAAATGCCACTTATATTAAAATAATAATATTCCGTAAAGCGGGGTATTACAGTGGCAGCCCTGACAGGGTTTGGGTCGTCACACAAGTCGACACCTTGCTTGTCTCTGTTTCCTATCGATCGATATTCAAGGTCGACACCTCTAACAGCTTTTACACTAACCGGTCGACACCTGTATACACAGGTCGTTACTTTGTTTCTCTCTATTTTCATTGGTCGATCTTCAGGGTCGACACTTCTATCGATTTTTATGCTAAACTGGTCGACACTTTCATACTCGAGTCAACACTTCCATCGAATGTACACTAACAGGTCGGCACTTCTTTAGCACCCACTAGCACTCCACTTGAACACTTTTCAAAATATACACTCATTTTATCACAACCTTAAACTTCAACAAAATTTGTAAGATCGAAAGAAAATTACGTAGTGAAAATTTAGCAAAACTTGTGGAAAACCCATATGTTTAAAAACACGGTTTGAAACACCTAAAACCCAAGCAATTCCAGTATTCTCCAAAACATAAAAACACTTCCTAAAAATACTTGATATCAAAAGTAACCTAGATTGCTTGGAGCACCACCCACAGGTCAAAAATTGCCTGGCCTGGCCAGCTACAAACTCTCACGATGAGAACCCTCCAGCAACCAGCCTAGACATCATCAAGAGGTTTGACATCCTCACCTTCAGCTTCATCACCTACACCACAGGGTTTAAACAATAAGTCTAATGCTTAGTAAGAGGTGCACAATTGCAAATGAATGACGTGCATGCATGATACTAAAAACATGTTTCCTTTACATTACATTTAGTTAACTTGACATATGTTAAGGAGGATTTATGTAGAGAGTAGGCACATAACATAACATGATTAACAGAGCCACAAAAGTGGATATTTATGACTTAATAGGGCCACCAAAGTGGATATACATAATATACGCCATAATCAACCACGATCCACGTTTAACCTTATGTACATTACATTGCTTTTACTTAGTTACATAGTGAAAACATGCACTTAAAACATTTTCCAAGACTTTACCAAAACATGATGCATGCTACATAATGTGTGTACGAAAAGACTTAGCATAAACGTAAACACATAACTAAAACAGGATGAAGCACATAACTTACTCGAACGGGGAGACTTGTCAATATAACTTAACAAACACATTACCTAATTTCTCCTACCCGCCATGCATAAACCTTCCTAGTACCCCTTGTAATGTAAGGCTATAAGGGTCGGAACCCTAACACCCACTTACCTCCCGTCCTTAGCTAGTTTATGCAGCACGTTCACTCTTCCTTTAAGCTTGAAACCTATAATACATCACATCAACATTAACGTCCATAACGATAACTTCCATCAATTCAAATAGCTTACATGGCATAAAACCAAAACTTAGACAAATCCATCACCAATTTTTGAACTTCCACTTAAATTTTGGCTAAATTTCAACTATTCATAACTTAAGCTACACTTAACAAAATCCAACGATTCAAAAGCCAAAATTTAACTTAATGGGTCTACTTCAACATGATAAAACCTATTTATTTTGACTCTAACTCAATTATCAGTAGAAATTCAAAAATCATAACTACCTCCAAAATTTCAGTTTACCTCTTTTAAGCATTTAATCGAATACCTTGAGATTATAATTATTTCAACTAACCATTAATAATATTTCTTCTCTACAACTACCAAAATTTCCAACCAATACACAATTTATCAATCTAAATTCACAAGAAATCGGTATAGTGAGTTGGCTTACCTTTAATCTTTAAAAAGAGAGGGAAATCCGATCCAAAAAGTCAAAAGAGAGCAATTTTCAGAAAACCCTAAGTAAAAAAAAAAATTCATAAAAAGCAACTCCAAACCTTAACCTTAACTTAAAACTCACTTCATAAAAACTCATTCTTACCTTTAATCTTTAAAAAGAGAGGAAGGAATTCGTTGAAGAGAGGGAGAGGAAAGCTCAGCCGATCGTTAGAGAGGAGAAGGGAGAGTGTACGTGAGGGAGTGGGAGAGAAGAGAGAGTGGGGAGTGTTTATAATTTCTCCTATTTGCAATTAAACCTTAAAATTTTGCCTAATTATACATCAACCCTACTTATTGCAAATGTGCCCTCCCATTTTATTTCAACTTGTGGTTCGGTTTGGTTTTCCCTTTAAAATAATTCCCCCAAGCAATCTCGTAATATTTTTCCATTGTTAAAATAGACGGTAAAACCATAATATTCTGGATCCGTATTTGAAACCATGACACGAAAATTCTAGGTGTTACATCTTATCCTCCTTAATAAAATTTTAGTCCTCAAAATTGTTTACATGAATAACTTGGGATATTTGTCCATCATTTCTTGCTGTTGCTCTCATGTGGCTTCCTCAATGCCATGATTTCTCCGTAAAACTTTCACTAAAGGAATCCTTTTGGTGCATAGGACTTTCACTAACGACTCTAGGATTTGCACCGGCTTCTCTTCATACGTCATATTTGGCTGAACTTTGATATTTTCCTGTTCTACAATCAGAGTTGGGTCGCGTATGCACTTGCGTAACATAGACACATGGAATATGTTATGGACTTCATCCATAGATGCAGGTAACTGAAGTCTGTAAGCCGTAGTACCTATTCTCTCCAAAATGACGAAGGGTCCGACAAATCTTGGGTTTAACTTTCCCCTCCTGTCGAACCTCATAACACCCTTAAACGGAGAAATCTTCAAGAATACTTCATCTCCAATAACGAACTCTACGTCTCTTCTTCTTTTGTCTGCGTAGCTCTTTTGTCAGCTCTGCGCAGTCTCCATTCTTTGTCCAATAACAACAACATTTTCAGATAATTGCAGTATAGTTGCTGGACCAACCAACTTTGCTTCGCCTACCTCGTCCCAACACAAGGGTGATCTACATTTTTTTCCGTATAATGCCTCGTATGGGGCTATACTAATAGTGGATTGGTAGCTATTATTGTAAGAAAACTTGACCAATAGTAGGTACCGGCTCCACGAAGCCTGAAATTCTAGCACGCACGCTCTCAACATATCATCTAGCATCTGAATTATTCGCTCAGATTGTCTATCTGTCTGAGGATGAAACGTTGTGCTAAAGGTAAATTTTGTACTCAGAGAGTTTTGCAGGCTCTTCCAAAACCTTGAAGTAAATTTGGGATCCCGATCTGAAACTATTGACACAGGAACTCCGTGTAACCTTATAAATTCTTGGGCATATAATTCGGCGAATTGATTCATCGTATACGTCATTCTCACGGGCAGAAAATGGGCTGACTTCGTCAACCTGTCCACTATGACTCATATACTATCGTGGCCCTTGAACATCCTTGGTAAATGTTAGTGGATTTTTTTTACACTTTACGCAAGTGCACGTATTGCAATCAAGTAGTATATAAAATATCGATCCCACGAGGATTTTTTAACTATGTTTAAATTGCTATAAAAATTCAGTGAGAATATTGAAATGATATTTAAAAAAAAAAGAATAAATAAAGTCTGACTGCTGAAACAATAAAAGATAGCAATTTAAATTGGAGAGAATCGAATGATGGTAGTCTTGGCTATGAGCGATTTCTTCGTTACTTGTATTTTACTGCTGATGCTGTAGAGTGCTGCAGCATTATCCATGAACAGCAAGAATAAAAATATTTATAGATTTCGTTCGAATTGCCTATGTAAATCTAATTTAGAATTTCTCTCGACTTTGAAAGAATGTAACTAACATTGAATTTCTATAAACCTTATTCTTAATGCCAATTGAATTAACATTAACTACTTTGCAACAAATTAATCTAATTAATTATTCGTACATCTTAATATTTATATTTACCCGTCAGTATAATATAAACATGAAACATCAATCTATCTATCGATATAAATTGAATTAGACAAGAAATATCACGAAAGATTGTTTCAAGCAAAATGCATTAGCAAACCTAGATCGTAGCAAAATAAGTAACGAATACTATCGTCCTAACCAAGTAGAAGAGTTTAGCTACTAGACATCATAAAATAAAACCCATAGCAATAATAGTCATGAAAACATAAACAGTAAAGAGAAAAAGAAGAAAGCCAAAGAAAAAAATGTCGTCGATTCCTCCTTGCTGCTCATCCCTGTAGCAGCAAAAAAACAATATACTCCCTTTTCTCATTGCTTCTTTTTCTTCGTTCTGCGTGTTATCCTTCTTTTCTCTCTCCAGTCTGTTCCTTTCTTTTCTCCTTCTAATCCTTTGATTCCTTTGATCAACGGCTTATCATTTTGATAAAATCTTCTTGATTTGCTCTCTTTTGTCTACCGTTCTTCTAAGTAATCCGCCGTTAATTGCCTACCACTGCTTTTTCTACCATTCTCTGTTTTGTCTACCGTTTCTTCGTCTACTGTTCTCTGTTTTGTCTACCGTTTTCTATTTTGTCTACCGTTCTATGTTTTGTCTACCATTTTCTGTTTTGTCTACTGTGTCTTCATCTACCGTTCTCTGTGCTTCTCCTTTGCTCTACTCATTGACTAGCCTCCTTTCTCTCCATTATCTCCTTTCAAACTTGGATCCCTTGATTTGTGGCTTCTTTTTTTGGTGAAAATCATAGCTTTTTCATTTTTATTTTTGCTCCTCCCAATTTTTTATTCTCTTTATTGATTTTAAATTTGAATTTTTCTACATTTCCTTTTTTTGTATTTCCCGCTGCTCTTCCTGCAAAGATATGTAATACAAAAATTGAATAAATTATAAAAATCTGCTTATTCTAAAAAATATGCCAAAATATAGAAAATTCAGCTACATTCCTGATACTGCATGTGTTGCAAGCATCACTACGGCTTCTGCATTAAAATCCAGAACTTCTTATTCAATTCACTCGAATCATACAAGTTTTCTCATGTAAAATTTGTATAAAATAACTCTAAAATAAAATTATCAAATACCCCCAAACTTAAACCATTACTCGTTCTCAAGTGATGCAAAATAGAATCACCATAAAACAAATTCCAAGCCACCATTTATAAATTCCATGCAATTTTCAAAGTGTTCCAACTTGTAAATTCTTGAAAAATTCCACTATCACAATTAAGATCCATCAACAAAGAATTATTTCCCATGAACTAAATTGTCAAAGTGTGTGTGCGCTCAAACTTCATTTGAATTGCTAAGTTCAACAATCCAAACTAAAATCACAATACACATCATAGGATGTCAACTCTTTAATGTCCTTCCTAAATTGATTAGCTTTCAAATGTTCTTCTTCTTTCTTTTATTTTTTTTAAAAAGTGAGGGGGATATATAATAATTTATTTATTTTTTATTATTATTATTTTTAAACATTGACTTTATCTATAAGTCACACTAGCTTTTTACGCGATTGACAACATTGGTGATGAAGTCCTCCGGTTACTCAATAGTGTCACCTCAAGATATATACTCATATCAAATAAAGGAGTATAGCCAATAACTATGCAACGGAGTTCCTCCCAAAGTTCCTCTAATTTATTTCTACCCATCGAGTATCCAAAAGGCTCACTCGAAATTGAAAGTAGATTAGGAAATTGCATTTATTTTTATTTTTTTTAGAGTTTCTATATAACCCCCAAACTTATTATTTATTATATGTTTTTATTTTATATATGTTTTAGAAGAAGTCTTTCATTGCTAATTTCATTCATCAAACACTAAATTATTGACATCTAGATATAATTGTAATGTCTAGAAGGGATAATATTCCTAAGAAACTAAGAGGAGTTTGTGTGCTAGGAAAAATTTAGCTCAAGGGAATAATTCTTACTTAACTTTTCAAACTATGCAATAGAGGCATTTTTCATTAAACTTGCTCAAATTGGGAAACACTTAGAAATTTTATTACTCTTTTTTTTTATTTAATAAGCAACCAAGATAAACAACAGAAACAAGACATAGAAACTTTAAATAAGGCATAGAAATCAGTTGCAGAAAATGATTTTATCCAACCAACAGTGTAGCACTCGGTTTCATTGAGCCAACTTATTTTGTTAACTAGTAGTGAATGTTTTATTGATGAAATTAGGGAAAATTAGTGATTAGGCTAATGAGTGACTAGGCGAGGGCATAATGGTAAACTGAGATTTAAAGTGGATAACCTATTTAAGGGAAGAGGTTCTGCGTTTAATGCACTGTAGCCGCCACTATTTCCTATTTTTCCTCTTTGGGTTTTCAGCTCAAGCAGCAGAGCTCTCTAGGCGATTCTTCTACTTGATTCTCCTCCAAACTAGGTGAGTCCTATTTCGATTCTTTGCTGTACTAGTAGCTATCGATGATTGGGGAGAGTATAAATGTGAGTTTTGTAAATGCCGTATGGGTGAGCAAGTTCGGGTTTCATGGTAAATCGGGAATGCTCAATGAACTAAGCTTCAAAACTAGTGTCTCTAGAATCTAGCGGTTTAGAATGGAGTTTAGAGAAAGTCTAATGTATGTTCTGTCTATGGCTTTAGGTTTGAGTAAGCTCCCGAGGTAGTTTTCCACCCAATACTTTCCAGGAGACCAAGTAAGTAAAGTATGCTTGTGCCTTCGGGCCTACATCACAAAACAGTAGGATTGTGTATGCTTGAATGTATTTGTATGTTATACATCATATTTTGAAAGTATGCGAAAATGAATTTACATGAAATGGCATGGTAAGGAATGAACAGACTGTAACAGTTGTTAAGGGAACTAATCCGCCCCTTAATCAAGAGAGAAGATGTATGACTTTGAGAGAAGTGATCCAACTTCAAATTTCATAGGGGGATCTGAACAGTTGTTAAGGGAACTAATCCGCCCCTTAATCGAGAGAGAGGATGTATGACTTTGGGAGAAGTGATCCAACTCCCAATTTCACAGGGGAATCAGATCAGAAATGAATGCATATGCAATTGAGATGAGAAAGTAGAAACTGCATGTTTAGGAATTTATGTTTCAGCATTCCATTTCATTACTGCTTTACTTACTTAGCATTAGGCTAATAAATGAGTTTTGTGATGTAGGTGAAGAAGTGACAGCAGGTGTGTTCTCTGAGTTTGCTGAGAACTAGGCAGGTTGGAGGGGTGCATTCATACACCGATCTGGCAACTGATGGGGCGGTTTAACTGGTGTCAGTAGATGAGAAGGTTTAGTGAACCATGATTCAATTTAAGTATGTTGAGAGTTTTTGTGACAGTGGTAATTTTAATGTTTTTGAATATATTTTAGACCTTTCTGATAATGATACTCTGTTGGTTTTAATAGTGGTTTTACCAAATCTTGGAGTAATGCACGGATTTAAGTAGTTTTGAATGATTTTTAGTAAAATGCTCAAGTTCTTTTGGTAGTCGGAGTTTTCTTTGCTTAGAGTGAAATTGTTGCTATGCTGTTTTGTTGAGTGTTTTTGATCTATCGGTAGATGATGTCTATCGGCAGATGTTGAGTATTTTTGATCTATCGGTAGATGATGTCTATCGACAGATGATGAGTATTTTTGGTCTATCGGTGGATTTAGTCCATCGGTAGAAGTCGAGAGTTTTGTCTATCGGTGGATGTAGTCCATCGGTGGATGTGAGTATTAGAATTTGTCGTTTTGTGATCAGCAGATGTTACTTGAGGATATTTTTGTCGTCTAGTGACCGGATGACGCAACTTGTTCTATCGGTAGATGTGTGCAGCCAACGCGTCGTCAGCAGATGTGAGCAGATGACGTGTGAAGTCGACGTGTCGATTCTGTCTCTGCTTTCACCGTTGAGTCTTTTGTCCCTACTTCTACCGCTGGCACTGTTTGGCGGTAGAAGCCTTCTGTTTCTGTTTCTGCCTCTACCGTTGACTGTGTTCAGTGGAAGATGCGTTTGACTTTTTACGAACTTTAAGTATTTCACGCTTAAGCCTTCGTTTCTTTTGGCTGAATTATTTCTTCATAATATAGCTGATTATTCAAACGTTGTTTCATAGTTTTGCTCAACTCTGTTCTGCTCAAATGATTTTTGCGCTGCAAAATTTTCAATGTTTACCTTGTAAAATGTCAAATTTGGTCCATTGAGTGAAGCTTTAGAATTTTCTCAAAAATCCTATAGTTCGGTTCAGTATCTTGTGTAGCGAACTGGGTTCAGAAAACTCGGGGCGTTACAGTATGGTATATGAGACATTCAGTTAAACCGTTCAAAAGATTACTCATCAGTGCCGATTGTCACATGGGAGTACTCCAACAACTGTAAGTGTTTATGTTAGCCTTAGTTATTAGATATTTATGAGAATAGTTAACCCTGTGCAGGAATCTAGTAATATGTCTAGACGACCAGGAAGACCAAGAGTACCAAGAGAGATACCGAATCCGGGACGTGAAGAAGATCCTAGCGTGATTAGGCAGCTGACAGATTTGGTGCGTCAGCAAACAGACCTAGTGCTTCAGCAGCCCGATCAGTTAGGAGTGTTGTTGAACCAAGAGGTACAGGGAAGTGCCAACTCGAGTTCTAGCAATGAACATTCTGAAGATAGATTCAGAAGGCTACGACCACCCACGTTTGATGGACAGTCATCTGACCCAGTTATTACTGAAGGATGGCTTAGGAAGATTGAGAGTATGTTTAGGTGCGCCAACATTGGAAAAGGAGACAAGGTCACGTTGGCAACATTTCATGTGGCTGGTGAAGCTCAACTTTGGTGGGAAACAATAGAGACCACCACTGATATTTTGACGATGACTTGGTCACAATTCAAGGACATTTTCTATGAGAAGTATTTTAACAGCACTGTCCAAACTGCAAAGATGTTGGAATTTCTGAACTTGAAGCAGACAGGGTCTGTGGCCGAGTACAGTAGGCAATTCAAGTCCCTGTCCAGGTTTGCTGGACATTTTGCTTACAGAGAGGGGATAAGGTGTTCAAATTTGTGCATGGACTGAAGCCAGAAATTTACCAAGGAGTTAAATTTTGTGGTATTAAAGGCTTGACATTCAGTGAAGTTGTGTCCATTGCTCTGGAGGTGGAAGAAACTGAAAGGAAGTGTGCTGGACCAAAGGAGGTCCCATAAAAGTTTGTCCAACCACACCAACCAAGAGGAATGAAGAGGCCAAGAGAAGGCCAGAATAGCCAAGGAGCAGGAGGGAAAATACAGAATGTCAGAAAATTTTCCCAGTGTCCTAAGTGTTTGAAGAACCACCCGGGCGAGTGCAGATTGGGCTTTGGAAAGTGTTTCAACTGTGAGGAGGTTCGACACACGTTCAAAGAATGCCCGAAGCCTAGAATCACCAGATGTTACAATTGTAACAAGGTCGGCCATAATAGCAGAGACTGCCCAGCTTCTAAGAGTGTCCCTGCTATGATTAAACCGAGAATATTCTCCATGATGGAGTCGGGTGAGGAACAGCCCGCTGTTGTATCAGGTACTATATTGATCAACTCTATACCTGCTTTTACTTTAATAGATTCTGATGCAACACATTCTTTTATAGCGTCTACGTTTGCAGTTAAGTTAGATGTATAGTCTTCGCCATCTGAACATGTGTTTAATGTCACGTTACCCTCTGATGAATGCATGCACTCTAGCTGAGTGATGCTTAATAGTGTGGTGATAGTGGGAAACAAGAATTTACCTGCTGATCTCATTATTATGGATATAATGGGATTTGATATAATCCTAGGGATGGACTAGTTGTTTAAGCACCAAGCCACAATTGATTGTAGGACTGGAATAGTTAGTTTCCAACCCCCTAGTAGTTTGAAACATACCTTTCAAGCTTCAAAGAAGAGTAAGGAAATGTCTGTGATGACTTCTATTAACACTAGACCTTCCCCATGTGGAGAGTATTTGTGCTTCTCAGCTAGCATTTTAGACACACATCTTGTAAGGAAGGCAAGTCCTCAAAATGTCTTAGTCGTCCAAGACTGTAACACCCGGAATTTCTATTACACGCGTAGTCCTAGTGAGGTTAATGTTAAGTGATAAGGGGTTTAGTCATGCAAAAGAAGAGTGAAGGAAGTGAATTTTTGTAAGACAAAAAGTTGGAAAATTCAAACTATTTAAGTGGTTGAAAAGTCCAATTTATAAACCAATTAAAATGTAGTAAAATTTAATGAAAAGTGGTGAGTTTAGGATGCTTCACGTTGACCATCAAGAGAGAAAGTGAGGGAGAGTTTGTCAAGTCAAACTAAATGGTGATTGGCGGAAATGTAAGTTTGAAATATTGAAAAGTAAAAAAGGTTAGTGTTTGAAAAGTCAAACTAGAAAAGAACCAATAAAATTCAAGTAAATGGTGTGAATAAAAAAGGGAAGAAAAGTGATGATTTTTGGTAGCAATCACGTTGGTTTTAATGAAGGAAAAAGGTGGGTTAAAATTTTAAATTTTGAAAGATGGGAGGAGGGAAATTAAAAGTAATGGAAACTTTTGGTTTAAATTAAGTTTTCTTCTTTTTCTTCCTCATTTTGGTTCTCTTCTCCACAAAATTTCCAGCCCCATTATAGAGTTCTCTCCTCCTCCATTTCATCCATTTTTCAAGGCATTTCAAGGTAAAAAAAAAAAAAAAAAAAAAAAAAAAAAAAAAAAAAAAAAAAAAAAAAAAAAAAAAAAAAAAAAAAAAAAAAAAAAAAAAAAAAAAAAAAAAAAAAAAAAAAAAAAAAAAAAAAAAAAAAAAAAAAAAAAAAAAAAAAAAAAAAAAAAAAAAAAAAAAAAAAAAAAAAAAAAAAAAAAAAAAAAAAAAAAAAAAAAAAAAAAAAAAAAAAAAAAAAAAAAAAAAAAAAAAAAAAAAAAAAAAAAAAAAAAAAAAAAAAAAAAAAAAAAAAAAAAAAAAAAAAAAAAAAAAAAAAAAAAAAAAAAAAAAAAAAAAAAAAAAAAAAAAAAAAAAAAAAAAAAAAAAAAAAAAAAAAAAAAAAAAAAAAAAAAAAAAAAAAAAAAAAAAAAAAAAAAAAAAAAAAAAAAAAAAAAAAAAAAAAAAAAAAAAAAAAAAAAAAAAAAAAAAAAAAAAAAAAAAAAAAAAAAAAAAAAAAAAAAAAAAAAAAAAAAAAAAAAAAAAAAAAAAAAAAAAAAAAAAAAAAAAAAAAAAAAAAAAAAAAAAAAAAAAAAAAAAAAAAAAAAAAAAAAAAAAAAAAAAAAAAAAAAAAAAAAAAAAAAAAAAAAAAAAAAAAAAAAAAAAAAAAAAAAAAAAAAAAAAAAAAAAAAAAAAAAAAAAAAAAAAAAAAAAAAAAAAAAAAAAAAAAAAAAAAAAAAAAAAAAAAAAAAAAAAAAAAAAAAAAAAAAAAAAAAAAAAAAAAAAAAAAAAAAAAAAAAAAAAAAAAAAAAAAAAAAAAAAAAAAAAAAAAAAAAAAAAAAAAAAAAAAAAAAAAAAAAAAAAAAAAAAAAAAAAAAAAAAAAAAAAAAAAAAAAAAAAAAAAAAAAAAAAAAAAAAAAAAAAAAAAAAAAAAAAAAAAAAAAAAAAAAAAAAAAAAAAAAAAAAAAAAAAAAAAAAAAAAAAAAAAAAAAAAAAAAAAAAAAAAAAAAAAAAAAAAAAAAAAAAAAAAAAAAAAAAAAAAAAAAAAAAAAAAAAAAAAAAAAAAAAAAAAAAAAAAAAAAAAAAAAAAAAAAAAAAAAAAAAAAAAAAAAAAAAAAAAAAAAAAAAAAAAAAAAAAAAAAAAAAAAAAAAAAAAAAAAAAAAAAAAAAAAAAAAAAAAAAAAAAAAAAAAAAAAAAAAAAAAAAAAAAAAAAAAAAAAAAAAAAAAAAAAAAAAAAAAAAAAAAAAAAAAAAAAAAAAAAAAAAAAAAAAAAAAAAAAAAAAAAAAAAAAAAAAAAAAAAAAAAAAAAAAAAAAAAAAAAAAAAAAAAAAAAAAAAAAAAAAAAAAAAAAAAAAAAAAAAAAAAAAAAAAAAAAAAAAAAAAAAAAAAAAAAAAAAAAAAAAAAAAAAAAAAAAAAAAAAAAAAAAAAAAAAAAAAAAAAAAAAAAAAAAAAAAAAAAAAAAAAAAAAAAAAAAAAAAAAAAAAAAAAAAAAAAAAAAAAAAAAAAAAAAAAAAAAAAAAAAAAAAAAAAAAAAAAAAAAAAAAAAAAAAAAAAAAAAAAAAAAAAAAAAAAAAAAAAAAAAAAAAAAAAAAAAAAAAAAAAAAAAAAAAAAAAAAAAAAAAAAAAAAAAAAAAAAAAAAAAAAAAAAAAAAAAAAAAAAAAAAAAAAAAAAAAAAAAAAAAAAAAAAAAAAAAAAAAAAAAAAAAAAAAAAAAAAAAAAAAAAAAAAAAAAAAAAAAAAAAAAAAAAAAAAAAAAAAAAAAAAAAAAAAAAAAAAAAAAAAAAAAAAAAAAAAAAAAAAAAAAAAAAAAAAAAAAAAAAAAAAAAAAAAAAAAAAAAAAAAAAAAAAAAAAAAAAAAAAAAAAAAAAAAAAAAAAAAAAAAAAAAAAAAAAAAAAAAAAAAAAAAAAAAAAAAAAAAAAAAAAAAAAAAATGGAAACCTTAATCTCAATTTAACCCTCACTGCATTCCGCATTTCCTCTCGGCGACTCCCTTCTTCTCGGAGCTTTTCCTCCCCAGCAACTGGTTTTTCAACCTCTTTTAGTTTATTACAATAAGGAGTTGATTTGTAGTGTTTTTAGGGTGGTGTGATGGATTGGTTAGGGTTTGGAAAACCTAACCATGAATTCCGAATTTTGGTTTCTAAAGTTGGTTTCTTTCCAAATTGGTTAGTTAATTGTTAAATATGTTAGTTTAGGTTAATTAAGTGTTTAGATTGAAGATTGGATGGAAGTTACACAAAAACCGGAATTGTGCATCAAAGGGCCGATTCTGTTTTTAGGGAATTCGAGTTGGCTAGGTGTGTATGGTTTACAGTAAGCATTTCAATGGTTAGTAGACGTGTAGAGCTTTCCGAGTTGGGGTGGCACGTCAAAATCTGTTGAAAAACGAGAAAGTTATGGCCGTTTAAAGTGGACATCGGTAATTTGTATAAAAAAAATCGAGTTTAGTATTTTAGTGTGAAGTGTGTTTTAGGTATTGTTAAGTTTTACTTAGATTGCTCGTATTTATTTTCCTCGTTTATGTTAGTTGATGTTTTATATATTGGATTGTTGAGTGGCTGATGTGTTAGAATATTCCTGGCTTGGTTGTAGATTGGTTTATATGGCAGGTACCACACATACTTTTGGAGGCGCCTTTCATGCGTTCTTGCCGAATTTTCGGGAAGGACGCCGTGTGCCTTGAGGTTTGGATTAATGGAATAACTTATTGAGTCTAGCAGCTAGGAATAGAGAGCTTTCGGAATTTTTGTAACGCCCGACATTTCGGCCAGTGATTTTCTGACCATTCTCATTGTTACCCTTTATTTAACCTTTATGATTAAATTTACATGTGATCGCAAATTCATTACAAGTTGAGTACAAACTAGTTGAGTGGCAATTTTTTTAATAGACTGAGGATTGTATAAATAGAAAATGGAAAACCTTAATCTCAATTTAACCCTCACTGCATTCCGCATTTCCTCTCGGCGACTCCCTTCTTCTCGGAGCTTTTCCTCCCCAGCAACTGGTTTTTCAACCTCCACTCCGATAACCCGCATTCTAGGTAAGATTTTGGACAAGGTAGATGCCGGGGGGGGTAGTCTTTAGAACTCTGTTTTCAGTTGAACTTGTACTTTCGGGCTCTTCATGGCTGAGTCAGTTGGTTATCGTTCTTATCTTCATTTGGTACTGCCACCTTTAAATCGATTCTGGACCTTTTATATAACCGACCCCGTTTAATCGATAGCTATATCTAGCTGTTTCGGTTTTGGATTTCAGACTGCACAGAGAACCTTAGCTTTAGATCTAGGATGACTTTCGATTAGAACTTTTAGGACTTTATTTTAACTACTGTAATGTGAAACGTGTTAGGTGAAGAAGTGTGAGCGACGGAGATTCAAGTTGCTAAGGATCCAGGTAGTGAATTATTAATTTCCGCCGGCCAATAGGAGCCCTACACCAAGGTTAAGTTATGATTAGTGAACGTTGTCCTGCTATATGGTTTGATTAAATGTTCGATGGATATGTTCTGTTATTCTCATTTACTCTCCCCTGTCTTAGTTCGATATTAAGTGCATTTATGTTATGCATCATGTTTTACTTCTCAAGGCATATGAAAATGTTTTGAAATATGTTTTTTCCTCATGTAAGGTAAGAAGATAAAACTTATCAACGTGGTAAGTGGGGTTGGGGTTGGTTTCGGCGTTGTCACAGTCCGCTTAGACATATGATAGACCCGATAGGGACCATGCTCAAAACTCACGTGTCGACCCACCTTTAACCAACCGGCACAAATCCTCCCTTCAACCACATAATGTATGCAGAATATGAATGATGAAAGGAATGATGAATATGAGCTGTCTCGAATGATGATTATGAACATGAATACGAGATACGATTATGAATGATGATTAAGATAAGTACATGAAAAGAAAGACCTATGAGCATGTTTTCCTCCAAGTTATCTTCTGAACTCATAATCGTTTTGCATTCCTTACTAGCCTTAGGCTTACCGTTACACCTTAGATGTAGGTGAGAAATACAGTGAGAATTTCTAAAGTTGTGAAAATGTCTAAGCTCGGTTGCTGGAGGTGATCAGTGTGACAAAATCTGTGTGCGGATGGCGATTATTACCCTCTGGTTTTCCTCTAAGGTTTTAATGATAACTATGAACATAAAAGTTTTAGTAGGATGATGTTACTTATGATTATGGAGCTTGAACTTGTCTCTTGAATACTGATTATGAGTATATTAAGAATATAGAATGAGGTGATTTTAACTATCCTTCCGATGTATGAGTTTTAATGAATCCTGTAGTTTATTCTGTTGGTGTCCCGAGATTAAGTTTGAAGTTATGATGTTTGTGCTGCCGTGAGACGAAATTATTTTGTTACATCGAAGGTGGGAGTGGTATTATGGTTTTAGAAATCGGTAGAATGAAGGTTTGCTTGTTCTACCGGCAGATGATGTGAGTTAATCTACCAGAAGATGTAGTGCCACGTCATCGGCAGATGATGTGAGTTAATCTACCAGAAGATGTAGTGCCACGTCATCGGCAGATGATGTGAGTTAATCTACCAGAAGATGTAGTGCCACGTCATCGGCAGATGATGTGAGTTAATCTACCAGAAGATGTAGTGCCACGTCATCGGCAGATGATGTGAGTTAATCTACCAGAAGATGTAGTGCCACGTCATCGGCAGATGATGTGAGTTAATCTACCAGAAGATGTAG
Organism: Begonia masoniana; assembly: GCA_022432975.1. Lineage (NCBI taxonomy): Eukaryota > Viridiplantae > Streptophyta > Magnoliopsida > Cucurbitales > Begoniaceae > Begonia > Begonia masoniana. Next base: position 32,299,788 of record CM039514.1, read on the forward strand.
TGCCACGTCATCGGCAGATGATGTGAGTTAATCTACCAGAAGATGTAGTGCCACGTCATCGGCAGATGATGTGAGTTAATCTACCAGAAGATGTAGTGCCACGTCATCGGCAGATGATGTGAGTTAATCTACCAGAAGATGTAGTGCCACGTCATCGGCAGATGATGTGAGTTAATCTACCAGAAGATGTAGTGCCACGTCATCGGCAGATGATGTGAGTTAATCTACCAGAAGATGTAGTGCCACGTCATCGGCAGATGATGTGAGTTAATCTACCAGAAGATGTAGTGCCACGTCATCGGCAGATGATGTGAGTTAATCTACCAGAAGATGTAGTGCCACGTCATCGGCAGATGATGTGAGTTAATCTACCAGAAGATGTAGTGCCACGTCATCGGCAGATGATGTGAGTTAATCTACCAGAAGATGTAGTGCCACGTCATCGGCAGATGATGTGAGTTAATCTACCAGAAGATGTAGTGCCACGTCATCGGCAGATGATGTGAGTTAATCTACCAGAAGATGTAGTGCCACGTCATCGGCAGATGATGTGAGTTAATCTACCAGAAGATGTAGTGCCACGTCATCGGCAGATGATGTGAGTTAATCTACCAGAAGATGTAGTGCCACGTCATCGGCAGATGATGTGAGTTAATCTACCAGAAGATGTAGTGCCACGTCATCGGCAGATGATGTGAGTTAATCTACCAGAAGATGTAGTGCCACGTCATCGGCAGATGATGTGAGTTAATCTACCAGAAGATGTAGTGCCACGTCATCGGCAGATGATGTGAGTTAATCTACCAGAAGATGTAGTGCCACGTCATCGGCAGATGATGTGAGTTAATCTACCAGAAGATGTAGTGCCACGTCATCGGCAGATGATGTGAGTTAATCTACCAGAAGATGTAGTGCCACGTCATCGGCAGATGATGTGAGTTAATCTACCAGAAGATGTAGTGCCACGTCATCGGCAGATGATGTGAGTTAATCTATCGGAAGATGTAGTATAAATGCCATCGGCAGATGGAGTGCCACGTCATCGGCAGATGATGTGAGTTAATCTACCAGAAGATGTAGTGCCACGTCATCGGCAGATGATGTGAGTTAATCTATCGGAAGATGTAGTATAAATGCCATCGGCAGATGGAGTGCCACGTCATCGGCAGATGATGTGAGTTAATCTACCAGAAGATGTAGTGCCACGTCATCGGCAGATGATGTGAGTTAATCTATCGGAAGATGTAGTATAAATGCCATCGGCAGATGGAGTGCCACGTCATCGGCAGATGATGTGAGTTAATCTACCAGAAGATGTAGTGCCACGTCATCGGCAGATGATGTGAGTTAATCTATCGGAAGATGTAGTATAAATGCCATCGGCAGATGTTGTGTTTTGCCCAGCGGAAGATGGAGTGCCGTGTCATCGGTAGATACGTCATCTTTTGTCCGTTGTAATTGCGTGATGATTTTATGGTCCGCGTGATGCCACGTTACTGTCGCAGATGCAAATATGTTGCCTTGCCGATAGATGTTTATGATTCATGATAGAATGCACCGTGCTGCCCAGGTAGAACAACTAGATGTTTGTCGTTTAGCGATCGGCAGGAGTGAAAGCTAAACGCGATAGTCAGCGAATTTAAGTTAGAATGAGATTTGATAATATAAAAAAAATTATACTACGATTACATAGGTATAAACAGTACGGATAAGTTTAAAGGAGTGCTGACACGTGACGATCCTCCTCGGGTCGTTACATATTAGTTTTAAATTCTGCTGTGTTCGAGTTTATTCTTAGCGTGAGATTGGTTGCAAAGTAGCGCTCCTGATCTAGGTGTTCTGGGGCATTACAAGACTTTCCAGAAGTATTTTGGATGACCTTCCTGGCTTGCCGCCAGATAGAGAATTGAATTGTTGTAGATGTTATCCTGGCGCCGAGCCTGTGTCTAAGAATCCATAAAGGCTAGCGCCAACAAAACTTAAAGAATTAAAGAAGCAGTTGGAGGATCAGTTAGAGAAAGGGTTCATATGCCCTAGATTTTCACCGTGGGGTGCACCTGTCCTTTTCGTCAAAAAGAAGGAGGATCGTGCATATGTCATTGATCTCGTTAACTAAAAGCTAACTGTCAAGAACAAGTATCCGATTGCCAAGGATTGACGATTTATTCGACCAACTTAATGGTGCAAGAGTCTTCTCTAAAATTGATCTAAGTCAGTTACTATCAATGAAGTCAATATGAAGATATCCAAAGACCTGCGTTCGTACAGATATTGATTATGATTTTTTGTGTTATTTCCCTTGATTGACAAATGCACCGGTAGCCTTCATGGACCTTATGAATAGAGTGTCCACGCTATTTAATAAATTTTTTATAGTGTTATAGATGACATCCTAATCTATTCTAGTACTAAGGATGAACATGCAAGGCACTTGAGCTTGGTGTTAGGATTACTTAGAGAACACTAACTTTATGCTAAGTTTTCCAAATGTGAGTTTTGGTTGGACAGAGTTCACTTTCTTGGTCACGTGATCTCTGGAGATGGAATATCTGTCGATCCAGCCAAGGTTCAAGCAGTTAAGGAGTGGCCCCGACCGAAGAGTGCTGCAGATATTCAGAATTTCCTTGGATTAGCAGGATATTACAGAAAATTTATTGAAGGATTTTCAAGATTGCAACACCCTCACTAGGTTAACAAGAAGATATCAAGTATACTTGGACAGAGGGAGTTGAATCAAAGTTTTCCGAATTGAAAAAGCAATTGACCAATGCCCCAATATTAACACTTCCCGTTGAGAATGATAAATTTAGCATTTACTGTGATGCATCCAAGATTGGACTTGGCTGTGTCTTGATGCAAGAGGGAAAGGTAATAACCTATGCTTCTAGACAGTGAAAACTCATGAGAAGAATTATCCTACAACATGATTGGAATTAGGCTGCATTGTATGTGCACTTAAGTTTGAGGCATACTTGTATGGACAAACTTGTGAAATATTCTCGGACCATAAAAGTCTGAAATATATCTTCACACAGAAGAAGTAAATAGGAGGCAACGTCGATGGTTGGAATTTGTAAAGGATTATGATTTTGAGATTAAATATCATCCCGGCAAAGCAAATGTTGTGGCAGATACTTTGAATAGAGTGACAACTTCAGCGTTAGCTTTGATTCTTGATGTACCATTAGCCTTAGAGTCTGAATTCCAAAGGTTTAATCTAGAGCAGTGCAACAATGTGTCAGCCATGCTTTCTGCCATATCCTTGAGACATACAGTCTGGAAAGAGAAAGGAAGCTAGACAAAATGAGTGGAGTGCAACAAGTACAGATTAAGCATAGAATCTACTGTTAATTCAGATTTCAATTATTCCAATGATGGGATCCTTAAGTTTAGAAACATGTGATTGTTCCTTGCCATATCAAACTTCGAGATTAGATTTCTGTTGAAGCACATTCTTCTAGATTTTCTGTCCACCCTGGAAGTACAAAGATGTACAAGGACCTCAAACAGCATTATTGGTGGCCAAGTATGAAAAGGAGTGTGGTAGAGTATGTAGGATCATGTTTGTGTTGTCAGCAATTAGGCTGACATCAAGGCCTGCAGGACATTAAAAACCCTTAGCCCAGTCCCGAATGGAAATGGGAACAAATAATGATGGACTTTGTTGTGGATTGCCTAGCCAGCAAAGGACATGAGGCTCTGGTAATATTGATCGCTTACCCAATCTGCCCTTTTCCTTCTGCCATGAGAATGACTTCCATCGCTTGATCAGCTGGCGAATTCATATTGCATGAGATTGTACGTTTACATGCGTTCCTATCGTAATAGTTCAGATCGGGATTCTCGATTCACATCTAAGTTTTGGAAGAGTTTGCACAAGGCTATGGGAGCACAGCTCAACTTTAGCACAGCTTTTTCAAATTCACCCCTCAAACAGAACGAACATCCCGAGCGAAACTATGCAGACCTTAGAAGATATGCTTCGTGAATGCTATTTATTTTCACGGATTTGGTGTATATAGCTTGGTGGAGTTTTCTTATAATAACAGTTTTCAGGCGACAATAGGAATGGCACCGTATGAAGCCAGGATGGACATAAAATGAAGATATCCTTGTACGGGATGAAGTGTGGTGAAGCACAGTTGCTTGGTCCTGACATGTGACAACAAAATATTGAGGAAGGGTGCTCCTCAGCAACCAGAGGATTCTAACAGCTTAAAGCGACAGAAAAGCTATGCCGACAGAAGATGCAGAGAATTAGAGTTTGAAGTAGGTGATGAAGTTTTTCTTAAGGTATCACCATTCAAAGGAGTTGTGAGATTTGGTAAGAGAGGCAAGTTGAACCCCAGATTTATTGGACCCTTTTCAATCTTGAAAAGGATTGGGAAGACAGCTGACGAATACATACAAACCTTTATGGAAGGATCCCCTAATGTGTTCCATGTTTCCATGTTGAAGAAGTGTGTACAAGATCCATCACAGATTGTGGAACAGCAGAGTATTGAAGTTCATCCATCCCTTGCATATGAGGAGAAACCAGTAAGGATCTTAGACCATGCCGTGAAAGTGTTGCGGAACAAATAAGTTCCACTGGTGAAAGTCTTATGGCATAACCAGAACATAGAGGAGACAACTTGGGAGCGCCAGCAAAGACATGATGGACCAACATCCAGAATTATTCAGGTATTGAATTTTGACGACAAAATTCTTTTAAGGAGGGTAGATTGTAGCACGCGGTTTCATTGAGCCAAAGTATTTGGTAAATAGTAGGGAAGTTTATGAATAAAATGGGAGAAATTAGTGATTAGGCTAATGAGTGACTAGGCGAGGGTATAATGGTAAATTGAGATTTAAAGTGGATAACCTATTTAAGGGAAGAGGTTCTACGTTTAATGCAATGTAGCCGCCACTATTTCCTATTTTTCCTCTTTGGGTTTTCAGCTCAAGCAGCAGAGCTCTCTAGGCGATTCTTCTACTTGATTCTCCTCCAAACTATGTGAGTTCTATTTCGATTTCTTGCTGTACTGGTAGCTATCGATGATTGGGGAGAGTATAAATATGAGTTTTGTGAATGCCGTATGGGTGAGCTAGTTCATGTTTGTGGTAAATCGGGAATGCTCAATGAACTAAGCTTCCAAACTAGTGTCTCTAGAATCTAGCGGTTTAGAATGGAGTTTAGAGAAAGTCTAATGTATGTTCTGTCTATGGCTTTAGGTTTGAGTAAGCTCCCGAGGTAGTCTTCCACCCAATACTTTCCAGGAGACCAGATAAGTAAAGTATGCTTGTGCCTTCAGGCTTACATCTTCCGGTGACGTCAGCCGACATCCACCGGTCACTACACGACGAAATGCGTTCTACATCTTCCGGTGACGTCAGCCGACATCCACCGGTCACTACACGACGAAATGCGTTCTACATCTTCCGGTGACGTCAGCCGACATCCACCGGTCACTACACGACGAAATGCGTTCTACATCTTCCGGTGACGTCAGCCGACATCCACCGGTCACTACACGACGAAATGCGTTCTACATCTTCCGGTGACGTCAGCCGACATCCACCGGTCACTACACGACGAAATGCGTTCTACATCTTCCGGTGACGTCAGCCGACATCCACCGGTCACTACACGACGAAATGCGTTCTACATCTTCCGGTGACGTCAGCCGACATCCACCGGTCACTACACGACGAAATGCGTTCTACATCTTCCGGTGACGTCAGCCGACATCCACCGGTCACTACACGACGAAATGCGTTCTACATCTTCCGGTGACGTCAGCCGACATCCACCGGTCACTACACGACGAAATGCGTTCTACATCTTCCGGTGACGTCAGCCGACATCCACCGGTCACTACACGACGAAATGCGTTCTACATCTTCCGGTGACGTCAGCCGACATCCACCGGTCACTACACGACGAAATGCGTTCTACATCTTCCGGTGACGTCAGCCGACATCCACCGGTCACTACACGACGAAATGCGTTCTACATCTTCCGGTGACGTCAGCCGACATCCACCGGTCACTACACGACGAAATGCGTTCTACATCTTCCGGTGACGTCAGCCGACATCCACCGGTCACTACACGACGAAATGCGTTCTACATCTTCCGGTGACGTCAGCCGACATCCACCGGTCACTACACGACGAAATGCGTTCTACATCTTCCGGTGACGTCAGCCGACATCCACCGGTCACTACACGACGAAATGCGTTCTACATCTTCCGGTGACGTCAGCCGACATCCACCGGTCACTACACGACGAAATGCGTTCTACATCTTCCGGTGACGTCAGCCGACATCCACCGGTCACTACACGACGAAATGCGTTCTACATCTTCCGGTGACGTCAGCCGACATCCACCGGTCACTACACGACGAAATGCGTTCTACATCTTCCGGTGACGTCAGCCGACATCCACCGGTCACTACACGACGAAATGCGTTCTACATCTTCCGGTGACGTCAGCCGACATCCACCGGTCACTACACGACGAAATGCGTTCTACATCTTCCGGTGACGTCAGCCGACATCCACCGGTCACTACACGACGAAATGCGTTCTACATCTTCCGGTGACGTCAGCCGACATCCACCGGTCACTACACGACGAAATGCGTTCTACATCTTCCGGTGACGTCAGCCGACATCCACCGGTCACTACACGACGAAATGCGTTCTACATCTTCCGGTGACGTCAGCCGACATCCACCGGTCACTACACGACGAAATGCGTTCTACATCTTCCGGTGACGTCAGCCGACATCCACCGGTCACTACACGACGAAATGCGTTCTACATCTTCCGGTGACGTCAGCCGACATCCACCGGTCACTACACGACGAAATGCGTTCTACATCTTCCGGTGACGTCAGCCGACATCCACCGGTCACTACACGACGAAATGCGTTCTACATCTTCCGGTGACGTCAGCCGACATCCACCGGTCACTACACGACGAAATGCGTTCTACATCTTCCGGTGACGTCAGCCGACATCCACCGGTCACTACACGACGAAATGCGTTCTACATCTTCCGGTGACGTCAGCCGACATCCACCGGTCACTACACGACGAAATGCGTTCTACATCTTCCGGTGACGTCAGCCGACATCCACCGGTCACTACACGACGAAATGCGTTCTACATCTTCCGGTGACGTCAGCCGACATCCACCGGTCACTACACGACGAAATGCGTTCTACATCTTCCGGTGACGTCAGCCGACATCCACCGGTCACTACACGACGAAATGCGTTCTACATCTTCCGGTGACGTCAGCCGACATCCACCGGTCACTACACGACGAAATGCGTTCTACATCTTCCGGTGACGTCAGCCGACATCCACCGGTCACTACACGACGAAATGCGTTCTACATCTTCCGGTGACGTCAGCCGACATCCACCGGTCACTACACGACGAAATGCGTTCTACATCTTCCGGTGACGTCAGCCGACATCCACCGGTCACTACACGACGAAATGCGTTCTACATCTTCCGGTGACGTCAGCCGACATCCACCGGTCACTACACGACGAAATGCGTTCTACATCTTCCGGTGACGTCAGCCGACATCCACCGGTCACTACACGACGAAATGCGTTCTACATCTTCCGGTGACGTCAGCCGACATCCACCGGTCACTACACGACGAAATGCGTTCTACATCTTCCGGTGACGTCAGCCGACATCCACCGGTCACTACACGACGAAATGCGTTCTACATCTTCCGGTGACGTCAGCCGACATCCACCGGTCACTACACGACGAAATGCGTTCTACATCTTCCGGTGACGTCAGCCGACATCCACCGGTCACTACACGACGAAATGCGTTCTACATCTTCCGGTGACGTCAGCCGACATCCACCGGTCACTACACGACGAAATGCGTTCTACATCTTCCGGTGACGTCAGCCGACATCCACCGGTCACTACACGACGAAATGCGTTCTACATCTTCCGGTGACGTCAGCCGACATCCACCGGTCACTACACGACGAAATGCGTTCTACATCTTCCGGTGACGTCAGCCGACATCCACCGGTCACTACACGACGAAATGCGTTCTACATCTTCCGGTGACGTCAGCCGACATCCACCGGTCACTACACGACGAAATGCGTTCTACATCTTCCGGTGACGTCAGCCGACATCCACCGGTCACTACACGACGAAATGCGTTCTACATCTTCCGGTGACGTCAGCCGACATCCACCGGTCACTACACGACGAAATGCGTTCTACATCTTCCGGTGACGTCAGCCGACATCCACCGGTCACTACACGACGAAATGCGTTCTACATCTTCCGGTGACGTCAGCCGACATCCACCGGTCACTACACGACGAAATGCGTTCTACATCTTCCGGTGACGTCAGCCGACATCCACCGGTCACTACACGACGAAATGCGTTCTACATCTTCCGGTGACGTCAGCCGACATCCACCGGTCACTACACGACGAAATGCGTTCTACATCTTCCGGTGACGTCAGCCGACATCCACCGGTCACTACACGACGAAATGCGTTCTACATCTTCCGGTGACGTCAGCCGACATCCACCGGTCACTACACGACGAAATGCGTTCTACATCTTCCGGTGACGTCAGCCGACATCCACCGGTCACTACACGACGAAATGCGTTCTACATCTTCCGGTGACGTCAGCCGACATCCACCGGTCACTACACGACGAAATGCGTTCTACATCTTCCGGTGACATCAGCCGACATCCACCGGTCACTACACGACAAAATGCATTCTACATCTTCCGGTGACGTCAGTCGACATCCACCGGTCACTACACGACGAAATGCGTTCTACATCTTCCGGTGACGTCAGCCGACATCCACCGGTCACTACACGACGAAATGCGTTCTACATCTTCCGGTGATGTCAGCCGACATACACCGGTCACTACACGACGAAATGCGTTCTACATCTTCCGGTGACGTCAGCCGACATCCACCGGTCACTACACGACAAATTACGTTCTACATCTACCGGTGACAAAACACACTGCATCGCCCGGTAAGGCAAAAAAATAACATTTTCATCTTCTGGTGGCTTTAACACTCTATACCTACTGATCACCGAGTGATGAAATGACTCTTGCATCATCCGGTGATTCTAATACCTTACTCTACCGGTGACGTTAGCCGGAAGGTTATCTTAACCAGCTCCCATCACAAGGCAGAAAATACTACAACCTTTTACATCTTCACCCAATAGGACTTACCATAACTCACCCGAATCATAACCTAGTAACCATAAACCTCAAAGAGTAAGAAACATGATCTCATCCAGAATACACAAAGCGGAAGACTTAGACGACAGATCTTTTAATAATCCTCGAAATTATCCTCAGATTCAATAATTAAACCAGTTCAATCTCAAGATTCAACGTTCCAAATTAGCCTTAACCTACTTAGACTGTCATATCCATTATCTTAATAGAAATCATAAAACGTTAACCAGGGGTCATGAATCGCCTTTCCAGTCCTGCACTGTCATTCTGAGCATCCTCCGGCAACCAGCCTTAAGCATCCTCTTTGAACATAGTATCCTCACCTGAAACTTCTTCACCTACACCATAAGGTTCAACTATAAGCCTAATGCTTAGTAAGGAATGCATGCTTGCAGACATACATCAAGTGTACAAATTAAGATACATAAGTCCGTAAATCTTTCTTCATTTATGCTCATTTTCATTATTGACGTAGCATGTATTAAGGCAGGAAACGAGGGAGAAAGGCAGGGGTACAAAGTCATTTGCCTATCTCGGCAATCATAGTAACGACTTGCTCGGCCTCCACTAGTGGGAGAATTCGCGAGCCATACATGTCATCAACTCGGCCTCCACCAGTGGGAGAATCCGCGAGCCATACTAATCATTAACTCGGCCTCCACCGGTAGGAGAATTCGCGAGCCATACATATCATTGTCTTTTCCCCCGCTCTGCACTTAATCATAGTTACATTTGCTTTTCATGTTCATAACTTAATCATAAACGCGGACATAATGCATAGACATGAAGTTCACAGAGAAAAGTCACACCATAAGGACAAGCAAAACATCCCATAACTTAACATTTCTTACACAAATTCTTCATATCATGGAAATAATTAATCATAATCAACAGACTAACATCTCAATGATTTCCTAATACCCTTGCGGTGTAGGGCCCTAGTGGCCGGAAATCTTAATACATTCACTTACCTGGTTCCCTTAGCAATCCGAGCTTCTTCTCTTTAAACTTCTTCACCTAAAACATGTACATTATAGTAGTTAAAACAAAGGTCCTAATAGTTCTATTCATAAATCGTCCTAGGACTCTAACAGCTAAGGTTACTCCGATTCCTCTGTTTGACACACTGCAGTCTGAAATCCGAAACTAGGTGGACAGGTTTTACCATTGATTAAATCCGAGTTGGTTACTTAAAAAAATGTTCAGAATCGATTTGGGATGGCATTTCTACTCTCAGATTTTAAAAAAAAGGTCTTAAACTACTCGGCCACTGCTAAAAAGTCCGAACTCAAATGCCGAGCTGAAAGCAGAGCTTTATTCACTAATAAATGACTACATTGTCCATTTCATACCTCGGGTGCGGGTTGCAGAGAAACGCAGGCTGAAACCAGCCGTTAGCAAGGGAAGGTTCTGGTAGCCGAGAGCAAAAGCTTGGGAGAGGAGGAATCGCCGAGAGGGAATGTCGGCTACAGTGGTAATAAATGAGGTTTAAGGTTTTCATTTTCTATTTATACTCAATCCATCAACCTTAATTACAAAACTGCCACACAACCTAGTTTTACTCAACTTGTAATAAATTTGTCTTGACATTAAATTTAAATCATAAAGGTTAAATAAGAGGGTGACAATGGAAATGGTCAGAAAATCACCTGACCGAAATGTCGGGTGTTACAATTAGGCTAATAGATCAGTTTTGTGATGTAGGTGAAGAAGTGACAGCAGGTGTGTTCTCTGAGTTTGTTGAGAACTAGGCAGGTTGGCAGGGGTGCATTCATGCACCGATCTGGCAACTGATGGTGTCAGTAGATGAGAAGGTTTAGTAAACCATGATTCAATTTAAGTATGTTGAGAGTTTTTGTGACAGTGGTAGTTTTAATGTTTTTGAATATATTTTAGAACTTTCTGATAATGATACTCTGTTGGTTTTAATAGTGGTTTTACCAAATCTTGGAGTAATGCACGGATTTAAGTAGTTTTGAATGATTTTTAGTAAAATGCTCAAGTTCTTTTAGTAGTCGGAGTTTTCTTTGTTTAGAGTGAAATTGTTGCTATGCTGTTTTGTTGAGTGTTTTTGATCTATCGGTAGATGATGTCTATCGGAAGATGTTGAGTATTTTTTATCTATCGGTAGATGATGTCTATCGACAGATGATGAGTATTTTTGGTCTATCGGTGGATTTAGTAAATCGATAGAAGTCGAGAGTTTTGTCTATCGGTAGATGTAGTCCATCGGTGGATGTGAGTATTAGAAGCCTTTTGTCCCTACTTCTACCGCTGGCACTGTTTGGCGGTAGAAGCCTTCTGTTTCTGTTTCTGCCTCGACCGTTGACTTTGTTCAGCAGAAGATGCATTTGACTTTTTACGAACTTTAAGTATTTCACGCTTAAGCCTTCGTTTCTTTTGGCTGAATTATTTCTTAATATTATAGCTGATTATTCAAACGTTGTTTCATAGTTTTGCTCAACTTTGTTCTGCTCAAATGATTTTTCCGCTGCAAAATTTTCAATGTTTACCTTGTAAAATGTCAAATTTTGTCCATTGAGTGAAGTTTTAGAATTTTCTCAAAAATCCTATAGTTTGATTCAGTATCTTGTGTAGCGAATCGGGTTCAAAAAACTCGGGGCGTTACAAACAGTGAAAACTAGCATCAGAACAAAACACGTATCAGAACACGCCTATCTGCCTCTACCCCCAAACTTAAAGATGACAGTGTCCCCACTGTCACTACAAAATGAAGTCCACAAAATCATCATAAAAAAATAGAAAAAAAATAAAGCTAGGGTTGTTAGGACTTCCCTGGTATTATTCTTTCTTCTCGGATTCAGAATCCGACCTGTGAAGTAGTGCTGTTGGGAATCGAGGAAAGATTGGAGATAGGTCCTTCACTTTCTTGGTTAAACTTGCTGCCAATGCTCGATCCTTTAACTAAGTGTAGGTCCAAAATATTTTACTCTTGCGCTTTAGACTCTTCAAGGATTCTGACATCCAATGTTGTTGAATCTCCTGAATATGAAGTTTCTGCTTCACTGCCTTATTGTCATGTTTGTGTCATTCTATTTTGGTGTGCAAAAGCTCTAGACTATCAAGTACTTGCTAGCTGGATGATGTTGCCGCTGTGCTTGCAGCATTGGCTCCACCTTCCACTAGAATTTCCAGGTTGACTCCTTCTTCCGTCTCTTTAGTTCCTAAGACAATCCTCTTGATTATGGCTGTGGTCATTGGTGGGCCTGAGGGGTTATTTTCCTCGTCATCTTCAAATAGAACTCCTACCTGCTCACACAAACCCGAGACCAAGGATGGAAACAAAAATTGCCCTCTTGGTTTTAGAGCATTAGCACACATCATTTTAAATATAATAGACCCAATATCAATCGATTTCCCAGTCAACAAACAGTATAGCAGTACCACCCTATCTTTCGTAACATGCTGTCCATAAGACGATGGTAATATTTGACTTTTCAGAAAGTGATACAAGACCTTAGCTCTTGGCAGTAGTGCGAATCGGGGAATTGAATAATAACTTGTCTTGGAGATGTCCCATTTCGTGCCCGGTTTTGCGGTTTCTCTCAGTATCAATTGCAAGAAAGCAGGGGAAACGTTGTCTGCAATCTCATAGTAGTCATCTTCAACTCCTTCCAGCTCATAGAAAGAGTTTATCGTTGATGGTTTCATCAGCACAATGACGGTTCGGACCTGAACCCCGTCAGGTGAGTCTCTTTGGAAGTTCGCATAGAACTCCCTTACAAGATGCTTCACTGCCGGTTCTAGTACCGTGCAAAACTTTTCCCAATTTTGACCTTTTATTAAATCTGCAACATAACCAGGATACCTGGCTAATTGTTTGTCCGTGGTGATGAATCCCTTCTCTTGGATGAAGCTCTTCTGCTCTATACCCTGTTCATTCCTTAGCTTTGACTCTTTGGAGATAAAATCCTCGCGGTATATTTTTTTTTGGTTCTTCTTTGCTCGCTACTTCCCTCTCATCATTGGGTTAATTTTTTTTTTTAGCAACTGGATTGAGCCGCTTCAATTGTTGCCCCGGGCACTTATAGAAGCGGCAGATACAGGTTTCACTGAGCCTTCGGCGGTAGTTTCACGGCGGTCAAATAACCCTAACAAAAGCCTCCAGAGAAAATACGGTGATGATAAGTAGAAAAATCAAAATCAAAATAAACTAATTCAAACCTAAAAATAATAAAAATGCAAATAAAATTAAAGAATATAATAAAATGATATTGTTGAGGGTTGCCTCCCTAATAGCGCTAAGTTTTTCAAGTCTTTACCCAGACTTCCTATATGTTCATTATTCTTCAAGATCTTGTAAAGAAATTGACATAATTTTTGTCAATTTTTCTCCAAAATAGTGTTTGATTCATTGGCCATTTACCTTAAAATTTCTTTCACTTTTTTAATCATGCAACTCAACTGCTCGATATGAAAATACCTCTATGATTTCAAATGGTCCAGACCACTTTGATTTTAACTTTCCTGGAAAGAGTTTCATCATAGAATTAAATAGCAACACTTTTTTTCCTTTCTCAAATGTCCTTTCCTGCAACTTTTTATCATGCCATTTTTTTACTTTTTACTTGTAAATTTTTGCATTTTCGTACCTCCCAACCTTAACTCTTCCAACTCTTGCAACTGTAAAAAATGATGTTTTACTGCTCCTTGTAAATCTAAGTTTAGGGTTTTGATTGCCCAATATGCTTTGTGCTCAAGCTCTACTGGTAAATGGCAAACTTTCCATAAATCAAATTGTAAGGTGTGGTGCCCACTTGTGTTGATGAGGCAACACAAGTGGGCATGATTTTAGAAAGCCTAAGCCAACAATTCTTTCAGTTCAAAAGCAATTATTTCATGAATAAATTGAGTTATGATTTGACTAAGTTGCTGAATGAGCTGACTATTTTTGAGTCTATTTCTGTGGATAAGAAGAGTGAACACCTTCTTCATCCAATTATTCTTTAAAGAAGAGAAAGAAATTCTAGAAACAAGCCAATGGTCAAAAAGGCCAACTAAAGCGAGCCCAGAATCTCAAGAAAATGAACAAGTCAAACAAGAAAAGCTCAAACCCTCTAAAGCCCAAAGGAAAATGTTTTCATTGTGGGATAGATGGTCATTGAAAGAGAAACTGCAAACAGTATCTCGAAGAGCTGAAAAAGAAAAACGGTAAATTTGATTTACTAGTTACTGAGTCTTGTTCGGTTGAAAGTGATTTATCACCCTGGATAATTGATTCAGGTGTGACTAATCATGTTTGTTGTTCTTTGCAGATGCTAAACTCCTACAAGAGACTAGTTGTTGGAGAATTCACCCTTAGAGTTGGCAACGGGGCAGTTGTTTCAGCTTCAGCAGTGAGAGAAGCCAAAATTTATTTCGAGAACAATAAATATTTATTTGTAGAAAATATTTATTTTATTCCGGGGTTTACTAGAAATCTTATTTATGCTTATCGAATAATTGAACAATTATATGCTATTTCTTTTGATAATAATGCAGTTATTATTTCTCAAAATTGTTTAAATATTTGTTCAGGCTCAATGAAAAATGGGCTTTATATGATAAGATCCCATCATAATTTCATCATTGTTGAATACTGAAATGTTTAAAGTTGAATTGCCTAAATGCAATAAGTAAAAGATTTATCATACTAATGATACATATCTTTGGCACCTACGACTTGGACATATTAATCTTGATAGAATTAACAGACTTGTTAAGGATGGTCCTTTAAAAGATCTAACCGTTGGATCTTTACCTATTTGTGAATCATGTCTAGAAGGTAACATGACCAAGAGGTCCTTTATTGGAAATGGCCGAAGGGCTCAAGAAACACTTGAGCTAATACATTCAAATGTATGTGGCCCAATATCTACACGGGCCAGAGGTGGCTATGAGTACTTTGTGACATTCATAGATGATTTCTCAAGATATGGATATACTTACCTGATTCAGCTTAAATCTGAAACTTTTATAAAGTTTCAAGAATTTAAAGCTGAAGTTGAGAACCAATTAGGTTAGATAATCAAGTGTCATCGATCAGATCGAGGTGGTAAGTACCTTGACAGTGAATTCAAGAATTATCTGTTAGAAAATAGGATAATATCCCAACTAATAGCACCAGGCACGCCTCAGCAAAATGGTGTTGCTGAAAGAAGAAATCGAACATTGCTTAATATGGTAAGATCCATGATGAGCTATTCCTCTCTTCCAAAATCGTTTTGGGGATATGCTTTACAAACTGCAACCTACATACTTAATGTAGTTCCATCTAACTTTATACCTAAAACACCCTTAGAGTTGTGTAGTGGTCACAAACCTAGTTTGAGACACTTTCGCATATGGGGTTGTTCTGCACATGTGCTAGTAGGTAAGACCGGGAAATTGGAACCAAGAACTGAGGTTTGCATGTTTGTTGGATATGCGGTAGGCACGAGAGGAGGTTTGTTTTATAGTCCTCAGGATAATAAGGTATTTGAATCAACAAATGCCACATTTCTAGAACATGACTATATAACAAATTACAAACCTCATAGTAAGATTGTCTTAGAAGAGATTCTATCTGATCAGGTTAGACCTGTTGCAACAACAGTTGTTGATCAACGAGGTACAAAAAATACCACTTTCTCTAGTCAACCTATCATTACACATCGTCGTAGCGATAGGGTAGTACGACTACCATCTCAATATTGACACAATGGCGAAGCACAAGTTGCTATCACCGATGATGGGAAGGATGATCCATTGACATATAGATGTGCAATGGAAGACTCTGACAAAGAAGCATGGCTTGAAGCTATGAAACTTGAAATGGAATCTATGTATTCCAACTCAGTCTAGGATCTTGTAGATTTACCTGAAGGGGTAAAATTCATTGGGTGTAAATGGATCTACAAGAGAAAACTTAGAATAGACGGGAATGTAGAGACATTCAAAGCTAGACTGGTGTCTAAGGGTTTTATACCCAAAAAAGAAGGGATTGACTATGAAGAAACCTTCTCACTAGTAGCAATGCTTAAGTCTATTCGTATTCTGCTTTCTATAGCTGCTCATTATGATTATGAGATTTGGCAGATGGACGTCAAGACAACTTTTTTGAATGGCCATCTTGAGGAGACTATCTACATGGAGCAACCAGAAGGTTTCATAGTACAGGATGCAAAACAAAAAGTTTGTAAATTGCATAAGTTTATTTATGGACTCAAGCAAGCATTCAGGTCATAGTATATGAGATTTGATGATGCGATTAAATCTTATGGATCTGTGCAATGTCTTGATGACTCTTGTGTATACAAGCTCTATAAGGATAAACAAGTGGTTTTTCTAATTCTATATGTTGACGACATTCTACTTATTGGGAATAATCTAATTCTATATCACGCGGGTGACCCGGGTTCGATCCCCGGCAACGATGCAAAAAACTTTTAGTGGATTTTTTTACACTTTACGCAAGTGCACGTATCGCAATCAAGTAGTATAAAAACTATCGATCCCACGAGGATTTTTTAACTATGTTTAAATTGCTATAAAAATTAATTGAAAATATTAAAATGATAATTAAAAAAAATAAAATAAAATAAAGCCTGACTGCTGAAACAATAAAGGATAGCAATTTAAATTGGAGAGAATCGAGTGATGATAGTCTTTGCTAGGAGCGATTTCTTCGTTACTTGTATTTTACTGCTGATGCTGTAGAGTGCTGCAGCATTATCCATGAACAGCAAGAATAAAAATATTTATAAGTTTCGTTCGAATTGCCTATGTAAATCCAATTTAGAATTTCTCTCGACTTTGAAAGAATGTAACTAACATTGAATTTCTATAAACCTTATTCTTAATGCGAATTGAATTAACGTTAACTACTTTGCAACAAATTAATCCAATTAATTATTCATGCATCTTGACATTTATATTTACCCGTCGATATAATATAAATATGAAACATCAATCTATCTATCGATATGAATTGAATTAGACAAGGAATATCACAAAAAATTATTCCAAGCAAAATGCATTAGCAAACCTGGATCGTATCAAAATAAGTAACGAATACTGTCGTCCTAACCAAGTAGAAGAGTTTACCTACTAGACATCATAAAATAAAACCCACAGCAATAATAGTCATGAAAACATAAACAGTAAAGAGAAAAAGAAGAAAGCCAAAGAAAAAAATGTCGTCGATTCCTTCTAGCTGCTCATCCCTATAGCAGCAAAAAAAAACATATATACTCCTTTTTCTCATAGCTTCTTTTTCTTTGTTCTGCGTGTTGTCCTTCTTTTCTCTCTCCAGTCTGTTCCTTTCTTTTCTCCTTTTAATCCTCTGATTCTCTTGATCAACGGCTTATCATTATGATAAAATCTTCTTGATTTGCTCTCTTTTGTCGACCGTTCTTCTAAGTCATCCGCCGTTAATTGTCTACCACTGCTTTGTCTACCGTTCTCTGTTTTGTCTACCGTTTTCTGTTTTGTCTACCGTTTTCTGTTTTGTCTACCGTTTTCTGTTTTGTCTACCGTTTTCTGTTTTGTCTACCGTTTTCTGTTTTGTCTACCGTTTTCTGTTTTGTCTACCTTTTTCTGTTTTGTCTACCTTTTTCTGTTTTGTCTACCGTTTTCTGTTTTGTCTACCTTTTTCTGTTTTGTCTACCGTTTTCTGTTTTGTCTACCTTTTTCTGTTTTGTCTACCGTTTTCTGTTTTGTCTACCTTTTTCTGTTTTGTCTACCTTTTTCTGTTTTGTCTACCTTTTTCTGTTTTGTCTACCTTTTTCTGTTTTGTCTACCTTTTTCTGTTTTGTCTACCGTTTTCTGTTTTGTCTACCGTTTTCTGTTTTGTCTACCTTTTTCTGTTTTGTCTACCTTTTTCTGTTTTGTCTACCTTTTTCTGTTTTGTCTACCGTTTTCTGTTTTGTCTACCTTTTTCTGTTTTGTCTACCTTTTTCTGTTTTGTCTACCGTTTTCTGTTTTGTCTACCTTTTTCTGTTTTGTCTACCTTTTTCTGTTTTGTCTACCTTTTTCTGTTTTGTCTACCTTTTTCTGTTTTGTCTACCTTTTTCTGTTTTGTCTACCGTTTTCTGTTTTGTCTACCGTTTTCTGTTTTGTCTACCTTTTTCTGTTTTGTCTACCTTTTTCTGTTTTGTCTACCTTTTTCTGTTTTGTCTACCTTTTTCTGTTTTGTCTACCTTTTTCTGTTTTGTCTACCTTTTTCTGTTTTGTCTACCTTTTTCTGTTTTGTCTACCTTTTTCTGTTTTGTCTACCTTTTTCTGTTTTGTCTACCTTTTTCTGTTTTGTCTACCTTTTTCTGTTTTGTCTACCTTTTTCTGTTTTGTCTACCGTTTTCTGTTTTGTCTACCTTTTTCTGTTTTGTCTACCGTTTTCTGTTTTGTCTACCTTTTTCTGTTTTGTCTACCTTTTTCTGTTTTGTCTACCTTTTTCTGTTTTGTCTACCGTTTTCTGTTTTGTCTACCGTTTTCTGTTTTGTCTACCTTTTTCTGTTTTGTCTACCGTTTTCTGTTTTGTCTACCGTTTTCTGTTTTGTCTACCGTTTTCTGTTTTGTCTACCTTTTTCTGTTTTGTCTACCGTTTTCTGTTTTGTCTACCGTTTTCTGTTTTGTCTACCGTTCTCTGTTTTGTCTACCGTTCTCTGTTTTGTCTACCGTTCTCTGTTTTGTCTACCGTTCTCTGTTTTGTCTACCGTTTTCTGTTTTGTCTACCGTTCTCTGTTTTGTCTACCGTTTTCTGTTTTGTCTACCGTTCTCTGTTTTGTCTACCGTTTTCTGTTTTGTCTACCGTTTTCTGTTTTGTCTACCGTTTTCTGTTTTGTCTACCGTTTTCTGTTTTGTCTACCGTTTTCTGTTTTGTCTACCGTTTTCTGTTTTGTCTACCGTTTTCTGTTTTGTCTACCGTTTTCTGTTTTGTCTACCGTTTTCTGTTTTGTCTACCGTGTCTACCGTTTTCTGTTTTGTCTACCTTTTTCTGTTTTGTCTACCGTTTCTTCGTCTACCGTTCTCTGTGCTTCTCCTTTGCTCTACTCATTGATTGACCTCCTTTCTCTCCATTATTTCCCTTCAAATCTGGATCCCTTGATTTGTGGCTTCTTTTTTTGTGAAAATCACAGCTTTTCCATTTTATTTTTGCTCCTCCCAATTTTTTATTCTCGTTATTGATTTTAAATTTGAATTTTTCCACATTTCCTTTTTTTGTATTCCCCGCTGCTGTTCTTGCATTAAGATATGTAATACAAAAATCGAATAAATTATAAAAATCTACTTATTACCGAAAATATGCAAAAATACAGAAAATTCAGCTAGATTCCTGATACTGCATGTGCTGCAAGCATCACTACAACTTCTGCATTAAAATCCACAACTTTTTATTCAATTCACTCGAATCATACAAGTTTTCTCATGTAAAATTTGTATAAAATAACTCTAAAATAAGAGTTATCAGTAAACCAACAACAAAATTTATTGAGATGTTTTCCCACTTTCACTCAGGGATCGGTAAAGGTTGTAACGTTTCACCTGGCCTTTGGCATTCTGCCTTCACCTGTTGACATACTAGGCAGCATTCTACATATTCCACTACTTCTCTTTTTCATATTTGGCCACCAGTAATGCATTTTCAAGTCCCGATACATCTTCATATTACTAGGATGAACTGAGAAAGACGATGAATGTGCTTCAACCAAAATACTCTTCCGTAATTCCACATCCTTAGGAACATACCAAGGGTCCTTAAATTTCAGTATACCGTCTATTGAATAACCGAATTCAGAAGAAGTAACTGCCAATCTGTTTAACAAATCATCTTTCTTCTGAGCTTCCTTAATCTTATCCAAAATAGTCAACCGCATCGATAAATCTGATAACATGGCTGACTCTAAGGATAAATCTTGATTTCTTTCCTCAAAGGAACTGTCATGCAACGATAAATGTGGATTTCTTTCCTCAAAGAAACCGACATGCATGAAACTGTGGATTGCACCGTCTTTGGCGTTCTACTCAAAGTGTCTACCACTGCGTTTGCCTTTTCGGGATGACACTTTATCTCAAAGTCATAATCTTTTACGAATTCCAGCCATCGTCTTTGCCTCATACTTAACTCATTCTGTGTGAAAAGGTACTTCAGGCTCTTGTGATATGAAAATACCTCGCACTTTTGCCCATACAGGTAATGCCTTCAGATCTTCAATGCGAACACCACCGCCGCCAATTCCAAATAGTGCGTAGGGTAGTTTTGTTCGTAACTTTTCAACTGCCTTGACGCGTAGGCAATCACCTTTCCGTCCTGCATTAATACACATCCCAATCCAACCTTGGAAGCGTCACAATAGATACTGAACTTCCCATCTTCCACCGGGAGTATCAACAGGGGAGTTGTGATTAATTTCTGCTTTAGGGTTTGAAAACTCTTCTCACAAGCTGTAGACCATTCATACTTCACATCTTTCTTCGTCAAACTCGTCATTGGTTTGGCAATACTAGAAAATCCCTTGATAAATCTCTTGTAGTAACCAGCCAGACCTATAAAACTTCGTACTTCACTAGCATTCTTCGGTTGTGGCCACTCCTTTACAACCTGAATTTTAATTGGATCTACCGAAATACCTTCTTTGGAGATGACATGGCTTAGGAAATTAACTTGATCCAACCAGAACTCGCATTTAGAAAGCTTAGCATACAACTGGTGCTGCTTCAGAGTAAATAAAATTACCTTTAGATGCTCTGCATGCTCTTCTTCACTCCAGGAATACACTAGGATGTCGTCGATGAATATTATCATGAACTTGACCAGGAAGTCCTGAAATACCCGGTTCATCAAATCCAGAAAAGCTGGCGGGGCATTTGTCAGTCTGAAAGACATCACTAAAACCTCGTAGTGACCATAATGGGTCTTGAACGCCGTCTTCGGAATGTCCTCACCTTTGACTTTCAATTGATAATATCCCAAACGTAGGTCGATCTTCGAGAATATCTAAGTTCCCTATAATTGGTCAAATAGATCATCGATCCTTGGCAATAGATATTTTTTCTTAATCGTTAGTTTATTCAACTCCCTGTAGTCTACACACATCCGCAAGGAACCATCCTTTTTAATGAACAGCACCGAGCACCCAGGGAGAAACACTAGGGCATATTAAGCTTTTATCAGTCAATTTCTCTAATTGGGCTTTCAATTCCTTTAATTCAACCGGTGCCATATGATATGGATTCCTAAATACTGGAGCGGATCCAAGGTAGATGTCGATTGTAAATTCCATCTCCCTATTCGGAGGTAAGCCCGTAATTCATCCAGAATTACTTCCAGAAACATCTCTACAATTGGAATGTTCTGCGGCTTCTTCTCATCCTGCCTTCGTGTATCAAATACCTTGGCCAGAAAGTTCATACACCCCGATTGGAGTGAAAATAGTGCATCCATGGACGATATCACCGACATCTTATCTGTACGAAGGGTTGCTTGAAATGAAAGGCCCTCTCCACCTGGAGGTCGAAAGTTTACTATTCCTGACCTACAGTTGATTGTTGCTGTAACACCTGACATTTTCAGCCAGATGATTTTCTTAACAGAATTAATTGTCACCTTTATTGTTGATCTTTAATTTAAATTTTAATGCCTAAGCTTATTTGGTTTCTATTTGTGTGGTGGCAGAACCGTAATTAAGAGGGATTTTATTTAGTATAAAAAAAAAATGGAAACCTTAAACCTCACTTAAACCCCACTGTAGTCGACATTTTCTCTCGGCGATTCCCGTGCTTCTAGAGCTCTTTCTCTGCCGGCGACTCCCTCTTTCGCGATCGATTCCTCCAGCCTCCACTCTGATAACCTACATTCGAGGTAAGATTTAGACAATGTAGTTGCCGAGTGATTATTTGGAACTCTGTTTTCAGCTAGAACCCAATGTTTCAAGATTCTTCAATGGCCAAATAATAGGAACATTTACAATCGTTGTTTGGTAATAGTATTCCTGATTCGAATCTAGACTTTAAGATAACCAACTGGAACTAGTAGTTAAGTTGAATTAGGCTATTTTAGATTTTGGAAACTTAGTCCACACACAAGGTGCTCGACTTAAAGGACTTAGGAACACAGATTCTAGGATGACATTTAGTTAGGACTTTTCTAGCTTTGATTTCAGAATATTTAGGATCTATTTTAACTCTGAAATGTGAAATGATATCAGGTGAAGAAGTTTGAAGTGTAGTGCATGAATTTGCTAAGGAAGCTAGGTAAATGAATGTATTAAGATTTCGGGCCATTAGGGCCCTACATCTTAAAGGTACTAAATTAGTTATGTGTTTGATGTTTGTTTTAAGTTAGTAGGATGGTTTGTTCTTGGATGATTTACGGATGTTTGAGAACTATGTTATGTGATGTTCTGATAGAGTCTATGAAGTCAACTGTCTAGTATGATATTTTTCATAGTCTGATGATTTAAGAACATTCATGTCATGCATCATGATTTACTTCTCAAGTATATGAAAATGATTTATGAGCATGTTTTTCCCCATGAACAAGATATGAGAATGAATATGAAACTTATGCAACCGGATTAAGTGAGGGTTGGGGGCGGTTTGGCGTATGTCACTGTCCAAAGAGAAGGACCATGAATACGGCCCGAAAGGGACTATGTACACTTGCACTGTCATCCCCCCTTTACGGCACAAATCCTACCTTAATCCATATGATGAAAGTGATGAACGAGAACACGAATAAGAACAAGAAAAGAGCATGAAACGAACATGATCATGATTTTCTTGCAACTATGCATTCACGTATACATGTTAGTATTGCTTTCCTTACTAAACATTAGGCTTATAGTTTAAACCTTATGATGTAGGTGACGAAATATCAGGTGAGGATTTCAAAGTTAATGAAGATGTTTAAGTTTGGTTGCTGGAAGGTGTTCAGGGAGCAATTCTGTGGCTGGATGGCGAACAAGACCCCCCCTGGTTAATGCTCTTATGATTTTAGTGATGATTATGAATATGGAAGTCTAAGTAGGATGAGATTATTTTAAAACATCGAGCTTTAGAAATTGTCTGGTTTAATTACTGAGTCTGAGAATGTTTATAAGGATATAGAACGAGTTATTTTAACTAAGTCTTCCACTACAAGAATTCTGGATGAGTCTCTGATTTTCATTTATAAGAGTGATGAGTCAATGAAGTTAGATGTCTGTGTAAATTTGCATCCACCGATAGATGTTCTCTATCGGAAGATGTATGAGCTTGCATCCACCGATAGATGTTCTCTATCGAAAGATGTCTTAAAAGAACACATGGATTACACATGTCTATCGGTAGATGTTGTGTATTTCAAATACCGGATGATGTAAGTGTTGTTTTGTCATCTAGTGATCGGGCGATGTAGTGTATTTCTAATGTCGGGCGATGTACGAATCGTTTTGTCGTCTAGTAATCGGTAGATGTTGTGTGATTCAAATACCGGATGATGTAAGTGTTGTTTTGTCGTCTAGTGATCGGGCGATGTAGTGTATTTCTAATGTCGAGCGATGTACAAATCGTTTTGTCATCTAGTGATCGGTAGATATAGTGTATTTCAATTACCGGATGACGTAGATGTTGTTGTCGTTTAGTGACCGAGTGATGTTTAATGAGTCACGAGAGATGCATGTGCCCACCGGAAGATGTCTTCTATTGGGCAACGATAATTGAGTCATGTAGAGTACACGTGACAAATCGAAAGAGGTACACTCTGTTAGCCGATGCATGCAAACCCATGCAAACCCGAGCAGAATAACGTCGAATAATCTGGGGGCATTTCTTTCCTGCCCGAATTTGTTATAGAACTGATGACTGCGTATGGTCGCTCGACTTTGTGAACGAATATAATGTTAGTTTTAAGAGGAAGTCAAGTTCGATGAATCTAGTTTCTGTCTGTCATGTTAAAGTCATTAAGTTCTATTGAGGAACGGTAAAAAAAAATAATACAATGGGGACCTTAGTGTAAAGTGGTTGAAGGGTGAAAGATCTAAAGAGATCAGGGTAAATATGAATTTAAGAGGTTAAGTTATGAATTACGTGGCGACTCCAACTGAGGTCGTTACAGTTGCGAAGTGTCTAAACAACCAGTCCATTCCAAGTATCACATCGTAACCCCTCATGCCTATTATAAATAAATTTGCATATAGTCTATGACCATCCACGGATACTACCCTTGTATTGCCTTGTCTGGATGCAGAAATTCCCCAGAAGGCAACATGACACTATACTTTCGTTTTGCCGAGACAAGTATAAATTCCACTATGACAAAAATTCTCTCCCTATAAAAGAATGAGTAGCCTCAGTGTCGATCAAGATATACGCCACCACGTTACAAATTAGAACAGTGCCTTAGACAACAGATGGTTGTCTCGTTTCCTCATACTCAATAAGAGCGAAGACCCTTGGAGCAGCACCGGGTTGTCTACTATCTTGCATGGGAAGTCTTTAACATGATAGCCCTCCTTGTTACACCGAAAACAGTGGCCCAAAAAAAGTCTGCACTTGCCATTATGTGGTCGTTTGCATAGCGTACACATCGAAGCTTGGGGAGCCCCTTGGGGTGGTTTACCTCTTCCTTGGTCAGTAGTTGCATTATAGGGCCTCTTAATACCCCGTTGTTGCTGCGGTTGCCACCCCTTGCTTGACTGGGGTTGAGCCTCTCGGAAGAATTTTCTTTTTGGCTCTCATTGTCCTTGAACCTTCACCTCTACCTCTTCCAATTTCAAGGCCTTAGCCACCACCTCGGAATATGGAATATTGTGGATTCCCGCTGTCTTCACTCGTTTGTAAAGGTCATTTTTCAGCCCTTGAACAAACTAATGTATTTTATCTTCTTCATCACTCACCAGGTGTCTTGCAAAATGGGATAAAGCTTCAAATTTCTGAACGTACTCCGATACATAACCAGTTTGACGTAGTTGTAAGAATACCATCCTCTTGTTCGCTCGGACGGCTTTGCTGAAATACTTATCATAGAAGGCTATCTTGAACTGTTCCCACGTCATTGACTCTACATCTGTCGTGTTCGTAATTGTATCCCACCGGTGCCTCGCATCCAGAGCGAGGTGAAAAACAGCGCATGTAAGCTTTTCTCCTTCCTCAACTTTTGCATACTTGAACATATTCTCAATTGTCCTTATCCACTCCTCTGCATGGATAGGATCCACCGCTTGACCATTAAACGTAGGAGGGCAGAGTCGGCGAAATCGCTCGCCATTTTGGTCAACGACAACATTTGAACTCGAATTTCCAAGTTCTTCTCTAGCCATAAACCGCTCGATCTGATGGGATTGGCGATGAACCAACTCCGTTAACTGAGCAATGGCATTACTCTCTTCATTAACTTCTCTACGTCGTTCTCTTACCATCTTGTTAATCCTGAACACATAATAAACATAAACAAAACATTACTTAACATTACATATCTACAGTTGATGGAGTGTCCTCATGCGGTTGTTTGTACTGACCGACAGTCTACAGAACCGATTTTAAAATTCGGGTGCTCTGATACCAATAATGTAATAACCCGTACGTCGTCATAGGACCTGACATGACTTTCACTTTACGTAAGACATTTTCAACATGAAATTTTTTGACTTTTCTTTAAAACTTGAAATCGATTTCGAGACTTTTAAATACTTTAAAAATCCTTATAAAACATATTTGAAAGACCTATTAGGGGTAGCATTGAGTTATGTTGGAAATCAATAGGAAAACCACCAAATAGAAAGAGTGTCTGCCGGTCGACACTTATAAAGACCGGTCGACACTTTGGTTCAATCTGAGCCCAAGGGTCGACACCTTTAGACACAGGTTGACATTTTGCTTGTCTCTGTTTCTATCGGTCGATATTCAGGGTCGACACCTCTAACAGCTTTTACACTAACCGGTCGACACATGCATACACATGTCGACACTTCGTTTCTCTCTGTTTTCATCGATCAATCTTCAGGGTCGACACTTGCCAGTAGGGCTCGACACTTCTATCGGTTTTTACACTAAAATGGTTGACACTTTCATACTCGGGTCGACATTTTCATCGAATTTACACTAATAGGTCGACACTTCTTTAGCACCCACTTGCACTCCACTTGAACACTTTTCAAAACATACACCCATTTTATCCCAACCGTAACATTCAACAAAATTTGTAAAACCGAAAGAAAACTAAGTAGCAGAAACTTAACAAAACCTGCGGAAAACCCATATCTTTAAAAACACACTTTGAATATTCTAATATTCTCCAAAACATAAAAACACTTCCTAAAAATCCTTGAAATCAAAAGTAACCGAGATTGCTTGGAGCACAACCCATGGGTCAAAAATTGCCAGGCCAGCCACAAACTCCCACGATGATGATGTGCCCCGTAGGCCCATTACACGATCTCATACCCGAGTCCACAGTTTTACTAACACACTTGTGTCTTTTGCAGGTCATGGTTCGTGTGAAGACTTGGAGGACACCGTGGACGACTTGAAGTGGGAGATTAAAGCTGGGGACGTTGACCAACCAAAACATCTACTCATGTGGAAAGACTAAAGAGGCACCTTAATGCTCACATGGGAATTTGTCTTCCTGAGCTTTGATATTTGTTGTTTTTTTGAAATTTCGAACTTATTGGCAAACGTTGGCCTTCTTGTTTAAACTTTATTAGATGCATGTTAGGATTAGATGGATGTTAGAATTAGATGAATGATAGGATTAGTTGGTGGCTTGGTTTGGCCCATTGAAGTTGAAGACATGGAAGCCCACATGATGACCCATCATTCCCATTCTAAGCCCAAGCCCAAGCCCAAGCCCAAGCACAAGCCCAAGCCCACCATTAGGTCTATATATATTCATGGCATTGGTGTTTGTATCTTTTTTTGGTTGATTTATGAGCACCCACAGATTTCTCTCTCAATAGAAGAAGAAGAAGATTGGAGCAAGGAGCTTCCAAGGTAAGCTCGGTTGACAACAATCGAGGGGTTGCGCGCCTGAACCATTCTTCTAGCTTGGTAGCTAGTTTGAGTGGATTTTGCCACCTCCTTCTCCACTCTTTTGAGAGAGGAAAACAGCAAGGAGTGGCCTTAACCGATTCCTTGAATCGAGTTATCTTCCTTGGAAGAAACTCTTGCCGGAAGCTCCATTGAAGCACTCACCGGCCGATTCTCGGAAAATAGTCCATAAATCCTTCATCTTAACGAATCTGGACCACGATTTTCACCAGCACACACCTCACTCACTTCACAAGATTCACCTAAAATTTCATTAAGTTTCGAGCACGTTTGATATTTCTTTTACATTTTTCATTCTAGGATTTACTCGAATTTGTGTCACCCGGAGCTAACGGTCTTCTTTCGAGTTCTTGAGTCCTATTTGCAGGTCGGAGCTCATCAGGTGGTATCAGAGCTTGGATAGCTCCCTTAGGGTGAGGAAAACCAAATCGGTTTGGTTTTCCAAACCCATTTGGTTGCCCAAAACCGAGGCACCAAAATCGGGTGCTTGCTGTTCTTCATTTTCGATTTGGTGTTCTTGCTGTTTTTTTTTTTACCTTCTCTTTTAGTTTCTTTTAGTTTCTTGCAAAATCATTTCCAGAACATTTTTGTTAGTTGTCTGCAACTTGGGCATGGGTTTTTAAGTTTTCATTTCTACCATTTTCGTGCTGCAAGTTTTCCTTCCTTTTTTGGTAGAACAAACCCTAACAAACTTTGTACTTGCTGTTTTTCTTGCTCTTTTTGGTTTTGCTGACTTGGCTGCTGCATATCTTACTTTTCCAGCACTTAAGAACATGTTGTTATAATCACAGATCTGAGCATTAAGAAATACATTTGATTAACATCATTTCGTGTTGCTGTTTAGTGGTTTAAGTTGCTGTTTAGTGGTTTAAGTTGCTGTTTGGTGTTATAGTTTAATGCTGTTGCATTTTTAAATCCGAGCTTCATGTTATAATGATCTGTTGATGCAGTCTTAGTACATTAATCTGCTGAGAATATTTACCTTTTCATTTGAATTACATTTGTAGAGTAAAACGTTGCTAAAATGAGTGAAAGGTAAGTAAAAGTGCATAACCAAAACAAGCCTCTACTTTTGGTATTTGCTTTATGTCGCTTTCACTTTGTGTTTGGAGGAGATTTAAATTAATAAGGTTCTATTGGTAAGATATTTGCTTGTAATTGCATGTTTGGGAACATATGTATTAAGTTCACTAAGACGTTAAAGAGCATGTACGAATCGATTATCTCTGTTTAGTGGATTTAAACTTGTTTGATATTGAATTTGATCTTTCCCGCTTAAAACAGCCATAACTTTGGCTACGAGTGTCGGATTTTTACGTGCCACCCACCAAATCGAAGCTCTCGAAGAGCTCTACAAAAAAAATGTCGTTTAGGCCCTCAAAAATGCGTTTCAAAATTTCTGGATTGGAATTCTAGTTAGGTTCACCATTTTTCCCTTTCCTAACACTTTAGGATCAACTTAAACCTAATTAAAATCTTCCTTCCTAAGACTTTAGAAATCACATGAATGAAGACTAGAAGTGAAATTAACCGAGAGCTAAACCAAGATATGAATCAAGAACCGAACCGGGACAAGGACATTCCCCAACCCGAGACTCACACCCCACAAGAGGGAGAGTCTAGCATGCAAGGACAATTAGATGGTCTTAGTGGAGAAGTTAACCATATAGGCCAACAACTTAAGGACTTAAACCTTAGCATGAAACACATAATGGAAGTCCTTAATACGAGAATTCCAAATGAAGCGACCCGAGAACCCCCACCTCGATTTAGACTCGGAAATCCTAGGAGACGATTTCAAGAACCATATCCCACGTCGGATGAAGAAAGACTTGAGTATCCTAGGAGACGAAACCCGCTTTATGAGGAGGAGGAAGAATGGACCTTAGATGAAGAAGAGACTTTTCGACCAAATAGACGAAAGGATCAAGAGGACCTCAGAAATGTCAAGCTACATATACCCCCATTTGACGGGACATGCGATAGAGATACCTTTCTAGAATGGATTGATAAGGTAGAGAAAGTTTTCGACTATTATGAGTACTCCGATAAAGTAAAGATCCAATTAGTATCCGTAGAGCTATCGGGATATGCGGCCCTCTGGTGGTCCAATATTAAGCTCCAAAGACGACGAATAGGAGATACCCCCATTACAACATGGAGAGCAATGAAGTCGCTCATGACTAAGAGGTTCATACCCACCCATTACCGTCAAGATCTATTCTTTCAAATCCAAAACCTAAGACAAGGAACTCGATCTGTTGAGGCTTACCTAGCTGAATTTGAAACTCTAAGGATAAGAGTAGATATGGAAGAACCTGAGGAGCAAGTTATTGCTAGATTCATTCGAGGCCTGAATAGAGACATAGGAGACACCGTTCAAATACACCCGGCAGAGTCCTTAGATGCAATTTTTCATATGGCCATGACGATTGAGTGACAGCTCAATAGAAAGAGGAAATCCACCTACCCTCCTAAGTTTACCCCCCACATTCCACCCAAAGTCACCCCTAAGTCACCCGCGCCAATCAAGCCCTTTGACAAGGCTGGAGGAAAGAAGCCTTTTAACCCTAGTTGGCCACTTAAGGAGTCCAGTAGCAAAACCTTAGTCGATAAAGCCAACCCACTTAGAGCGAGAGAAATCAAGTGTTATAAATGTCAAGGTCTAGGTCATTATATGGCTCAATGTCTGAATCGACGGGTGATGATTATCAAGGAAGATACAGGAGAAGTTGAGAGTGAGGATGACCACGAGGTAGGAGTAGAGGACAAAGATGTCGAGGAGAGTGACACTGAGGACGAAGTCGTGCGCGCTCCTGAGGGACCCTTGTTGATGGTTGGGAGACGCGTCCTTGTGACTAAGAATTCAGGAGAAGATTACTGACGTGAGAATATCTTTCATAGTAGATGTGTTATCAAGGAAAAGATATGCTCTTTAATTATAGATGGAGGAAGTTGTGCCAACGTGGCATCTAACGAGTTAGTTAAGAAGTTAGGATTAGAGACAACTACGCATCCCCACCCTTATAAGTTACGATGGTTAGATGATAGGGATGATGTTAAGGTCTATCGACAAGTGAGAGTAGATTTTGCTATGGGAAAATATCAAGATTCTGTTTTATGCGATGTCGTGCCCATGAGTGCTAGCCACTTACTTCTTGGACGACCCTGACAATTTGATCGAAGAGTGAATCACGATGGATATTCTAACTACTATTCCCTTAAGTTTAGTGGTAAAACAATTAAGTTAGCACCTTTGACCCCCGAGGAAATATCCAAAGACGATGCCGCTAGAAAAGAAGCAAAGAATAAAGCAAATCTTTTTATGACAAGAACGGAGATAGAGGCATCGGTGCTTCGAGGAGATCCCATGATCCTTATACTATTTCGAGATAGAGTTATGGAGCTGGGAGTAATCCCTGACCCTGTAAAGAAGTTGCTCAATCAATTCCAAGATGTGTTTCCTGAGGAACTGCCCCAAGGATTACCACCTCTACGTGGTATAGAACATCAAATTGACCTCATACCCGGGGCCACACTACCTAATAGACCGGCCTATAGAATGAACCCCGAACAAACAAAGAAACTCCAAGATCAAGTTCAAGATTTATTGGATAAAGGATACATACGAGAGTCAATGAGCCCCTGTGCAGTTCCCTCACTTTTGGTACCCAAGAAAGACGGCACAATGAGGATGTGCGTTGACAGTCGAGCCGTGAATCAAATCACTGTAAAGTATAGATACCCCATTCCTAGGCTCGAGGATATGTTGGATGAGCTCAGTGGAGCCTCAATATTTTCTAAGGTGGACCTTAAGAGCGGTTACCACCAAATTAGAATGAAAGAAGGTGACGAGTGGAAGACGACATTTAAGACTAAGTACGGGCTTTTTGAGTGGATGGTGATGCCCTTCGGGTTATCTAACGTGCCCAGTACCTTCATGAGACTTATGCACCACGTGCTGAAAGATTTCCTAGGAAAATTTATTGTTGTTTATTTTGACGATATTTTGGTGTACAGTCTAGACCTCCCACAACACCTCAACCATCTTAGTGTACTTTTCCAAACCCTACGAAAAGCTCAATTATTTGGGAATTTAAGCAAATGCTCATTCACGCAAGATAAAGTTTATTTCCTAGGGTTTGTCATTTCTAAAGATTGCATGGAAGCCGATGTTGACAAGATCAAGGCAATTAAGGATTGGCCTACCCCCAACTCTTTAACCGAAGTACGTAGCTTCCATGGTCTGGCCTCTTTTTACCGGAGGTTCATAAAAGACTTTAGTTCAATAGTCTCACCGCTCACTGATTGCACGAAGAAGGGAAAAGAGTTTACTTGGACCCCGGCTTGCCAAAAGAGCTTTGAGCTGATCAAGGACAAGCTATGCCACTCGCCAGTGTTAGCACTCCCTGATTTTAATAAGGTATTTTAAATTAAGAGTGATGCTTCCAGAGTTTGCATTGGAGCCGTGCTCATGCAAGAGGGAAAACCCATCGCATACTTTAGTGAGAAACTGAAAGGAGCCATGCTAAACTACTCCACGTACGATAAGGAATTTTATGCCATTATTAGAGCATTGGAGCATTGGCAGCACTACCTCTTGTCAAAAGAATTTGTTATCAATACTGATCATCAATCTTTACGACACATTAAGAGTCAACATAAGTTGAACAAGAGGCATGCTAAATGGGTAGAATTTTTAGAGAGGTTCTCGTATATTCTGAAGTATGTGAAAGGAGAAAATAATGTAGTCGCCGATGCACTTTCGAGGAAACGCATTCTCCTTACCGAGCTAGGGACTCGATTCTTTGGATTTGAATGGATCAAACATAATTATGAATATGACCCTGACTTTGGATCTTATTACATCAAGTGCGAGGAAAAGGCTGAAGGAGAATATCGACTTATGGACGGCTATTTACTAAGGGCGGGAAAATTATGTATACCGCAAGGAAGCATGAGGTGAAGTCTTGTAAAAGAAGCCCATTGTGGAGAATTAGCGAGTAATTTCGGGGAGAAGAAGACCCTCGATATGCTTAAGGAACACTTCTTTTGGCAACATATGAAAAGAGACGTGCACCGCATGGTGGAGACATGCGTCGTGTGCAAGAAAGCCAAGAGTAAGGTTCTACCACAAGGCTTGTATATGCCCTTACCTAATTCTTCGCACCCTTGGACTGAAGTTAGTATGGATTTCATTTTGGGATTGCCACGAACTGCTCGTAATAAGGATTCGATCATGGTGGTTGTGGATCGTTTCTTTAAGATGGCACATTTCATTCCTTGTGCAAAAACGGATGACGCCTTTTCTATAGCTGACCTATTTTTCAAAGAAATCGTTCGCCTACATGGTATACCGCATTCCATAGTGTCGGACCGGGACACTAAATTTTTGAGCTCCTTCTAGACCACTTTGTGGAAAAAGTTGGGGACGAAACTGTGTTTTAGAACATCTTTCCACCCCCAAATTGATGGGTAGACGGAAGTTGTTAACAGGACCTTAGGCTCCCTCTTACGCAGTATTATAGGTAAGAAACTATCCAGTTGGGATGTAGTCCTTCCCGGATTGGAATTTTCCTGCAATCGCACCGTTCATTCCACTACTGAGCAAACGCCTTTTGAGGTTGCCTATGGGTTTAACCCATGTACATCGTTGGACCTTGTTCCGTTACCCATTAATGAACTAGCCAACCCATCAGGAGCAAACAAGGCCGAACAAATTAAGAAATTACATGAGAACGTGCGTCAAGCCATCAAGAAGAGAAATGCGAGCGTGGCCAAACGTGTAAACAAAGGCCGAAAAGAGGTTATCTTCAATGAAGGAGACTTGGTTTGGTTGCATCTACGAAAAGATAGATTCCCCGACAAAAGAAAATCTAAGCTTCTTCCTCGTGCGGATGGACCATTCAAGGTGTTGCAACGGATCAATAACAACGCTTATAAGATTGAACTGCCTGGAGATTACGGAGTATCGGCAACGTTCAATGTCATGGACCTATCACCCTATATAAGTGATGATGAAAACTCCAAGAGGCCTGAATTAAAGGATTTGAGGTCAAATCCTCAATCACCTTGGGAGGATGATGTGCCCCGTAGGCCCATTACACGATCCCAGACCCGAGTCCACAATTTTACTAACACACTTGTCTCTTTTGCAGGTCATGGTCGTGTGAAGACTTGGAGGACACCGTGGACGACTTGAAGTGGGAGATTAAAGCTGGGGACGTTGACCAACCAAAGCATCTACTCATGTGGAAAGACTAAAAAGGCACCTTAATGCTCACATGGGAATTTGTCTTCCCGAGCTTTGATATTTGTTACTTTTTTGAAATTTCAAACTTATTGGCAAACGTTGGCCTTCTTGTTTAAACTTTATTAGATGCATGTTAGGATTAGATGGATGTTAGGATTAGATGAATGATAGGATTAGTTGGTGGCTTGGTTTGGCCCATTGAAGTTGAAGACATGGAAGCCCACATGATGACCCATCATTCCCATTCCAAGCCCAAGCTCAAGCCCAAGCACAAGCCCTAAGCCCACCATTAGGTCTATATATTCATGGCATTGGTGTTTGTATCTTTTTTTGGTTGATTTATGAGCACCCACAGATTTCTCTCTCAATAGAATAAGAAGCTTGGAGCAAAGAGCTTCCAAGGTAAGCTCGGTTGACAACAACTGAGGGGTTGCGCCCCCGAACCATTCTTCTAGCTTGGTAGCTAGTTGGAGTAGATTTTACCACCTCTTTCTCCACTCTTTTGAGAGCGGAAAACAGCAAGGAGTGGCCTTAACCGATTCCTTGAATCGAGTTACCTTCCTTGGAAGAAACTCTTGCCGGAAGCTCCATTGAAGCACTCACCGGCCGATTCTCGGAAAATAGTCCATAAATCCTTCATCTTAACGAATCTGGACCTCGATTTTCACCAGTACACACCTCACTCACTTCACAAGATTCACCTAAAATTTCATTAAGTTTCGAGCACGTTTGATATTTCTTTTACATTTTTCATTCTCGGATTTGTGTCATCCAGAGCTAACGGTCTTTTTTCGAGTTCTTGAGTCCTATTTGCAAATCAGAGCTCATCAGATGAGCACCCTCCAGCAACCAGCCTAGACATCATCAAGAGGTTTGACATCCTCACCTTCAGCTTCGTCACTTACACCACAGAGTTTAAACAATAAGTCTAATACTTAGTAAGGGGTGCACAACTGCAAATGAATGACGTGCATGCATGATACTTAAAACATGTTTCCTTTACATTACATTTAATTAACTTGACATACGTTAAGGGGGATTTATGTAGAGAGTAGGCACATAACATAGCATGATTAACAGGGCCATAAAAGTGGATATTCATGACTTAATAGGGCCACCAAAGTAGATATACATAACATAAGCCATACTCAACCACGACCCACGCTTAACCTTACATACATTACATTGTCTTTACTTAGTTACATAGTGAAAACATGCACTTAATACATTTTCCAAAACTTTCCCAAAACATCATGCATGCTACATAATGTGTGTACGAAAAGACTAGTATAAACGTAAACACATAACTAAAACAGGATGAAGCACATAATTTACTCTGATAGGGAGACTTGTCAATCTAACTTAACAAACACATTACCTAACCTCCCCTACCCGCCGTGCATAAATCTTCCTAGTACCCTTTGTAATGAGGGTCATAAGGGTCGAAACCCTAACACCCACTTACCTCGCGTTCTTAGCCAATTTATGCAGCACGTTCACTCTTCCTTTAAGCTTGAAAATTATAATGCATCACATCAACATTAACGTCTATAACTATAACTTCCATCAATTCAAATAGCTTACATAGCATAAAACCAAAACTTAGACAAATCCATCACCAATTTTCAGACTTCCACTTAAATTTTGGCTAAACTTCAACTATCTATAACTTAAGCTACACTTAACCAAATCTAACGATTCAAAAGCCAAAATTTAACTTAGTGGGTCTACTTCAACATGATAAAACTGATTTTTCAAGACTCTAACTCAATTATCGGCAGAAATTCAAAAATCATAACTACCTCCAAAATTTTGGTTTTACCTCTTTCAAGCATTTCATCGAATACCTTGAGTTCATAATTATCTCAACCAACCATTAATAACATTTCTACTCTACAACTACCAAAATTTCCAACCAATACACAATTCATCAATCTAAATTCACAAGAAATCGGTATAGGGAGTCGGCTTACCTTCAATCTTCCAGAAGAGAGGGAAATCCAGTCCAAAACGTCAAAAGATAGCAATTTTTGGAAAACCCTAAATAAAACAAAAATTCATAAAAACCAACTCCAAACCTTAACCCTCCCTTAAAACTCACTTCATAAAAACTCATTCTTATCTTTAATCTTCAAAAGGAGAGGAAGGAATTCATTGAAGAGAGGGAGAGGAGTGCTCGGCCGATCGTTGGAGAGGAGAAGGGAGAGTGTACGTGAGGGAGCGAACAAGAAGAGAGAGCGGGGAGTGTTTATAATTTCTCATATTTGCAATTAAACCTTAAACTTTTGCCTAATCATACATTGACCGCCACTTATTGCAAATGTGCCCTCCCATTTTATTTCAACTTGTAGTATTTTTCCTGTAACGCCCCGAACCCACCCCGGCTCGGTGCGCTACTTTGCTCACGAACCCTATGTTTAAAACGTAATTTAAAATAATTTTCGACTATAACTTTTCAGCGAAAACACAAAAATCGTTAAAAACAGACGTCGTTTGCTTTACTAAAAAAATTGAGCAGCATAACGACTAAATTACTAAAAACCCAAAACCTGAAAATCTAACAGGTTATAAAACATACCCAAAACAATATTTACCAAAGTTATAAAACCATTGTCCCTTATACAAAACAAAGTCCAAACTAAACTAC
This sequence comes from Begonia masoniana, assembly GCA_022432975.1. Taxonomy (NCBI): domain Eukaryota; kingdom Viridiplantae; phylum Streptophyta; class Magnoliopsida; order Cucurbitales; family Begoniaceae; genus Begonia; species Begonia masoniana. Next base: position 32,335,956 of record CM039514.1, read on the forward strand.
TTATTTACATTAAAATACCAATCCTTCACTCTCCCCGAAGATCATGGTCGAGACGCCCCGACAACTGCCCGCACCGGCATACCGCGTACATCACCGACTGCGTCTCAATCCTAGCTTTCCACATAGCTCTAACCTGTAATGACGTCATCACCTACACCACATAACACAAAACGTTAGCCTAATGCTTAGTAAGTAGGGAATAATGCATACAAAAACATAATGCACACTTCACAAATAACCCTCACTCACAACCCTAATACATGCTGTTTCTAACTCTTGGTTTTGTTCAACTCATTCTCGTTTCATTACTCTTCACTTTCACATGTGAGTCAAGAAGATACCTATCCTAACAGGATGGTCACGCGTTGACCACGCAGAGCCAGATCCGAGGCACACATCGTGTTCACACACGGGACGGCCATACACGATCTTCTCCCATGTCGATCATAGAACCTCGTTCATAATCACGACAACTTACGTACTTTCAATTGTGACTCTCTTGTAGACACCTCCTGATTTGCCATTCTTCCAGACACTATTCGCGACGAGGCGACTTTGTGATAACCTCATGAATTGTCATTCTTCCAGGCACTATTCGCGACGAGGATACCCTTTGATAACCTCCTGAATTTCATTCTTTCAGGCACTATTCGCGACGAGGCTACTCCACAAGAAACCACCACACATCTTTAGTGGAACCCTCTCGAACTACCATTCTTTCAGGCACTAATTCGCGACGAGGCGACTTCGCAAAAGTTCACATTGCCTCACATATCTTTTTATCTTTACTTTTCACTTTCACAAATTGCAAACGATGCTCAAAACACGTATTTCGTAGTTTGAAAACCATGATGCATGTCACATACAATGCACAACACAAGACAAAAAAAAAACAACCAATCAAACAATTCCCTACCGTTCCATGGTGTAGGCCCGAAGGCAAAAGTCACACATCCACTACTTACCTGAACTCCTACACGTGTTAGCTTACTCCGAGTACACAATTCACTTGCTCGTTAACCTAGCACATTAATGGGAAAAATCACTTAAAATCACCAAAACATAATATAAAGAATGCTTACTCCATTTCTAACACAAACCAACTAACTTGACAACATAAAAACTTAAAACCCGATTTTTCCCTCATTTTCGTTGTCCAAACTTCAATTGGCCATAACTCCCTCATTTTTCATTGGATTTCGACGTGTCACCCCAATCCGGAAACCTCTACACGTCTACTTTCCATTGAAATAAACAAATTAACCATCCAAACATCATGGCCAACTCAAAATCCCAAAAACAGATTCGGCCATCAATGTTCCAAATACTGGTTTTTGCAAAACTTCCACCTATTCTCCTATCTAACTTCATAAACCATCCAAACTAACTTATCTAACATGTAAACCATCAAAATAGCAAGAAATTTTAGCAAAGAAAACTCAAATTTGGAATACCCCATTAGGGTTTTCCAAACTCCACCAAAACCCCTCCAAAAACACACTAATCTACTCAAAATCTCCTAAGGTAAGTATAAATAACAAAACCCACTAAAGACTTACCTTACACCTTGGCCAAAATTGAAGAAATCATGGAGGAAAGCCCTCCCATGGCTGCCAACGATAAAGGAGAGGAGAAGAAAACAAGTTTTTGGTCTTTTTACTTAACAAATCTCACCTTTTTAAAACCTAACTTTTCCACTTTTCAAACTTAACCACAAACTTTCTCTTTTTGTAAAGTAACCCTCCCTCATTTACTTTTCTCTATCCAACGTGGAAGCTTCATCTTCACTCCCTCTTCTTTCACTTTTACTTCCCTTTTACAAGGTTTGACTTAATCAACCCTCACATTCCACTTTCATCTATATTTTTCCAACATCTTGACTTTTCAAACCATTAAAGCTTTCTTCTACTTTACTTTCCTATTCCCTCATTTATTTGCAACGTGAATGGTTTTGTAAATTCAACTTTCCAACTTTACTTTTTAATTTATTACTTTCCCTTCTTTTTGCTATTTTTTCAATTAATTAAAATAACTATTTCATTAAACAACCACTATAAAATTCTATTTTATAACCACCTTGCATCACACTTTTCCAACTAGAAGCATCACCCTTTTCTCCTCTTCTCTTTTTTTTTTTTCATTTCATTTATTTAAAAAAAAACAACTACATTTAAACCACTATTTAAAAATCCAACTACCTTATACATTATTTTCTATTCCATGCACTCTTACTAAATCAAATACTTAGGATACTTCTAGAATCCGTAATATGTTCGCATAACATAATTTCACATAACATAATTAAATCCAAAGGCACTCACGTTGAGGAAATTTCTCGGGTATTACATTTCCATTGTTAAAATAGGCGGTAAAACCATAATATTTTGGATCCGTGTTTGAAATCATGACACAAAAATTCTGGGTGTTATAGATATGTTCTTAAATTATTTATGGATGTCGGTTGTGGTTAAGTTAGAAGATGTGGTTTGAGGATGAAAATCATGAAATGGTTGTTGTTGTTAATATGAATTGAGTGATGTTTTGGTGAAAATGGTTTGTGTTGTTGAATTGGTATATGTTGTGGAGTTGTGTTGTTAAATTAGTTGATGTTGTTGGGTCGTGAATTGATAGTGTTTTGTGAGAAATAATTATGTTTTGTTTTGTGAAATTGAAATGATGGAACTGATATTGTAGATTGTAACGACCCGAGTTTTCTGAACCCGGTTTGTTACACAATCTTGCACGAAACTTGAAAAAAAAATAAACTTTGAACCAAACCTAAAGGTCCACTCGAAAGTCAAAATTTGATATTTTCTAAAACTTCAAACCTTCAAGGACTTACAACTGGAAATCGTTTAAGTAAAAAGTTAAACAAGCTGTTGTACGATGCTTGATTATTCAGTTGAAATGTTAAGGAATAATCAGCAAAAAGAATAAAGGTTTAAATTGCAAAATACTTCATAAGTCTCAAAAGTCAAACACGTCGCCCGCTGAACAAAGTCAATAAAAAGGGGCTGACGCAGAAAATAGAAGACATCACCCGAGGACAAAACGACAAAATACGCTCTAAACCTTCCGGTGACGTCAGCCGGATGATCGACGCTATATAGCATCCACCGGTGGCTAGACGACAAAACACTTCTTACATCTTCCGGTGGATTAACACACCACATCCACCGGTCACTAAGCGACAAAACATTTCCTACGTCTTTCGGTGGATTAACACACGACATCCACCGGTGATTAGAATACTTAACATCATCCGGTGACGTCAGCCGGATGATTCAATCCGCCAATGACTATCAGCGAACAAACACCCAACATCCACCGGTGAACTCCATTCACCGATGATTGAATTTGTAAAAACTTACTCAAGACATTCAAAAGCCCCCGACTCTAGTAACCCAGGAAACTCAACAGAAAGTAGACAATATTTCTACTAATCAAATTTCATACAAAAACATCTCTAGCTGCGAGAAGGACGAGCTCACTTCACTGAAACCATTTAGAACCATTCAAATCCTTACATTACTCAATTTCAGTAAAATCAACATTTATACCTAACCAAATACTATTATCAACAAGCTCAAGAAAAGAAACATATTCGAAATATTGAAAACCACTACTGTCATGAAAACCCAACACACACTAAAATTTAAACGTTGTCAACTGGACCTTCACATCAACTGACATCAGTTAAACTGCCCCATCAGCTGCCAGATTGTTGCAAAGATGCACTCCAAAACCGATCTAGTCCGCAGCAGACTCAGTAAACACACCTGCTATCACTTCTTCACCTACATCACAAAACTCATCTATTAGCCTAATGCTAAGTAAGTAAAGCAGTAATGAAATGAAACACTGAAATGCAAATTCCTAAACATGCAATTTCTACTTTCTCGACTCAGTTGTTCATGCTTCATTTCTATTCAGATCCCCCTGTGAAGTTGGGAGTCGGATCAACCCTCCCAAAGTATAAATATCCACTGTCTCATTAAGGGGTGGATTAGTTCCCTTAACAGTAAAGCTGATTCACCTATTCAGATCCTCCTGTGAAATTGGAAGTCGGATCAACCCTCCCAAAGTATAAATATCCACTGTCTCATTAAGGGGTGGATTAGTTTCCTTAACAGTAAATCTGATTCACATAACTGTTTTAATATGTTCAATCCTTACCATGCTAACGTGCATTCAAATTCATTTTCGTATATTTTAAAAAAATATGATGCATGACATACCAACACATTCTAGCAAACAAACTCTAATGTTTTGTGATGTAGGCCCGAAGGCACAAGTAAACTTTACTTACCTGGCTCTCCTGGTGATGCTCGGTTTCAACTACTCCAAAAGCTCGCTTACCTAAGTTTATGGCAATACATTAATCCAACTCTCACTAGATCTTACCAAAAATCAATATTAAGATTGAGGAAATCGATTTGAAACTCTGCTGCCCGTATAATCCCTTTTATCTCTAAGAACCTGAACCTACACTCAATCTCAGCACCTTCAAAATCCTCAGATTGTACTTCCTCAGGTAACTAACCACTATATCTTAAGATAAATGAGGAAAACTTACTTAAGTTGAAGGAGAATCGGGCGAGGAAAATCACCTAGAGAGCTTGGCTGCTTGAGCTGAAAACCCGAAGAGGAAAAGTATGAAATTGGTGGCGGCTACAGTGCATTAAACCCAAAACCCCTTTCCTTAAATACGTTATCCACTTCTCAAATTGCTAATTACTCTTTTGCCCCTGATAAGCCATTAACTAACCTAATCACTTTTCTCCCAATTCGACACATTAAATTGGTAATTAAGTTTGATTTAATAGAACCGGGTGCTACATAGATTATGTGAATTAGATGTTGTGTTAGAATGTGAATTGAAAGTGGTTAAAATAAAATACTTTGGAAAGAATGTTTTAATTTCTATCGCAACAGGTCACTCAGAGATTTTAGAGCAATGTAAATACAAAAACTATAAAAAATGATTTTCTTTTTTTAAAATTTAAACATCAAAGTATTGATTTTTTTTAAAAAAAACCTTAAATTTTACTATTTATCAGTACAAATCTCAAAGTTTTAAAAATAAGCAATTTAAACCTTATAGAACGGATTCAGGGGTGACCGCCGCAGGGCAGCAGGCCGGTCTAGTTAGACCGGTCACCCTCCCCTTTTTTTAAACCTTAAAAAACCTCACGAGAGAGTGGCCTCCACAGAGAGGTCGATCAGTCTAGTTGGACTATCCAGCCTCTCTTTTTCTAAAAAAAAAATGATTTTAAACCTTAAAAGACTGGACGGGGGAGTGGACTCCTCGCGGAGGCCGACCGGTCTAGTTAGACTGGCCGGCCTCCCCTCTAACCGGAAAAACCTGTGACAAATCACAGGTTTTGTCTTACATATGGAGGCCGGCCAGTCCAACTAGACTGGTTGGCCTCTCTCCCCTATTTAAATCTCCTCTTCTTCAACTCACGCCAAAATTTCTCAATACTCTCTCAATTAGTTCCTTGCTCCGGCGATATTTCTCTGCGTTCATCAGCTAGGTATGTAGTTTTTATTTTTATTTATCATTTATATTAGGAATTTTAAAATAATATGGACATTTTAATTAATTTTTTTTTAATGTTTTAATATTTTTCTCCATGTAAGCAATGACTTTTTACTCTCTCTGGCGATATTGCTTTGCATTCACCGGCTAGGTATGAAGTATTTTTTTTTTAGTTATTATCTGTTATACTGTAGTTAATTGGATCTCATCTGTTAAATGATGTTATTATACTGTATAAGTAAGTTCTGTCTAGAAGACTTAAATTTAAGTGGACCGTTAAAGACCGTCAAACTTTACTTGGAACTTACTTGGAAAGGAAATTATGTCTAAGGAGATTTTCAATAGTAATCTTTCCTAGGAATTATCCTGATCAGTACTTTCAATGTTTTAACTTTTTGTATTTTATTAATTTTGTTTTAATATTTTTTTTAGCAACGACGATGAATTCTGATTCAAGTAAATCGGTTGATTTAGACGAGAGATCAACTGGTGGTGTCGAAACAGATTGGTATTCGGATGGCACGCATGCATATGGTGATCTACGAGCATTCGATCATGCAGATGCACATGAAGAAATATTCATCTATTTGACCTCAAAAATGCTTGACGATGAGTTTCGAACACCGGTCGGTTCAGATGACGAAGAGGTGGAAACCAGACCAGTAAGAGAACAAATCTCAATGGGATATTTTTTGGATAGACAATATGGTTCTTTAGAAGAAATTAAAGAAAAAATACGCAAATATTCTTTGGAAAATGGTTATGGTATAAAATTCACTAAAAGTGAAAAGATGCGACTAACGGTTGAGTGTGAAGATTGATGTGGGTGGCGACTGCATGCTTCGAGTTTGCAAGACGAGCATACGTTTCAAATGAAGAGTTTGATCGACTCTCACAGCTGTTCGAGGAAATTTGAGAATCAACACGCTTCAACAAAATAGGTGGCGAAGCATTACTTGGACAGGTTCAAAAGTCATCCTACCTGGGACATCCCTTATATTATCGAGACAGTGAGGAATGACTTCACCGTCGACATTTCACCCAGTCTTGCCACAAGAGCAAGAAGCATACCTCGAATCCTCAACGAAGGGAAGTGTGACGAACAGTACAAGCAATTGTGGTCGTACGCAGCAGAAATATTCAGATCAAATCTGGGCAGTATGGTAAAAATTGATGAGAACCTAATGAGCCCTAATTCATTGGGATTCCAAAGATTGTATATGTGCATGGCTGCTTGCAACACTGGGTTCCTAGAGTGTGGGAGACCCGTTATCTGCTTGGATGACTGTCATTTGAAGGGGTTGTGTGCCGGCCAATTACTCACAGCCATCAGTATAGATAGCAACGATTGAATATATCTTGTTGTCGTTGCCAACGTCGAATCTGAGTGTGCGGACTCATTGACATGATTTTTGTAAATATTAAAACAAGTCCTAGATACTGAATCGGGCCGCGGTTGGACACTTGTTTCAGATCGACAAAAAGTATAATACATTTTTATATGTTATTTCAAATTTTGGGCATTGTGGTAGTAATATTGTTTTATTGACGCTCTTTTTCGTGCGAATGTCAGGGGTTGCAGAGAGCTGTTCGAGAACAATTCGAACATGCTAAACACCGCTTCTACCTCCGGCATATGTACGCAAATTTCAAAAACTATTTTCAGGGCAGAGCATACAGAGATGCGACGTTGAATGTGACTAGGACACCCATGACTTCGAGGAGAAGGGCCTAAATATTGGTCTAGTTATGCCTTCTTTTCGAATCCCAAGTGCGAATTGGGATTTAATAATTTGTGCGAGTCATTCAATGCACTTCTTTTGTCGGTCAGGGACAAACCGATCCCGATCATGTTCGAGATGATCCGAAAGCACTTGATGACTCGCATTGTGAAGAAATTTGAGAGGGTGGCTCAATCAATCGACGTCCTATATCCTTAGATAAGGAAAAAGCTTGATAAAATAATGTGTGCATCTGGGAATTGGAGTGCAACGGTTGCAGGAGCTGCACAATTTCAGGTCAGCAACAGATACAAACAATTCGTTGTCGATATGAATTTGTGTGTGTGCAGCTGTACCAAGTGGGAGCTTACAAGAATCCTATGTCCATTTCATTCCTTGCTTGTACTGGATGAACGTAGCGCCAAAAAATTACGTGCATGCATGCTATCACAGGGCAAGATACCTGCAAATGTACTCACACTATATTCATCCCATTAGCAGTCAACTAATGTGGCCGCCCGTAGAAGGTATGAATGAAATCCTCCTGCCCAAAAGAAAGCGTCAACCTAGTAGGCCAAAGAAGACAAGAGTACGAGATGTCGAAGAGCCGTCAAGCTTGAAAATTAGTAAGAGGAACTCCACCATGCGGTGTCGTATATGTCGGCAACAAGGGCATAATACTCGCACTTGTCCTAACCGTGGATCAACTTCAAGCGCTGTTTTGCAAGATACATTCATGGGCTTCAACACATTTGACGAGACACAAGAATCTTTGACACGGGACCGTGGCAGAAATTGTTGACTTTTTGTTGGCGGAGACAAGAGTCATTGTTTTTTTTTATTATTTAATTATTAATTTAATTTTTTTAAGGTACCATTTATTAATTTAAGTATTCGGGTTAGGACAAGTATTTAATTTATTTATTTTTGAAAGAAAGGTGATTGAAATTATTAATTTTGTTTTGGATTTTTTATATATTTATTCTTTAAGTATTAATTTATTTAAATAATATTTATTATTTTAGTTTATTCAAGTATTTAAATTATTATTTTTGAACGGTGATTGAAATTGTAATTATTTATTTAATTTTAGTCTTCACAAAATTTTCATACAAAAACTAAACTAAACTACGCCGGTGGATCATCATCGTCTTCATCGAGGCTGTCGTTCGCCATCCAATTTTGTACACTCGCATCCAGTCCATCGACTCTGCCTGTGAGGTACTGGATGTCTTGCTGCTGGCTCTACTATATCTCTAGTACCTGCTGCAGGTACTACTGGTGCGTCTACTACATTTGATACATCTTCTAGTACCGCGTATGCTGCATCTGAGTCATCTGCTGCTGGTGCGTCTGCTGCATCTGATACAGCTGCTGCAGATACTGTCTCGTGCCTCATCCTCTAGCCTCATCTTCCTTTTGGGGGCCAATGGCGGAGAAGTGGTCTCCTGTTGCGCCCTGTAGGCCAATTACACGATCTCAGGGCCCGAGCCCATGATTTAACTAACCCAGGCACTTACACACTTGTCTCTTTTGCAGGTGACGGATCGTGCGAAGACTTGGAGGACACCGTGGGACACTTGAAGTGGGGGGTTAAAGCAATAGACGTGGACCAACTAAAGTACCTCATCACGTGGAAGGACAAGAGAGGCGACCTTAATGGTCACATGAGAATTTGTCTTCCCAAACTTTGATATTTGTAACTTTTTTTATTTTGAACTTATTGGCAAACGTTGGCCTTCTTATTAAACTTTATTAAATATATGCATTTTAGGTATTTAGGCCGACGAGCTTGGATGTAAAGTGATCAAACTTTGAAAGCGGGAGAGGTTTTGTTAAAGCATCAGCTAGTTGGTTTTTCAAATGAGTAAACTTTACTTGTAGTAATTTCTTTAGTACTTTTTCCCGAAAAAAATGATAATCAATTTCAACGTGCTTTAATTTGGAATGTAGCACTTTGAAGCAAAGTACGTGGCACTCACGTTATCACAGAGAATGAGAGGTACCGTTGTGGACTGAATACCCAATTTGCCTAATAAAGATTAGAGCCATAGTAATTTTGCTGCACCATTTGCTACACTACGATATTCTGATTCAGTGTTGGAGCGTAAAACGACTTTTTGCTTAGTCGAAGACCATGAAATGAGACTTGTCCCCAAAAAAATATAGAAACCTCATGTGCTTTTTCTATCATCTGGACAAGAAGTCCAATCAGCATTTGTATAACAAGTCAAGTTGCAACTGTTAGATGGCGAGAAAGAGATACCTAAAGATGAAGTACGTTTAAGATATCGCAAAATCCGTTTAACAGCTTGCCAATGAATATCTGTATGAGCATGCATGAAATGCAAGAATTTGTCAACAACGAAAGCAATGTCTGACCTGGTTAGATAGCAATATTGTAGCTCACCAACAATGTTACGATAAAGATAGCCATCACGTAGTGGTGTGCCATACTTTTGTGATAAAATCTCTCCAGCAACCATAGGAGTGGGGACTGACTTGCAAGAGTCTATATTTACTCGGTGAAGCAGGTAAGATATGTACTGGATCATGAGAAATTCATGCATGTAGATGTGCGGGTGACTTGAATTCCTAGAAAAACATAGAGGTCCAAGATCCCGAACTTTAAACGTTAAGTGTAGATAAGTTAACAGCTTATCCATATGAGCAGGATAGTTGTCTGTTAAGATAATATCATCTACATAAACCAGCATGATCAGAATAAAGGATGATGTACGACAAACAAATAATGAGGAATCAGATTTTGACGCCGTAAAACCCCAATTTATTAGAGTATCATGCAGCTTCGTATACCAAGCTCGAGGTGACTGCTTGAGACCGTAGAGAGATTTATGTAAGAGACAAACAGCTGATGGATGAGCACTATCTCAGTTAAATCACCATGTAAGAAAACATTGCTAATGTTAAGCTGCCTTATATTCCAACAAAATGAGATGTAACGCCCCAAGTTTTCCGAACTCGGTTTGTTACTCATAAACCCGAACATAACTAAGAAAATTTCGGACCAAATTTAAAACTTCGCTCGAAAGTCAAAATTAGACATTTTCTAAAACCTCAAAACATTTAAAGAATTTCAGCGGAAATCATTTGAGGAAAATAGAGTTGAACAAAACTATAGAACAATGCTTAAATAATCGATGGAAATGTTAAGGAGTAATCGGTCAAAAGAAATAAAGGTTTAAATCGCGGAATACTTTAAAAGTTGCAAAAGTCAAACGCATCGGCCGCTGAACAAAGTCAATGGAAGAGGCTGAAATAGATAACAGAAGGCTCCTTCCGGTGACAAAACGACAAAACTTCCAAGTCTAATACACGACATCCACCGGTCACTAAACGACAAGACTTCTACTACAGTCTTCCGATTAGTTTAATACGCTACATCCACCGGTCATAAGACGACAAAAGTCTTCCTACATCTTCCGATGACATCAGCCGGATGATTTCTTCATCCGATCGACTTTATCTTACATCTACCGATGACGTCAGCCAGATGATTCCCTTCATCCAACCTCTGTCGATCGCTAAACAACAAATTTTTATTTATATCTTCTGATGGCTTCCTCTGAAGACATCATCTGATGACTTTACTAGACAGGCTTTACTGAAGACATCATCCGATGGCTTTACTGAAGACATCATCCGATGGCTTTACTGAAGACATCATCCGATGGCTTTACTGAAGACATCATCCGATGGCTTTACTGAAGACATCATCCGATGGCTTTACTGAAGACATCATCCGATGGCTTTACTGAAGACATCATCCGATGGCTTTACTGAAGACATCATCCGATGGCTTTACTGAAGACATCATCCGATGGCTTTACTGAAGACATCATCCGATGGCTTTACTGAAGACATCATCCGATGGCTTTACTGAAGACATCATCCGATGGCTTTACTGAAGACATCATCCGATGGCTTTACTGAAGACATCATCCGATGGCTTTACTGAAGACATCATCCGATGGCTTTACTGAAGACATCATCCGATGGCTTTACTGAAGACATCATCCGATGGCTTTACTGAAGACATCATCCGATGGCTTTACTGAAGACATCATCCGATGGCTTTACTGAAGACATCATCCGATGGCTTTACTGAAGACATCATCCGATGGCTTTACTGAAGACATCATCCGATGGCTTTACTGAAGACATCATCCGATGGCTTTACTGAAGACATCATCCGATGGCTTTACTGAAGACATCATCCGATGGCTTTACTGAAGACATCATCCGATGGCTTTACTGAAGACATCATCCGATGGCTTTACTGAAGACATCATCCGATGGCTTTACTGAAGACATCATCCGATGGCTTTACTGAAGACATCATCCGATGGCTTTACTGAAGACATCATCCGATGGCTTTACTGAAGACATCATCCGATGGCTTTACTGAAGACATCATCCGATGGCTTTACTGAAGACATCATCCGATGGCTTTACTGAAGACATCATCCGATGGCTTTACTGAAGACATCATCCGATGGCTTTACTGAAGACATCATCCGATGGCTTTACTGAAGACATCATCCGATGGCTTTACTGAAGACATCATCCGATGGCTTTACTGAAGACATCATCCGATTTACTGAAGACATCATCCGATGGCTTTACTGAAGACATCTTTCGATAGACAACAGAACAACAACTCAACATCTACCGATAGATATCATCTACCTATAGATAACAGAGCGACATTTCAACTACTCCTTGTTATACAAACACAACTCTACTACAGAAAGGAATTTGCTTACTTCACTGAAACCATTCAGAAACAATTCAAACCAATGCATTACTCAAAATCCAGTAAGTACCAACATTAAAACTCAACAGAATACTATTGTCTGAAAAATCTCAAAACGTATTCAAAATATTGAAACCACTACTGTCATGAACGCTCAACATACTTAAATTGAAACATTGTCAACTAAACTTTCACACTAACTGACATAAGTTAAACCGCCTCATCAGCTGCCAGATTGCTGCGTAGATGCACTCCTCCAACCAGTCTAGTCCTCAGCAAACTCAGTAAACACACGTGCTGTCACTTCTTCACCTACATCACAAAACTAATCTATTAGCCTAATGTTAAGTAAGTAAAGCAATAATGTAATGAAATGCTGAAACATAAATTCCTAAATATGCAGTTTCTACTTTCTCAACTCAGTTGCATATGCATCGTTTCTGATCTGATCCCCCTGTGAAATTGGGAGTTGGATCACTTCTCCCAAAGTGTAAATATCCACTGACTCATTAAGGGGCGGATTAATTCCCTTAACAGTAAATCTGATTCACATAGCTGTTTCTGATCCCCCTGTTCGATGGGAAGCGGATCAAGTTTCCCAAAGTCTAAATATCCACTGTCTCATTAAGGGGCGGATTATTTCCCTTAACAGTAAATCTGATTCACATAGCTGTTTCATTATTTTCATTCCTTACCATGCCAACATGCATTCAAATTCATTTTCGTATACTTTTAAAATATGATGCATGACATACAAACACATTCAAGTAAACAAAATCCTAATGTTTTGTGATGTAGGCCCGAAGGCACAAGCATACTTCACTTACCTGGCTCTTGGAAATTGTCTGGTTGCTAGTTACTTCGGAAATCTGCCCACCTAGGTTCATAACAGAACATCAATCAAACCTTCACTAAACTTCACCAAGAATCAAACAAAAGCTTGAGGAATCCAGTTAGAAATTCTACTATCCGAGCATTCCCATTAATCACCAAAACCCGAACCTACCATCATTCGCAGCATCCTCAAAATCCTCACATTATACTCCCTCAGGTATCTAACCACTATATCGTAAGAGGAATGTGGAAAATTTACCTAGTTTGAAGGAGAATCGGGCGAGGGAATCGCCTAGAGAGTTCTGCTGCAGAGCTGAAGGCTGAAAGAGGAATGGTAAGCAAGATAGTGGCGGCTACAGTGCATTAAACCCAACCCTCTTCCTTAAATACGTTATCCACTTTTGAAATTTCCAATTTACTCTTATACCTTTGTCTAGTCACTCAATAACCCTACTTTATTTATTGCCTAATAAAGTGTATACCATTTACAATAAAAGAGAACTGGTTCGATAGAACCGAGTGTTACATGAGACTACCAAGGAAAGAGTCATGCGCACCGAGGCAGGTTTTACAACAGGACTAAAAGTTTCTTCATAGTCTAATACCTTCGGTTTTATCGTATCCTTTTGCCACTAAACGAGCCTTATATCTGCTAAACGGGCCTTAAACTTCAACACCGAATGATTTTTGCTCCGGGAGGGAGAGACACCAGAGTCCATGTATTTGTATGATTTAGCGCGGAGATCTCTTGTTGCATGGCTGTTAACCAATGTAGATTTTTGGAAGTTTCGAGAAAAGTTTTTGGTTCGATAGTAGTCTCAATAGAAAAGACTTTGGGTCTAAAAATACCATCTTTGACTCGGGTTCTCATAGGATGGGTATTGATTGGAATGTGTATAAGTGGGGATGATTGAGATATGGGAATGGGAGATAATGAATGTAGGGACGAGGATTGGTTTTGTGTAGTAGTTGGAGCAAGAGATGTTGAAGTATATGAGGAATGAGAGCCAATATGATAGGTCTAGGAGTTGGGGAAAGAGAGAAGGGGAATGGATAAGGAAAATGATGGTGATAGTGAGGTGAATTTTGGAATAGACAAGAAGGGAAAGTTAGACTCCACAAAGGATACATGTTGAGAGATATAAATTTTGTATGATTGACGATCCAAACAGATATAACCTTTATGTTGAGAACTGAACCCTAAGAAGACACAAGGAATAGAGCGAGGCTGTAACTTATCTTTGTTAAAAGATCGAATAAAGGAAAAACAGAGGCAGCCAAAAACACGTAGTGAAGGATAATCTGTAATTTTACTGAACAACCATTCAAATGAAGATTTGTTTTGTAAGACAAAGTAGGAAACAAATTTATTAGATTTGCTGTTGTTGCAAAAGCATAAGGCTAGAAGTATTGGTGTAGCACCCGGTTCCATTGAATCAAAATTTAAATTATTATTAATGATGTACTTTTATAGAAGGGTTGGGGGAGTTATTGATTAGGTTAATAAATGACTAGGCAAGGGCATAAAAGTAATTGAAAATTTAAAAAAATGGATAATGTATTTAAGGTTAGTGATTTGGGGTTTAGTGCATGGTAGCTGCCACTAATTCCCTCATTTCTCTCTCGGCCTTCAGCTCTTCAACAGAAAACCTTCGGGCGATTTCTTTCTTACTCGATTCTCCTTCAACTAGGTAAGCTCTCTTAGTTTGTCTGTGATTTTAACAATTAGATAGCTGAGGGAGTACAATGTGTGAAGTTTCGAGGAATACTGTGAGTGAGTTGAGTTCGGGTTTAGTATTGAATCGGAAATGCACAATGAACTAAGCTTCCAAACTAGTTTCCCTAGATTCCTGAATAGATTAGAATGAGGCTTAGTAGAAATCTAATTGATATCCTTTCTATGACTTAGGTGAGCAAATTTCTGAAGTAGTTTGAAACCGAGCATTTCCAGGAGAGCCAGGAAAGTAAAGTATTGCTTGCGCCTTCGGGCCTACATCACAAGACAGTAGGGTTTGTGCGTGTTTGTGAACATTTATTTTCAGCATGATATGCATCATATTTTAAAGGTATACGAAAATGAATTTGCATGCATATTGGCATGCTAAGGATTGAACATAATGAAACAGCTAAACGAATCAGCTTTACTGTTAAGGAAACTAATCCAACCCTTAATGAGACAGTGGATATTTATACTTTGGGAGAGTTGATCCAACTACCAATTTCACAGGGGGATCTGAACAGTGAATCAGCTTTACTGTTAAGGGAACTAATCCAACCCTTAATGAGACAGTGGAAATTTATACTTTGAGAGAGTTGATCCAACTCCCAATTTCACAGGGGGATCTGAACAGAAACGACGCATGAACAACTGAGAGGAGAAAGTAGAAATTGCATGTTTAGGAATTCATGTTTCAGCATTTCATTCCTTTTTTTATTATTATTGTTTTGCTTACTTAGCATTAGGCTAATAGATGAGTTTTGTGCGGTAGGTGAAGAAGTAACCGTAGGTGATTTCTCTCTGAGTTCATTGAGGAGTAGGCTGGTTGGAGGAGCACATCCATGTTTCGGCCTGGTAAATTGATGAGACGGGTTAACTGGTGTCATTGGTCTGAAGGTTTAGTTGGAAATGTTTCAATTTGAGCATGTTGAGTTTTCATAACAGTAGTGATTTCAATAGTAGTGATTTCAATGTTCTGAATACTTTTTCGAGATTTTCCAGTTAATAGTATTCTGTTGGGATTAATGTTGGTGCTCACTGGATTTTTAGAAATGTAATGGATTGAAATGTTTTTGAATGGTCTCGGTGAAGTGAGTAAGATTCTTTCCTGTAGTTAGGATTGTGTGTGTATACCAAGGAGTAGATGAAATGTGGTTCTGTCCTCTATCGGCAGATGTTGTGTTGGTGTTCTGTCGCCTATCGGAAGGTGTCTTCAGTGGAAGCCATCGGATGATATAGCAAGAAATTTGTCATCTAGTAATCGGCATATGTAGCTTGTTTCATCGGAAGGTTATTGTCTTGCCCACTATCGGTAGAGGAAGTCTATCGGTAAATGTCGGGTTATAGTTGAGTTGTCTATCGGATAACATCTCAGTAAACTCATCGGCAGATGCGTGCTGACGTCATCGGTAGATGTAGGTCTAAGTCCATCGGACGATGTCTCAGTAATACGTCATCGGTAGATGTAGGTTAAGTCTATCGGATGATGTCTCAGTAATACGTCATCGGTAGATGTAGGTTAAGTCTATCGGATGATGTCTCAGTAAATTTATCAGTAGATGCGTGCTGACGTCATCGGTAGATGTAGGATGATTTTTGTCGTTTAGTCACCGGAAGGAGTCTTCTATTTCCGGTTTCGTTCTCTTCCGTTGACTTTATTCATCAGCAGATGAACTTGACTTCTGCGACCCCTTAAGTATTTCACGAATTAAACCTCTATTACTTTTTGGCCGATTATCTCCTAACAATCCGAATGATTATTCTAGCGAAGTTTTTCACAGTTTTACTTAACTGTATTATTGATCAAATGATTTCCGCTGCAAGTTTCGAATATTATTGTTTTGGAGATCTTGCTTATGTCAAATTTAAAAAAAAAAAAAAAAAAAAAAAGGGGTTTTGTAGTCATGTATGGGTTTGAGTAACGAACCGGGTTCAGATAACTCAGGGCGTTACAATTGGGGAACTGAGGAATGAAACAATAATGCAAGACTGATTTCCACTACATGACGATTTTTATGTTCAACCCGACCGTTTTGATTTGGAGTATATAGACAAGAGATACGGTGATTAATACCAAGGGACTTAAACATTGGGGAGAGGGATTGAAATTCCCTACCCCATCAGATTGCATAATTTTTATATTTACTCAAAATTGAGTAATAACAAATTTATGAAAATGCACAAAAGTTGTATAAATTTCACATTTTAATTTCAGAGTGAACAACCATGTAAAACGAGTACAATCATACATAAAAAGAATACAATATCGTGCACTAGTAATAGAGGTAACTGGTGACGGACCCCAAACATCAGTGCGTACAATATCAAAAGGAGAATTTGCATGTGAACTAGAAATTTTAAAACGTAAAAGATGAGTTTTACTCATCGAACAAGAAACACAAAATGGTGACAAATTTGTTTTTGAAATCGAGATACTACATGATTGTAATGTGATGGGTAACGACCTGAAAATGAGTGAGTTATCACCCAAAGAGTAAGGGTTGCTCACTGGTCGGCTAACCCGAGAACAATAAAATGTATGAGCAGAAATAAAAAGGTTAAAGTGCTCGAAATAAAACGATTTCTTCAGACGAAATGAAGCTAAGAGATGGAAGATGAAGTACGTGTAAAGTGGTAATAGTGTTCTGTGAAGAAAAATAAAGAAAATAATAAAACCCTGAACCGATCTAATGGAGGAAGACCGGTCTTTGGGAATGATGTGACCTTCTCTTATGATTCCAGCACCAAGGTGACTTGGAATAGAGTAAGGAGTAAGAGCTTTCAAGTCACCACACGCTTGGAAGCAATGGAGGTTCTCTCCAATCGGTTTAAGCAAACCGATACCTACCTTGGCACCAACCTAGGTAGAATTCCAATGGCACCAACCTTAGAAGATTCTTCACCAAGACAACCTTGTCTTAATAAAAGATACTTCAATAGATTAATTTGGCAAAAGACCCATACAATGGCCAAGTGTCATGCTTAAATAGAGATTCTAGGGTAGCTAGGGTTTTGCAAGTTTGAATGTGAACCGTTGGATGAGTGTGATGATGGGTGGCCAAGATGCTTTGTGCTTGTGCTTCATCAAATGGTGAGGCTTCCTCCCATGGAAATGTCATCAAGCATCCTCCTTGTGCCACATCATCAATCCTTGTGAGCACTACCTCTTGTCTTTGCTTCTTCATCCAATGGTGAGGCTTCCTCCCTTGCAAATGTCATCAAGTGCCCTCCTTGTGCCACATCATCAATCCTTGTGTCCACTACCAATTGTTCTTTGTGTGCTTCTTCTCCCTTTTGTCTTCGAATGGGTTGGGCCTCCCACATCAAGATGATTCACTTTAACCCAAATTAGCTACCCACTATACAACTCTAAGGGCTAATGGTTTTTGCCAAAACATAAAATAAAACTAATGTTTGTTTAAAGAAAACCAACAGAAAATAAATTACAAGATTTGTCTCTGGGAAGACAAATTCCCGCTTCTGCTAATTCAGCCGATTCTTTTCATCTTGTGCATCCCAAGAGGTTAAGTGATGAGGTTGATCCTTACCATGTGAATTGGGCCTCCGCTCCAAGTTTTCATTGAGTCCATTATCTGCAAAAAAAAAATAAAGTCATTAGTAAGCAAGTAATAAGTAGTATGAGCTTTGGATATGGATTTGGCCTTAGTCTTGGATTGGGCTTTTGGGCCTATTGGCACATCATAATGCATGCTGCAAAATGAGAGACAATGGATGTCCTAATTGGTGGTGCCAAAAAGAGGAGGAAGGACTGTCCGAAGGAGGCAGCCGAGTATGCAATGCTCGAACTGGTCGGACGGATGGAAATTGGTAGAGTCCATCAGTGAAAGAACCTAGGAGTAGTGGGATATCCGATCCTTGACATAAAATTTTTTTTGATGAAATTCAATATACATAGAATTGTGTCGACAAAGTTTTTGTACACTAATTAGATTTTGAGATAGTTGTGGAGTGTGACAAACGGTGTGCAATTTTAATGGGCAAGAGTCAGTTGGAATAACAACAGAACCAAGATGAGAGATTGGAAATAAAGTACCAAGCAATGGCGTCGCCCAGCTCCACGATCCCTTCCTCTCCATCAACTTTTCCATATTTTCCTCTGCCTCCCTTCCCCTCTGTCAATCAAACATTAACCATCAAACTTAACAATTCAAACTGCCTTAGTTGGAAGGCACAGCTCCTCAACGTGGTTATTGCCCATGGGATAGAAAATCTACTGGATAACTCTCTTCCTCCTCCCCTACAACTTCTAGATTCAGTGTCTTCTCAGCCAAATCCAGACTACATTACCTGGCAGAGGTTAAATCGGCTCGTTATGAGCTGGATCTTTTCGTTGATATTTGAAGAGCTAATCCCACAAATCGTGTCTTTCATCACGGCTAGCGAAATCTGGAGTGCTCTAGCTCGGATTTTCGTTTCCTCGTCACTTGCTAGGATTATTGATCTGAGAAGTCAACTTCATTCCTTGTCAAAAGAAGGAACTTCAGCACCTGCCTACATTCAAAAAAATCACTGCATTGTGCAACACACTAGTCGAGATTTGCAAACCATTGTATTACCAAGACAGGATGGTATATTTTTTAAGCGGCCTCGACAGCGAATATAATGTCTTCGTCGTCTCTGTTACAAATCAGCTGGATCAACCCCCTATGGAAGAGATCCACAGTCTACTTCAGAGTTTCGATTTCCGGTTGGAAAAGCAAAACTCGGCTGCCTCTCTTCCGTTGCCGAATCAACTCCAAGCGAATGCTACCCATCTTCGTCCTGTTCGCCAAGGCTGGAGTCCACATTTCCCTCAGCCAGCTCCTCTCTGACAAAACCACCCTTCTAGATTCCAGCCAAGCGGCGCCGTATCCACATCCTAGTGATCGGCCCAACCGAAGTTTATGGTGCGGTGTCAAATTTGCCAAAAACCAGGTCATTTGGAAATCGCCTGATATCACAGGCTTAATGTATCCAATCGACCACTCGACCCGGCTCACCCACAATACAACCCGAACCGATATTTCTTAAGCCAACCGCCAACCCACCCGATCCAACAATATTTTAACCCGACCCAACCCAATTACAATTATCCAGCTACCACTCTTTACGCCCAATTTCTTCATCCCTCTAAAGCCCAACCCCAAGCTCTGATAGCACATTGAGTTTATGCTAAGGCAGTGAGGCTTAAATAGCTTGTGGCCGGAGGAAGAGAGCTGCGATGAAGAGCAGAAAGAAGAAAAAGAAAAGTGAGAGGAAATGATGGCTTCTGTGTTACTTTCAAATCAACTGTTTTCACAAGTATATATTGAAAAGAGGGAAAAAGAAACTAAAACGTACAACCAAACCAAACTGATACAAAGAGGAGCAGTAGATACATTAACAATATCTACGTTATGTAAAAATAAGAATGTTTGTAATTTCTCCAAACAAAAAGAAATGAAAATTATGGTGTATTTTTCTTCATCTCTGTTCTGCCCTCCAGGTTCTTCTTTTTTCTTCTTATCTTCTTCTTTTTGCAATTTCTTTTATCTTTATCACAAAATTTATAATTTAATTTGTTTTTCTATTTATTTTAATTTGACCTTTCATCTTTTGATCTTCTACGATAACATCTTCTTCTATGGTCTTCTTATGTTCTTCGTGCAAAATCGTTTTTTTATTTTAAAAATTTTCATCTTCTCATCTTCCAAACACATGCAGCTGTTTACTTCCAAAATGACATGGACCTGCATATGTTGGAAAGACTTGACATATATTTTCTATTCTCTATTACTCTCTCTGGTGTCATCTCTCACTTTCATTGCTTTGGAAAGCCCATTCATTGCAATTGTGTCTTCAACATGTTGGCTTTGTCTTCTCAGATCGCCGGACCTCCAGAAGCATCGCCTTGAAAATGGTTGAGTTTTCTTAAAACCCAGGTAGTTGGATTAAAATTTTGTGTTTCGTTTCATTTTACATGCCAATAACAACTTATTTTGATGTTATGCAACAAATTGAAAAGCTTAATTTGGTGAAAAGCTTGTGGGCCTACTACACGATACTGGATATACTGAAGTCTCGATTAGTTCATTCTCACGACGTCTAGGTATGTTTGATTGAACTAGTCTGGAAATCAGAAAGCCGCCAAGTTGATTGAAATTTCGCTTTCCGTCTTGAGGGCGTAAGGTGGAATCGGCGATGGTTCTGCCTTTTAATTTGCAAAATTTCATCCTCCGTGCTCGCGTATTCAAACTACATAGGCAAGCCATGAGGACTGCTCGAAGGGCCCCTGTAGCTGAGTTTCATAATGTAGAAAGGCGACCGCGGGTGTTTGGGTTAGTAGCGCATAAGTCTAGTGTCAGGTCCCTAAAGACCTAGAACTGGAGGAGGGATTTGAACCTCCATCTGATTTTGTAATTTGTTGAACACAAAACTAAAATGCAGAATGCGAGAGACGATATATGTATTATGCAAGAACCCTTTTAATCGCCCAGCAAAAAAGCATCGTCTGCTAGTTTCAGGCCTTGTCAATGGGGTTCAATGCACAACTGCTGCTTCTCTTTGGCATTGTTATAGAACAAGAGGTGGTGGGAAGGTGTTGCGTGGTGGATGAACAATCGAACGAGATGTAAAATAATATAAGATAACAACCACAAAACTGTATGTTATAAGGTTTTATTTTAAAATAAACCTTAAAGTTTTGGTTTTTTTTTTTTTTTAAATCTCAAAGTTTACTATTCATAAAAAAAAAAAAAAAAAAAAACTTCAAAGTTTGATAAATAAGCAATTTGACCCTTGGAAGGGGTGAGGAGGCCGTACTCTATGATTTTATTTAAAATTTTATTTTATTTAACCTTAAAAATAATTAACTAAAATTACAATAAATCATACAAATGTTATTAAATCACCAAATTTTTGCCATATGTAGAATAAATCATGGAAAAATAATCTAAAAATTTTCGTGATTTTCTAACATTCACACGATTTATTATAATTTAACTCTAAAATAATTAACTAAACTTACAATAAATCGTACAAGTGTTATAAAATCATCACAATTTTCCGATTCTTTTATTATGATTTGGTCTACACATGGTAAAACTTTTGTAATCTAATAACAATTGTACGATTTATTGTAATTTTAGTTAATTATTTTAGTATCAAATTACAATAAATCGTGCAAGTGTTAGAAAATCACGAACATTTTGAGTTTCCCTTCCCATAATGTTATCTACATATGATAAATATTTCATGGTTTAATAACATTTGAACTATTTATTATAATTTTAGTTAACTATTTAAGGGGTTAAATTATAATAAATTATGCAAGTTTTAGAAAATCATGCAAAATTGCAAATTTTTTTCCCATAATTTGATCTACATATGGTAAATATTTCGTGATTTAATAACACTTAGTATGATTTATTGTAAATTTACTTAATTATTTTAAGGTTAAATTACAATAAATTGAGTAAGTGTTAGAAAATCACGGAAATTTTCCAATTCTCTTCTAATGATTTGGTTTAAATATGGTAAACATTTCATGATTTAATAACATTTATATGATTTATTGTAATTTTAATTAATTATTTTAGAGTTAAATTATAATAAATGGTGCAAGTGTTAGAAAATCACGAAAATTTTTAGATTACATTTCATGATTTGTTCTACATATGATAAAAATTTTGTGATTTAATAACACTGGTATGATTTATTGTAATTTTAATTATTTATTTTTAGGGATTAAATAAAATAAAATTTTAAATAAAATCATAGAGTACGGCCTCCCCTCCGAGGTTCAAATTTCTTATTTATCAAACTTTGAGGTTTTTTTTATAAATAGTAAATTCTGAGATTTTTTTCAAAAAAAAATTGAAACTTTAAGGTTTATTTTAAAATAAACCCATAAATTGACATTTATTTAAAAAATATACTATTTTATTTGTTATTTATAAATGAATCATTAATGCATACCAAGTAATAGTCGTGCTATTTATGTTTAAAAATTTCTCTATGACTAATTTTCTCACCATGTAATTTACACTTGCCTATTTACACATGTTCTTTCTCACGCGTACATGCGTCCCCTACTAGTTTTGTAATAAGATGAAACTTGTAGGGTAAATTGGTCATTTTACGAGAACAAAGTGGGAAAGATATTTTATTAAAAATTAGTAGAATCATGAAATTAAAGAGAGTGAAAAAAGAGAGCATGAGATGAAGAAAAGCCGTGCAGATTTAAAAAAAAAAAAAAAAAATTGAGAGGAAAGAAGAATAAATTTAAGGAAAACTGCAACTTCAAAGTTGTTCCTTTGTATGAAGATGGACATTTTGGTATAAAAGTTTGGGGTGAAACTCACGAAACCAGTAAGTTCTCCGTTACTAGTTAAATTTAAGAAATACACGCAAAACTCGTTGATTTTGGGTTATTTGATGAAATTGACAAAGTATATGTGTTCACATTGGCACGTGCATCAAAAATTTTGTTTGATTAGAAAATGGTCAAGCTTGATCTAAAACTAGAGGGTTCCATTTTTTAATTTGGTGCGTCAAAACGCTTTAGTGTGAGCACTCTAGCAATCTTTGGGGTCAGCGCAATAGCGCTCTTGGACAAGCACTATAGCGCTCAACAACTGTTTAAGAAGTTAAAAATTATTTTAAATTAAATTTTTTAATAAACTAAAAAATGGTTGGATATTCATTATGAACATGCACCACAATGCATTAATATATAATAATCCAAATCAAAGATTTATCCACGCACACACACAACATTACATGCATAAATTAAAATGCATCAGGGAGCATTGGGGTCATGTTTATATTAGACATAATTGTATATTGGATGGAGGTCATATAACTAGTTCACATTACACCATAGTTGCATATAATTTCCCAACGTGTGGGGCGGGCACATTTAGTTTGAGATTTTAGAAAAAAAGAGTAGAAATTTTATGTCGTCCTTGAAAGGCGACTCCTTATTCCTCATTAAGAGAATGACATCGGTTGCTATAGTGCTAGTAAAAGCCCAATAAATATAGGATTGTGTGAGACTAAATGTTAACAGGTATAATATATATTAGCATTTACATCAATGTGCTTGTATAGACAATGATTATTCATATTATATGATATCATGTATAGTCCATTTAGGATTGCATGATAGGATGTGTGAGTTATGTATGTATTCAGTCACATTCACCATGATACACAAGATGGGTGCTTGTTACCTAGATCATATATTTTTATTTGTATTTAGAAAATCTTTTGTTTATGGTTAATCTATTGAGCTTTGCGAAAGCTTTCTCGATTATTTTTCTCTTATTTTTAGATTTTGAGGTAGAGAGTATTATGGTAGGTGGTAGTTACTTACTAGGGATTGTGGAATGCACTTCTGGTGTAATATTTTGTAAATATTTGTAACATATAACAATATAAATATGGTGAATGTGTGTGTGTGAGAGAGAGAGAGTGATGTAGTGACGTGTATGTTGCAAGTGTAAATATACAAATTAATAAATAAATAAACTGGTTTCTATAATATGCATTATAAGTAACTAAAAATGAAAAAATTTACATGTAAATGCATGTTACTCAATACTATTGTATCGTGCTAATATTGACTCTCATCTTGAGATACTGAGTTAATAAAAATCGATAGTAGTGTTTAACGATATGATTCACAAAATAGTTACATTTTTTTGCTACCGTATGAATCCATTAGTTGAAATTTAGTCATTTAACACGGGGTGTACGGATCGGGCATGTCAGCTTTGTATCAAAGCATGCTTAAGATTTAGATGCTAATTTTGAAGTATGAAAATTAGAATCATGGATAATTGGATTGACAAAGTTGGTAGCGAGAGGTTTTGTGAAGGCTCCAGTGATTGGGAGAGTTCAGCCCGCAGAAATGAAGATACTAGTGGAGTTAAGAAAATGGAAGTCGCCTGTATTTCGAGGTGAAAATGATTCGAAAATCAGCATAGCGACTAATTAGTTGGAAGGAAGAATTGACACGCAGTGCAATCAGGTACGAGATGCCAAGAGGGACTCTGATAGTTGGCACAGTATGAGATGTTTTTCTCAACTACCGTGAGATAGGCTAAAGCATAAGAATTTGTGGAACTTACGCATTATGCCACATAATTTTCTTCGAATGGGTTGGCTAAAGCACAAATGCTCGGATAAGGTCTGCCATCATCAATTCATAGTGGAATCATGGTCCTAAATGAGAACTCCTAGCACGACATAGTTAAGAGGAGCAATGTTGGTGGAACATGATTTATTTAATTTTTGGCTGAAAAGAATGGTATGGCAGAAGACAATCTAGAATTAGAGAGTACCAGCAGTAGTGATAGTGGAAGTGATACAAAAAAAAAAAAAAGAAAAAAAAAAAGAAATATGTTTAACAGAAATTCTAATTTCAAACAAAAGTGAAAAATACAGTAGTGGTACCTAGATATCACTTCTGTAGGGCTTGTATTGTGCAATTTGGAAAATATGAAATTTCGGTAGATCTGATTGTAATGAAAATGGTTTGGTACGAGGTCATTCTTAGAATGAATTGGTTCTTTGAAAGTCAAATGATTATGTATTGTTACAGGAGGAAGATCAATCATTGTATTTTTTTCACAGAAAAGAGCATTGTAGATATGTGGTGAAAGAAGTTATGCTCGACTACAATTTTCCTGACATTCTTATGAATTTAGAGGATAGATGACTAATTTGGAATGAATAGCAGATAGCAATTCAGACCAATACATATATGTTGTGGGTGAGTATATGAATATATTCCTAGAATAGTTATCTAATTTTACTTTGGATTGGTAATAAATCACTGTGAACCTAAGGTGAATTAACATTGGCGCAAGAAAGACAAATGCACACTTTACAACGTTAAGCAGCATGCACAATGATTTGATTGGAACAAGGCAAGCAATTTGAATTGTATCGATGAACGTACGAAAGTGTGCTCACTAATATTGAAGTTTTGATCATAAGATGTGCTCCAACTACACAACATAGCCTCAGTTTCGATCAATGTCAATGATGAAATGCGAGCTCAACGCAACAAGGAACTCCTTCATCAATGAACAAATATTCCAAGCTAGAATACATTCCATAACGGACAAACATTGTCACAACCAAAATATTTGATGACATAACACATCATATGAAGGTAGAGGCCGAATGCGTAGAATTTGTTAGGATTAGACGCCCTAATCCACCTGTATCGAACGATCAGAAAATACCGAAAATTACAAACTTGAAATCGTTCGATACCCTTCGAATAATCAAACCCTGATTTTCGAAAACCACTTCAACCTGAAGCTCTAATCCCCTAATCCACTTGTAACGAACGATCCAGAAAACTGAAAAAGAAATACGAGGAAATAATGGACACCGAATTTTACGTGGAAACTCTAGAAAAGGAAAAAACCACGGGCAGAGGAGAGAATCACTAATAACAATTCGGTACAATGAGTTTTGCGACTCAAGTATCAATATATAAAGAAAACATAAAACCCTAATATTGATATACGGGCCCGACCCGGCCCACCTAGAATTCGGGTCACACCAAATTCTAACAAACTCCACCTTGACATGAATTCCGCATGAGAGATCCAACGGGCTACTCGGCCCAACCCAAAGCGAATCCAGAACACTGAACTCTGACAATCTCCACCTTCAACGAAATTTCAGTGCAAGGAAACAAATCTGTAAAACTCCATTAAAAAAGCTCCTCTACCACAAAGGCCCTAGATGGGCCAACTCAGCATCCGATACTGATCAAGTTTAAGCCCTGCTTAAACTTGAGAGATCTACTTGAGAAGAAATCACATCTCCTCCTCCTTGGTATCACTGAACTATCAGAGTTGCTGCAACGAACTCTATCTGAACATGTCGAAGACTCCACACAGGAATCGTTACCCTCGAACACATTCAATGCATAACTCACAGTTTCATCATATCGTCCCGAAGTTTTAACCTTCCGCATTGTTCTGCCTTTGACGATACTATTCTGACGTGAAACTGAACCTGATGACTGAACATCTGTAATAGACTGACTCACCGGCTCTGATGTACCCTCAGATCCCAACCTGAACTTCACCCGAGAAACTGACTTCTTCCGAGTCTTCTCAACCTTTCTCTTAGAAGGTGAATTCACAAACTGTGACGACTCCTCTTTCAACGTACCTGTGAGGACCACCCATGCTTCGCGGATCCTGGGGCTGACCTGGGCCGGAGGTGGGTAAAGCTCCGCGGATCCTGGGGTTGACCTGGGCCGGAGGGTTCTATCGTTGAAAGAGGGGCCGTTACTAACCCACATCGCTTGGGGATGTACATGGAAATGAAGCATATGTAAGAGATCCCTCCCAAGATAGCAAGACGCGTTTTGGAGCTCAATTGACAACGGATCCCATAAGAACTCCGAAGTTAAGAGGGCTTCGGCGAGAGTAATTCCAGGTTGGGTGACCTTCCGGGAAGTGCTCTCGCCAAACAAAGCCGTGAGGGGAGGATATTGGGCTGCGGCCCAATCCCCGGAGCGGACAATATCTTGCTGGTAACGGGGTCGTTACAAATGGTATCAGAGCCTATAACCAACCGGAAATGTGGCCAACGATGACGTTGGGCCACCGAGGGGGGGTGATTGTGACGACTCCTCTTTCAACGTACCTGTGAGGACCACCCATGCTTCGCGGATCCTGGGGTTGACCTGGGCCGGAGGTGGGTAAAGCTCCGCGGATCCTGGGGTTGACCTGGGCCGGAGGGTTCTATCGTTGAAAGAGGGGCCGTTACGAACCCACATCGCTTGGGGATGTACATGGAAATGAAGCATATGTAAGAGATCCCTCCCAAGATAGCAAGACGCGTTTTGGAGCTCAATTGACAACGGATCCCATAAGAACTCCGAAGTTAAGAGGGCTTCGGCGAGAGTAATTCCAGGTTGGGTGACCTTCCGGGAAGTGCTCTCGCCAAACAAAGCCGTGAGGGGAGGATATTGGGATGCGGCCCAATCTCCGGAGCAGACAATATCTTGCTGGTAACGGGGTCGTTACAAATGGTATCAGAGCCTATAACCAACCGGAAATGTGGCCAACGATGACGTTGGGCCACCGAGGGGGGGTGATTGTGACGACTCCTCTTTCAACGTACCTGTGAGGACCACCCATGCTTCGCGGATCCTAGGGCTGACCTGGGCCGGAGGTGGGTAAAGCTCCGCGGATCCTGGGGTTGACCTGGGCCGGAGGGTTCTATCGTTGAAAGAGGGGCCGTTACGAACCCACATCGCTTGGGGATGTACATGGAAATGAAGCATATGTAAGAGATCCCTCCCAAGATAGCAAGACGCGTTTTGGAGCTCAATTGACAACGGATCCCATAAGAACTCCGAAGTTAAGAGGGCTTCGGCGAGAGTAATTCCAGGTTGGGTGACCTTCCGGGAAGTGCTCTCGCCAAACAAAGCCGTGAGGGGAGGATATTGGGATGCGGCCCAATCTCCGGAGCAGACAATATCTTGCTGGTAACGGGGTCGTTACACAAACTTTGTAGCCTTATTACCTACCACATTGACTGTGGAACCCGCGATCTTCGCATGCATCACATATAATGAGGAGCATTTTTCTCCTCTCGCCACAATCAATGAACCTCTGGTAAGCTTCCATTTTCCATCACGAAAGGTGTTGCCAAACCCTTCGTCGTCGAGCTTGCCAGTCGAGACCAAATTCTTGCAGATGTCGGGGATGTGCATCACACCTCTCAAAACCAAGGTGTTGCCGATGTTGGTCTCCAAACACACATCTCCCATATGGTTTTGCTACGCCACCATTTCCCATCCTCACACTTCCAAAGTCACCCGAAGTGTAGGATGTAAAGAAATCTCTCCGCGAAGTGGCATGTATTGAAGCGCCACTATCGATCACCCAACTCGTATCTTGGAAATCAGAATTTACAACATCCTCGTTGTACACACTAAAGGACTCCTCAGTGGCTGTGTCTGCCTCCTCGTCTATGTCACCCTCTTCGAACATCTTTTCCTTTCCTTTGGCAATCAGATTCTCCTGAAGAAACTTGTAACAAAATCTCTTTATGTGTCCTTTCTTACCACAATGATAACACTCAAAGTTGGCGTGTTTTCCGAACTTCCTCTGACTTCGATTTCTATTACCCGGACCTTTACTTTGACTTCTGCCATTATTTTCAACATTCAGAGCTGAACCTATCGATGTTACAGCAGAATCAATCTTACGAACCTCCTCGGCAAGAATACGATCCCTCACATCAGTGAATACCAGCTTAGCACTTCCAACTGAGTTACTAACTGCAGCTCTCATAGGCTCCCAACTATTCGGTAGAGACGCCAACAAAATTAGGGCACGAATTTCATCCTCAAAATCAATTTCCATATATAGCAATTGATTCACAATAGTATTGAACTTATGCAGATGCGCTGCGACCGAAGCACCATCAATCATCTTCAGATTAAAAAGCTTCTTCATAATAAATACCTTATTATTCGCAGACGGTTTCTCGTACATATCAGACAGAGCCTTCATCAGACTCGCGGTGGTCTTCTCCTTCGCCACGTTGTGAGCAACGCTTT
The DNA here is from genome assembly GCA_022432975.1 of Begonia masoniana. NCBI lineage: Eukaryota > Viridiplantae > Streptophyta > Magnoliopsida > Cucurbitales > Begoniaceae > Begonia > Begonia masoniana. The sequence continues at coordinate 32,365,134 of CM039514.1, forward strand.
TGGCTAGCGTCAATCGGACGACTCCCAAAACTTTTCTATCAAGGAGATTCCATTCACCGTTTTCCATCTTCTCTGGCTTCGCATTCAGAGGAAGATGAAGATCTTTCCCGTACAAGTAATCCTCGATTTGCATTTTCCAGAATACAAAATCTGTCTCATCGAATTTTTCAATACTGTGTCATGTGCTATCGGCGCCTGCCATTGTTATCAAAAACAATGTCCAAAACTGATATTTCCAGATCAATTATTCAACCCCAATAATTAATCTCCACAATATCAATAAAATCTGCCAAATAAATTATCCGAGCCTGAAAATATCTGAATCGATAACCTTGTCCAAATATTTTCCCAAAAATTGCTCCCCTTTAAAATCAGAATAAATCCTGCAGAATATTCTGAGCCAATAAAAATCGCCCAACAAACCAATAATTTTCCGATTAATTATTCAACCCAATAATCAATCAAAGTTCGCCCAAAAATGGATAATTTTATTCCCAAAAAATATCCCAAAAATTTGCTGTTAGTCGCTGGGGCAGAACAGAACCTCTCTGTTATCCTTCGGCAAATCTCCCAAAAATTACAACTTTAATTTCCAAAATTGCAATCCCCTTCTCCTCTTCGCAGCAACACTTCCCTGTCAAAATTGAAAAAACTGTTCAAAGATAACAAATCCAGAAACTTTCAAATTTTCAATCCAATCTTCAATATGCTTTTGGCTGGATCGGACAAGGCAGCTCTGACCCGATTCTGCTCCTGTTCTCCTTCGTCGGCGGCGGAAAGTTTGCAGAACAGCGTCGACGAATTTGCTCGGGTCTGCGTCGGCGGTGGGTTCTGTGCGGCAAGGCAGCGACGGCGCTCAGCTGTTCACACGGCGACCTTCTCCTCTGACGTGCGGCGGTTAGGGCTCGGCGAGGCGGCGTGTTCTGTCGGACGGCGCACGCGGCAGCGACTTCCTCGCGGCCTGGCAGCTCTCTGTTCTTCGCTGTTGAAGAAGGTGAACCAGAGAGTTCTCTGTTCTTCTCGCTAAGAACAGAACAAAAGAGAAAAGAAATTTTCCCTTTTTTTTGTTTTTGTTTTTTTTATTTCCAATTTCTTTTTCCCTTTGCAAAATTCCACCGAATTTACAAACCTCAAATCGATCGATACCCTTCGAAGAATCAAACCCTGATTTTCGAAAACCACTTTAACCTGAAGCTCTGATACCAGTTGTTAGGATTAGACGTCCTAATTCACCTGTATCGAACGATCAGAAAATACCGAAAATTACAAACTTGAAATCGTTCGATACCCTTCGAATAATCAAACCTTGATTTTCGAAAACCACTTCAACCTGAAGCTCTAATCCCTTAATCCACTTGTAACGAACGATCCAGAAAACTGAAAAAGAAATACGAGAAAATAATGGACACCGAATTTTACGTGTAAACCCTAAAAAAGGAAAAAACCACGGGCAGAGGAGAGAATCACTAATAACAATTCGGTACAATGAGTTTTGCGACTCAAACATCAATATATAGAGAAAACATAAAACCCTAATATTGATATACGGGCCCGACCCGGCCCACCTAGAATTCGGGTCACACCAAATTCTAACAAAATTGACACGTGCTAATAACTCGATCATTAAACTGATGGAGTTTTCATAAGCCATGAGATGGAAGTTTAGATGAAGTGGAGTCATGAGATGTTAACTTCATTGAAGATAATTTCCCTAAGATAAAAGTGTATCAAAATATTGGATTATATGAGATGACTGGGTCAAATGAAGTTACTTCAGATTATGTTTCAGAAATTGAGAACGAATTACTTATGTGAAATCCGGAAAAAAAATAATCAATCAAATTAAAAAAAAAAAAAAAAAACTTCTCATTAAAGGTTGTTGCCAAAACAGGGGAGACCCTCCCCCTATTTATGTATGTGGGAGTTAGATATCTACAACTCCTCTTCTTCTCATCGTCATTCTATATAAGCCGAGGCAAGAAAAAATAAAACTCTTCTGCAGAAGACATTTCCCTCCATTGATCGTCAAAGTGGTATTCCTTATTCCATTTGTTTTCCTTCTGTTAATTTCAGACTCTTATAGGAGGATCGATTTTCTCTTAGCCTGAAGAGTTCAGGATCGTCGAGATCCTTGCTAGAGGAAGAAAGATTGTTTGCATAGGCTGGTTGGTAAGGAGTTGGAATCACCACCAGGTAAGAAAATTTTGGAATTTTACCTCTAGAAGTTTTGAATTAGTTGGTTTTTGACATGGGAGGTTGTTCTTTGTTTCATAAAATCTAAATCTACTTTAAGGGAGAGAAAACCAAAGGGATGCTTCGCTGGAAAAAAGGTGAAATCAAATAAGGGATCAAAATTTTGTGAATAATAAAAATTTAATTGGAGACAACAATTTTCTTGAAGGTGTGTAAAGAAGAGATGATTTTCTTCCAATTTCTTTTTAGAAGTTTGATTGTTGTCTTCGAACTTGATTTAAGAAACCTTAGCCTCAGATTTTGTTGGGCTCAGCCCATATTTTGGGTTGAACTTATAAAAGAGTTTGTAGTTAAAGAAACCCTAGAGAGTGATAGCAAAAGAAAGAGGACAGAAGAGAGAAGTAAAAAGTTTTCATATTTTTCAGAGCAGTTAAATGAGAAATCTGTTTTCTCACATGTTAACCGTTGGATCGTCTCCGAATTTTGACAGTGGGTTCACGACATATAGAACTATATTATCAACGGTGTAGATTTTATTTTGTTCTTTGTAAGACTATCGGGTAGAGTAAAAACAAGATTGCAATTTTGTACCCTATATTTATTCTCTCTTGCTTTTTGTTGCGTTCCAAGATTATTGTTTGGTGTCGATGAATTGTTGTATACCTCTAGTTTGATGATCGAGAGAGAAATTTGGATGTATCAATTATTTGTGATATAGTGGAATGTTGATTAAGTGACCTATAGGTCCTGTGACTTTTTACTCTCTATTTTGAGTGTTTTTTACGCTAAAATTAGTGTTGCAAATTTTGTTAATTTTTAGATAATTTATTATCTCTTATTGCTATTGATTAATTTGCTTTGCTTATTTAATTACATAAAGAGAAAAAAAATATTTTATTATGTTATGCATTCTCAGTAGTTGATATTGGTTTTTTCCTTTACAAGTGGTATAGGAGCAAAATTGCCTCTTTGACCCAAAATGTCTTGGGTTTTTTAAGGTCATTTTATGGATTGTTTTGGACCCGAATTGAACCATTGATTCAATCGTTCTTGAGTCATTTACAGATAAAAAATTTTAGATTTAAATGGTGGAAAATTAAGAATTTTAGAATAATATTCTAATTAAGTACCTGAACTTGAACCTAATCTTAGGCTCTGGATTTTGGACTTTTCAATATTAGTTGGGCTTTGAATTTTCATATGCCAATTGACATAGAAATTTAATTTTATGTACAACATTGCATAGTTTTCTAAAATTATATATTACATATTTATTTTTCACCGAACATGTTTAAATTGAGCATTCACATTTTCACACAATATTGCACATGTATTATGAAATCATTTGATGTCACTGTTAGACCTAATTTTAGCCTAGGTGTTTTGGGCTTTAGTTTGTAATTTAAATACAAAACTTCGTCTGTTAAGAATTTTAAGTTAAGGGTCTGACGATTCGATCGGTTTCGAGGCAGGTCATTCTTCGTTCTGTCTTGGGTTCTCTTTGGGGCGTGGCAATGCCCTAGTGGGGTCTTATTAGGAGTTAATTCCCATAATCAACGTGTTCATAAGAGCATACAAGGAAACACCCATTGTCATTTTGAGATTAAAGAAGAATCATTTGTGTTGTTTACACGATGATGAGAAGCTTGGATCTCATAAAGTTGCTATCTCATCTTCATCTTTCAAAGAATGAAAAGTTGCAAAGATTGAGAAGATAGCGTCTACGAATGAGAAAATTTTTCAAAAAGTTGATTGATCAACCACTTGACCGAAAGTCTATTTGGAGCAAATAGGTACCCAAAACAAAATACTACGCAAATGGTTCCATCGATTGGTCGTACTCTTTGCAAATACTGAGTATAGACTAAGAGTAAACATTCTCCCCTGTTGAGATTTGTCTCCATTTGTCTTAGGAAGCTACTATCGCACGTTGAAATCCAGAATTGTTCTAAATGAATGAAAGACACTATTTCACAATAGAAAACTAGATGAAGAGATCTACTCAATGATAACCTAAATCCCTGTAAGACAAAAGTTATTCACACAAAACCTACAAAGAGGTGATCTCGGCTCAATTCGAGAGCACCTCTCAATTTCACAATCCAAAAAGATATCAAATAATGTCTAATTTAAATAAAATTTAGAGGATATCTTACTTGATGAATAATGAATGTGACCCGTAAATTTCACGTAAAAAAATAATAATAATAAAAAAAGAAGTTAAGCTAGAGACCCGTAACCGGCCCTAAAGGCAACTTATAGCACCTCTAGGTAAATGCAACCTTCCAAAGAAGAATTACAATGGAACAAGGCTAGTTTGCTCAGCTTTTCTCTCCTATCTAAGGCCTTATATAGGAAGAAGAGAAGATGAGAATAAGAGTTACCAAGCAACCACGGACTTGGAAGCAATCAGAGACACAACTCCACTCGAATTGATGAACAATCCGAGAACTAACTTTAAGAAAAATCCTAACTCTCTCATCATACTCATTTCAAACTCATTTTGCATTAATGAAGCAAAATCTTTATAAAGAGACTTATTTGTAGAACAAAATATGATGTCATCAACATAAAATTGAACAATAAGTATGTCATTACCTTTATGTTTGGTGAACAAAGTGCAATCAATTTTTCTCATCTTAAATTCTCTTTGTAGAAGGAGTTTTCTTAACTTTTCATACTAAATTCTAGGAGCTTGCTTCAGAAAATGGGTACTTCTTTCAACTCCCCACCTACACTAGTTTTAAATCCAGTTCATCATTTGAAATCAAAACATGTGGAAAATATAGTTTTTCTGTTCGGTTTACTTCATCAGACAACCAACTTGTAGACATACTTAGAAAACCTTTGTCTGAATCAAACTTCTGGGAATGGCATTCAAAGCTTTGTGTCTCTCGACCATCAGCTTGCGGGGGATGTCATAATCAAGCTTATCATGGACTTCATAACCTAGAGATTGCTCAACATAAACTTCTTCCATAATAAATCCATTTAGAAAGACACTCTTAACATTCATTTGATAGAGAGTAAAATTCTTAAAGCAAGTAAATGCTAGAAGCATACGAATAGACACTAACCTAACTACAGGTGCAAAAGTTTCTCCAAATCAATGCTTTCTTCTTGATTGTATCTTTTTGCAACTAACCTAGCAATGTTCCTTATTACCACTCAATTATCATCTAATTTGTTTTTGAAAATTCATTTAGTTCTTATAATGAAGTGTTCTCTTGGCCTTAGAACAATTTCTCGAACTTTTTTATTTTCAAATTGGTTTAACTCTTTTTGCATAGCTAAAATATAATTCTCATCAAAATCAACTTATAAAAATTTTTAGGCTCTATTTAAGTTATGAAGGTTATGTTTACACAAAAGTTTCTAAGAGATGATCTAATTTTGATTCCTAGGTAGGATTACCTAGAATGTAGTCTATGGGATGACTCTTAACATATGTTCAATTCTTAGGTAGATCGTTGTTGATATTCTCGATTGGAGTTGCTTCTAATTCCTTAGAAGCCATTTCAAGAGCAATGGTCTGATTGTTAGCACAATCTTTACCTTCTAAATTTAGGTTTTCCATTTTCCCTTCAAGGTCTATACTCAACTTCAAATTATTTACAATTAGATTGCTTCATCAAATGTTACATGCATAAATTCTTCCATAACTAGAGTTTTTTTGTTGTAAACTCTATAGGCTTTGCTAGTTGAGGAATAACCTAAAAATATTCCATAATCTGTTTTGGAGTAAAATTTACCTAAACTATCTTTAGTGTGTAGGATAAAACAGTTACAACCAAAAACTCCAAAATATATAACATTTGGTGTTCTCCCATTCCAAAGCTCATAAGGAGTTTTCTCAAGAATTGGTCAAATGGATACTCGATTTAGGACATAGCATGCCGTGGCAACGACTTCCACAAAAAATTATTTGTGAAGACTATTTTCATTAAGCATAGTCCTAGTTAACACTTGGAGTTTCTTTGTAACTCCATTTTGTTGAGTTGTTCTTAGTGACGAAAAATTATGTTCAATGCCATATTTTTTTACAAAGAACCTCAAAACTTTTATTTTTTATTTCACCACCACGATCACTTATATTTCCAACAATAAAGAGATTCTTCTCATTGTGCACTTTCTTCCTAAAGGTAGAAAAGATTCCATAGGTTTTATCTTTTGACCTTAATAAAAAAACTCAAGTAAATCTCAAAAAGTGATCAATGACAATGTATGCATAATCTTTATCATCTAAGCTAGCGGTCCTTGATGGATCGAAAAGATTCACATGGAGCAATTGGAGAGGTTTGAAAGATAACATAATATTTTTAGAAACAACCTCACTCTTTGTTTTCTTTCCATTTGACATGCATCACAAATCTTATCATTTTTAAGCCCTAACTAAGTTGTTTCTAGAAATAGAATTTATTCATTCCTACATGACTTAATCTCCTATGGCAAGACCAAAAATAAATAGAAGAATTTGCAACAAAATATTTTTCATTAAAGTATGAGACATTATTCAAATCAATAGTATAAATATTCTCATTTCTATAAACAAAATTTTTCTCAAATTATCTTGCAAATTTTTTATTCAAATATAACTTTATATCTTTTTTAACACATTTACTAATACATAAAACGTTCTGTTTTAACCCATAAACTAAGAACACATTTTGAATAATATGGTTATAAGCATTATGTATAATTCTAAATCTAATAATTTTTCCTTTTTCGTTACCTCCAAAAGTGACATTTTTGTTCTTCGTTGCAATAGAGGTAAACTTTCAAGAGTCTCTCATTATAAGCCTTGAAAATCTACTATCAAGGTACCAAAGGTCATTGAATGAAGAATTTTAAACCTACAAGAAAAAGTTAATTACTTTTCTTAGGTACCCAAATATTTTTTGGTTTTTGAGAGTTAGTATTGGTTTATTTATGAACCCAAATAAAATGAGTAGATAACTTCTTACCATTTGACTCTAATGGACATATCCTTCAAAAAAGCTATAGCTACCTTGCTCTTCTCTCTCTTCTTCTAATTTTGGATGTAAGGAAAAATGTCAAGGCTTCTCTCACACCTTGTATTTATTCCATCGAGTTGTTCTTGACTTTATAGATTTGCAAACAATAAATCTTCCTTTCCATAGTCTATCTCCAAGAGCACTTGGTATTGAGGCACTTGATTTGGATTAACAATCTTCATTGAACTTTCCCGTTGCTTCCGTTGCACTTTCCTTTTTTCATCTCCTTTTGAAGCCTCTTCAAAATTAATGACTCTTTTTTTATCATCACTTGATGTGTATTGCTCAAATTTCCTTTTTTTTTTTGTGTGAGTGTAGACAAGTTGCTAAACTTCAAATTTGATATTGGGTTTGGCAAAGCAACATTACTTACTAGCTCCTTCTCATGGGTTGTTTTCACAGTGAATAGTGGAACTTTATGAGGACAAATAATCTCTCCTCTAAATCTTCTTCTTCATTAGATGATGCCAAGGAGTTACCTTCAATTTCTATATGGTCATCTTTGGATATTTGTCTTTTGAATAAACTCGGTACAACTCTGTAAACCTTTTAGCGGATCGCACTGGTTGACACTTTGAGAGACTGATTGACACTTTGAGAGACTGATTGACACTTTGAGAGACTGATTGACACTTTGAGAGACTGATTGACACTTTGAGAGACTGATTGACACTTTGAGAGACTGATTGACACTTTGAGAGACTGATTGACACTTTGAGAGACTGATTGACACTTTGAGAGACTGATTGACACTTTGAGAGACTGATTGACACTTTGAGAGACTGATTGACACTTTGAGAGACTGATTGACACTTTGAGAGACTGATTGACACTTTGAGAGACTGATTGACACTTTGAGAGACTGATTGACACTTTGAGAGACTGATTGACACTTTGAGAGACTGATTGACACTTTGAGAGACTGATTGACACTTTGAGAGACTGATTGACACTTTGAGAGACTGATTGACACTTTGAGAGACTGATTGACACTTTGAGAGACTGATTGACACTTTGAGAGACTGATTGACACTTTGAGAGACTGATTGACACTTTGACAGCAAACATTACTTACTAGCTCCTTCTCATGGGTGTTTTTCCCAGTGAATAGTGGAACTTTATGAGGACAATAATCTCTCCTCTAAATCTTCTTCTTCATTAGATGATGCCAAGGAGTTACCTCAATTCTATATGGTCATCTTTGGATATTTGTCTTTTGAATAAACTCGGTAACTTTGAGAGACTGATTGACACTTTGAGCTCTCAGGTTTCTTGAAACAAATCTCTAGTTTGTGGCATGTGTCGACCCTTCATCGTTTGATAGGTTGCAGCAGTTGACAATTCTTGGACCAGTCTACACTTCGACCTTTCAAGAATTCATCTCAACATTAAATAGGCCGACCTTTGCTGAATGGGGTCGATATTTTGAGCTCTCTGGAATTCTTTTCATAATTTGACTTGCATATTTCCCTTCATTTTCATCATGTGAGTCATATGAACTTAACCAATAACTGGAAGGACTTGAACACAAACATTAGCACAACTAAATACCTCTCATCAAGTGTAATTCAAAATAAGATAAATATTCAAACATTTTATTCACATTATTACTCAATAAACAACTTAGAATTAATTACATAATTTAGCATACTTATTATCAGAACTAATAAGCTTAATTCATTTTAATCTAACACTCATTTCTTTTATGAGTAGGATATTTATAGAGCTTCTTATTTCAAGTAGTTCAGATTTGATGATATTCTCTGTCATGACTTGACAAAGTGGCCAGTGACAATATGAAGAAAGGTTGGATTTTTGATTGTTTTATAAAATGGTTTCCTAAATAAATGAGAGTTTGATTGTCAAACCCTGAGTTTTTTTAAACAAATTGCAGCAGAATACTTAAAACTATTTTGGGTGTCGTCTTGGCAACTTTTGAGGTCGACCACGCCTCTTGTGGGTTGACCTACCTCAATTATCATGGTGTTGATTTCGTGACATCATCTTACAACCACGATAATGTTGTACAGGTCGACCACTCTGTTGCTCATTTCGACTATGGTCCCATTTTCTAGTCGACCAAGGTCAATCGCAAAACTTTGGTGCCTTGGGAAGATTTGTGCAGGATGATTGTCGAAATTTTTTTTGGTGTGGTTCTTGTTTCTAGTGTAGGACCTTATGGTTGTTTTTAGAGTTTGAGAGCTGTTTAGAAGTTTGCCAACTTCGAGCTTATTTCTAAGCATACCATTCGCAATAGTAAAAAGACTAACAACTATCGCGACAGATCTCTATTGAGTTTATACTTCTTTTAACGTTATATTTTATGTCAAGAGCCATATTGTTCACGACATAGTTCATCGGCTTTTTGTTCAAAAAATTAGTTTATGATACAGGTTGTATTGACATCTTACGTCGGGTATTTTTTAAATTTTATACTATAAAATCTGAAATTGTAAATAAATTGTTGTCCGTAGAAACTTCGATTTATTCCAGTTTAAATATTTCTTCAAAACTAGAAGTGCTTTTTGTATTTATCAGAAACCGATCTCAAAGCAGCTCTTAAATGCCAGAAGTCACAAGGAGATTTCTAAAAGTATTGTATAATCTAATGGGTGATGACTATTAGTCTGCGATCAGGAGTTGACCATACAGTGCTACTATCCCATGAAATGTATATGCAAGTATTTAGCTTAGCAACATTTACTATAAAATTATTTAGCCCCCTTATCTCCCATGCATGCTTTTATAGCCCACAAACCATACACCACGGTAACTAACCATGCCATCTCATTTTCAATTCCCTAAACTACCCTATATTATTTCACTCTCATCATTATTCAGGTTACAACTAGATTTCTATACCATCATAAGACTAAGAAAAGACCACCTTTATCTGTCTTTATAGAGCTTTTGCATTTAGAAGAATGTCAATCGACTTATCTAATGCACCAACAACATTGTAGAGGTGTATGATGGCTAGTTTTTCAGACATAGAGGAATCAAATTATTGAAATATTTAAGGATGACATGTTGGTAGTTGGGGATTCAATTGATGGATATTTGTCGAATTTTGAGGAAGTCTTGCAACGATACGGAGAAATCAACCTTGTATTGAACTAGGAGAAATGTCATTTCATGGTGCCTAAAGAAATTATTTTTGCCAATAAAGTTTTAAAGAAAAAGGCTCAACTTGACAGAGCAAAAATAAAAATAACAAAGAAATTGTCATCTCCTACAAAAGTAAAAGGAGTTAGAAGAGCTTTTTGAGGTATGGTGGCTTCTATAAAAAATATTTCAAGTCATTGTACTCATTGCTAGAGCAAAACACCAAGTTTGAATCTGATGAAGCTTGTCCAAATGCCTTTATAGATTTATAAAATAGACTTATCACAACTTCAATAATCGTGGAACAAGATTATAAAAATTACCTTTTGAGTTCACGAGTAATTACATTGTTGGATCAGTTTTAAGCCAGAAAAAAGAACAAAATTTTCACTCTATTTATTATGCTAGGAAGATTTAGACTAATGCTTGGTTAAACTATACAAACACAAAGAAAGAGCTATTCGCTCAAGAAATATGCATTTGGAAAAGCCACAGCTTACTTAATTCCGACCAAAGTCATAGTCTACACTAACTATTTAGTAATTAAGTATCTTATAGCCAAGAAATACACCAAATCATGGCTCATAAGATATGTGCTTGTAATGTAAGAATTCAATATGAAGATAAGAGATGATGATGAGAACCACAAGTACGAGACCCTTCAACAATGCAGAATAGAAATTTAAGAACGCTTTTAAATTAAGTCTAAATAACTTAACCCCAATCGAACTTTACCTCTCGAGTTTGATATACATGTAGTTCTCATCAGATAAAAAACACACTGAAAATCAAATTGGTCACCATTATCAAGATTAGGAGGAACATAATGGAGAGATAAAGTACAGATTTTTGACAATTTCCTAATGAGGTATTGTTTTGACTGTCATTGAAAAAACTGCCATGGTATACAAAAATAGTTAATTATTTTGTAAGTGGAATATATTCCACAAGACTCGACAAGCCAACAGAATAAAAAATTTCTTCATGAGACAATATTTTATCTTTGTGATGAGCCGTACTTATTCAGGGAATGTAAAAATCAGATAATGAGAACATGTGTGCCAGGTGAGAAGAAAGAAGGAATATTGCAACATTGTCATTCAGTTTCTTACAATGAACATTATGGAGGAATTAGAAGTGCAGCAAAAGGATTGTAATCTGGATATTACTAGAAAAGCTTGTTCATAGATGCTAAAGAATTCGCTAAAACTATGACAAATGTCAAAGGCTAGGAAATATCTAACAAAAGCATGAAATACCTTGAAACAATATTTTGAAAGTGGAACTATTTGATGTTTGGGCCATAGAGTTCTAGTAGTAGTGGATAATGTGTCAAAGTCGGTTGAGCCTGCAACATTACCAATAAATGATACTAAAGTTGTTATTTGTTTTCTGCATAAGAATATTTTTACAAGATTTAGTATGCCTAGAGACGTCATCAATAATGAAAGAGCACACTTTTGCGATAGACATCGCAAAACTGTTAGTCAAGTTTTAGATACAAAATTGCTACCCTCGGACAAACGGCCAAGTTGAGATTTCAAATCGTGAAATCAAAAGGATCCTAGAAAGATTTTTTTAATCCTTTTAAAAAATATTGGGCCTTAAAATTGGATTACTCAATATGGGCATACAAAGCACCTTTTGAAATGTCACCTTACAAAATAGTTTATGGTAAAGTCTACCATCTATGTGTGGAGTTGGAACATAAAGCATAGTCGACTTTTAGCCAACTAAAACTTTGATATGCAAGCTACTTGAGAGAAGAGAATGCTACAATTTAGTGAGCTGGATTCAAAAGTTGGAGTTATGAGAATGCACAGTTATGGAAGGAAAAGTCAAAAAATGACATGCAAGGAGAATATTGCAACGTAATTTTGAAGTTGGCCAACTGGTTTCAATTATCGACTCGAATTATTTCTAGGGAAGTTGAAATTACATTGGCCAAGGCCCTTTCAAATAGTAGAAGACTATCCTTGTGGAGCATTAGACATACTTGATATTAACTCGCAGAAGGCTTTAAAGGTCAATGGTCAAAAGGCTAAAGATCTACCATGGTGGAGCCTTCAGTAAGGAGAAAATTTTTGTCTCCTTGCACGAGTTGAGATGAACTTTAATTTAGGAAGAGCTTGGCTAAAAATTTAAAATTTAGCGCTATTAGGAGGAAGTCCATGATTTGTTTTTCCAATTTTAGTCATAGCTAAAATGAACCAGACCGCTCGTTTAAGCTGAAGAAAATGATCGGAGTTTGGAGGTCGACGGTGGCGTTGAGAGGAAAGAGAGAGTGTCAGAGAGAAAAATAATTTTCACTATGTATTATCATATCAATCAGAATCGTTTACATATATGAAAAAGTACTAAAACTGATAACTAAACCACTAACTAAAACTACTTTGTAACTAGGCTAACAAGATATGTCTTAACAGCCCCCCTCAAGATCAAGACCGGAGGCCGAAGATCTTGGACAGGAAATGGTTGAACTTGACAGGAGGAAGGGGTTTGGTTAAAGCATCAGCCAGTTGATTGTCGGAGGGGGGTGAAAAAGACTTGTAGCAAATGCTTAAGCACTTTCTCCCGAACAAAGTGATAATCGATCTCGACATGTTTAGACTTTGAGTGCAGGACCAGATTGGAGGCCAAATAGGTGGTGCTTAAATTGTCACAAAGAATCAGGGGTACCTCGGTGGAAGCAACATGTAATTCGCTGAGTAAGGACTGCAACCAGAGCACCTTGGCAGCACAATTAGCAACTCTGCGGTATTCGGATTCAGTGCTTGAACGGGAAACGACTTTTTGTTTAGCCGAGAACCAAGAAATCAAGTTAGTTCCCAAAAAGATATAAAAACCACCTGTACTTTTCTGATCGTCAGGGCAGGAAGCCCAGTCTGCATCTGTAAAACAAGTCAAAGTACAGCTCTTTGAGGGTGAAAATGAGATACCCAAGGACGGAGTGCCTTTGAGGTAGCGGAGAATCCGTTTACAAGCCTGCCAGTGGACATCAGACGGTGCGTGCATAAATTGAGAGACTTTGTTGACCGCAAACGCAATATCTAGTCTAGTAAGACAGTAGTATTGTAGGCTACCAACAATACTGCGATACAAATAACCATCTGGCAAGAGGGTACCTGAGTGTTGGGATAAGATGGGTCCTGCTACCATCGGGGTAGGAACGGGATTACAAGTATCCATATTTGCTCGGTGAAGAAGATCGTTGATATACTGAGATTGAGAGAAGCTATTACCGTGAGTAGTTCGGGTGACAGAAATTCCCAAAAAAAAAAAGGAGAGAGGGCCAAGATCCCAAACTGTAAATTGGGAATTAAGATAAGTAAGCAATCGATCCATAGAAACAGTAGAGCTGCTGGTTAAGATAATATCGTCAACATAGACAAGAATAACCATAATGAAGGAGCTCGTGCGACAAATAAAGAGGGAGAAGTCAGACTTGGAGGCAGAGAAACCCCAATGTAGAAGAGCATTATAAAGTTTGGTATACCAAGCCTGAGGAGACTGCTTAAGACCATATAAAGCTTTATGCAGGAGACAGACAGCCGAGGGATGAGAAGAACTGATAAAACCAGGAGGTTGCTGCATGAATACTATCTCGATTAAGTCACCGTGTAAGAAGGCGTTGCGAATGTCGAGCTGTCTAATACTCCATCCATAAGAGACAGCTAAAGATAACACTGTGCGTACCGAGGTTGGTTTGACCACCGGTCTGAAAGTCTCATCATAATCAATGCCTTCAGTCTGATCATACCCTTTGGCTACAAGACGAGCCTTGTACCGGCTGATGGTACCATTAGAATGGAGTTTCGTCTTGAACACCCATTTGCAACCGATAATCTTGGTTCCAGGAGGAGGTGGAACTAAACTCCACGTATGTGTGACATGTAAAGCAGATATTTCTTCTTGCATGGCAGCCAACCAGTGAGGGTGTTTGGAGGCTTGGAGAAAAGTTTTGGGCATAGAGAATGGGGCAATGGTGAAGGCTTTAGGTCAAAAAATACCGAATTTGCCGCGGGTTGTCATGAGATGAGCATTTTGCGACAGGGGGAGGAATGGGGATCGGGAGGTTGGGGGAAGGGAATGAGGGGGAGGTGGGTAGAGTGGGGTGAGTGGAAGAAGGAGTGGATGATAAGGTGGGTAAGGATGGTGGGGCTAGAGGCGTGGTCGAAGGTGAAGATGTAAGAGAGTAGGAAGGTGAGATGAAAGGAATGGAAAAAGAAAAGGTTGGAGAGCGAACTAGATTTGGGAATAGAGGGGAAAGGGAAACTGGACTCCACAAAGGTAACATGCCGAGAAATGTAAAGTTTGTGAGAATGAGGGTCTAAACATATGTAGCCTTTATGATTGGAACTAGGACCAAGAAAGACACAAGGAAGTGACCGGGGCTGTAATTTGTGTTTGTTGAAAGGTCGAAGTAGCGGGAAGCACATACAACCAAATACACGTAAGGAGGAGTAATTAGGAGAGGAAAGGAAAAGACATTCGAAAGGAGACTTGTGGCGCAAAACAGGAGTAGGTAGCAAATTTATCAGAGAGGTGGCCGTTGCAAAAGCATAAGGCCAAAAATAGTGAGGAACAGAGGAATGAAAAAGCAAGGCTAGACCAGCTTCAACAACATGACGATTTTTTCGTTCAACTCGACCATTCTGATTAAGAGTATAGGGACAAGATACACGATGATGGATACCGAGAGATTTAAACAAGGTGGAGAGGGATTGAAATTCGCCACCCCAATTAGATTGAATGGTTTTAATATGAACTCCAAACTGAGTAAGAACAAATTTATGAAATTGAGCAAAAATAGTGGAAACGTCACTTTTGAATTTGATTGGGAAAAACCAAGTGAACCGAGTACAATCATCCACCAAGAGAACGAAATAATGTACACCAGTAATATAATTAATATGGGATGGACCCCAAACGTCAGTGTGTACAATGTCAAAAGGAGAAAGTGCATGAGAATTGGAAATTTGAAAGGGTAAGCGATGAGATTTACTCATTGAACTCTTACAAACATGAGACCTATTGGTCGTTGGTACAGGGAGATTACAGGAAGTTAAAACACGCTGCAAAATATTGTGGGATGGATGACCTAGCCTGTAATGCCAAAACAGAGAGGTGTCTGGAGCGGAGGAGGGACACTGAACTTAGAGGGCGCGCACTGGACAAAAAAAGGGAAACTGATAAAGGCCATCAATGACTGAACCCCGAAAGAGAAGCCGGTGTGATTGTTGATCCTTGACACAAAAAAAGTTTGAATGAAATTCCACATAAAAAGAATTATCGGTGCATAATTTTTGAACATTGATAAGATTATGAGACAGACGAGGAGAGTGGCAAACAGTATTGAGATGTAAAGAGCGAGGAAGTGCTGGAATGGAAACATAACCAATTTGAGAAATAGAGAGAAGGTTACCGTTGGCAGTGGCGACAGAGGAGGATCCTGTGTAAGGTTGAGGATGATGAAGGAGAGAAGAATTTGAGGTGAGGTGATGGGTGGCGCCGGAATCCATCAACCACGGCGAAGCAGAGTAATCAAAGGACGGTGTGGGCAAAAGACCGGCGCTAGAGGTGGGAAGAGGAAAGTCGCTGAATGATGAAGGAGGTGAAGCATAGAACGTCTGGGGTTGGGTTTCAGAGAGAGGGTTGAAGTGGGTTGGGTAGGGGGATTTGGTTGGGGTGGGTGGTAAGGGTTGTGGGTCGATTATAAGTGAGGTGGGCTAGATGGGTTGCTGGGTTAGGAAATGAGTGTGGGTTAAAAGGGAGGATGGGCTAGGGCTGGAGGCCTGTAGGCCGGCTTCAACTGGTGGTAACAGAACTGGGCGGAGTGGCCCGTTTTGTGGCAGATTTGGCAACGAGCCTTGAAAGGGCGGTTGGGTCGAGGAGGCCGGCCATAAAACGGCCCAGACCCATGCTGTTGAAAACCAGAAGGATCGGGTGATCGGAAGAAAGGCGATGGTGACGGCCTAGGAGTCCAAATCGAGGGAAGAGGTCGGACGTTGGCGGCGTTGGCGACCATCTGATTTGGCAATGGAAGAGAAGCGGCAGAGTGGCGTCTTTGTAACACCTGAAAAAATTTCGATAGCGTGCGTAGCCTAGGTTGTATGAGAGTTTAATGTTAAGAGTTTAGAAGTAAATAGTGAAAAGAAATTGTGGAAGGAAAGAGTTTGACAAGTCAAAAAGCTAGGTAATGAAATGGAAATAAAATATGATAAAATAATGGAAGAAGTGGTAAGATTAAATGGAAGAATAGGTTAAAGGAGGCAGCCACGTTGGATGAAAGAAGGAAAGGAAGTGTGGTTAATTTATAAAATTAAGAAAGTTAGTGGTAAAACTCAAAAGGTAAAAGTTTGGTTGGTTAAAAAGACAAAATTGTAAAGATAAAGTCATCTTCTTCCCTCACCTCTTCCACGAAATTGCAGCCACCCTAGAGCTTCCTCTCCTCCATCTTCCATCAAGTTTCTTCAAGGATTTTAAGGTAAAATCATGTGGGGTTTTGGTTTAATGTTTGTTAGGGTTGGTTTTTAAGGGTTTTATGGTGTTTTTGGAGGGATTGCATAGAGTTTGGAAACCCTAGTTCATGGAGTCCGAAAATTGTATTCCCCTTGATGGTTCTCTTCCTATTTAGTTGGTTTAAGCTTTAATTATATTAGTTTAGGTGGTTTTTTAGAGAGAAATGGAAGATTGGAAGTAAGTTGTGAAAAACCGGTTTTGTGCAATATGTGCACCGGTTCTGTTTTCTGGAATTCAGATTGGCCATTGAATTTATTTGGTTAATTTGAGTGTTTCAATGGATAGTAGACGTGTAGAGGTTTCCGAGTTGGGGTGGCACGTCAAAATCCGTTGAAAAACGAGAAAGTTATGGCCGTTCGAAGTTGGACGTTGTAATTTTGGATAAAAATCGGGTTTTGTGATTTTAGGGTGAATTGTTGGTTAGTTTTGGTTTTAGAAATTGTTTAGAATCCTTTAGAATTTTATGAGTGAATTGTTAAGTTATTTTCTATAATTGATAGGTTGTCAAACGTGTAATTCTGTTGGACGAAGTGAACGAG
Source organism: Begonia masoniana (assembly GCA_022432975.1). Taxonomy (NCBI): domain Eukaryota; kingdom Viridiplantae; phylum Streptophyta; class Magnoliopsida; order Cucurbitales; family Begoniaceae; genus Begonia; species Begonia masoniana. Next base: position 32,382,508 of record CM039514.1, read on the forward strand.
AACGTACCGAGACATCAGGTGTAACACCCGGTTCTATCAAACCACTTCTCTATTCTTTTTAAATTAATGGCACACTTTATATGGCAATATTAAATGTAGGGTTAGTGGATGACTAGGCAAGGGAATAAGAGTAATTGGAAATTTAAAAGTTGATAATGTATTTAAGGAAAGAGGTTTTGGGTTTAATGCACTGTAGCTGCCACCATTCCCTATTTTCCCTCTTTCAGTCTTCAGTTCAAGTAGCAGAGCTCTCTAGGCGATTCTTCTACTCGAATCTTCTCCAAACTAGGTGAGCCCTATTTCGATTTCTTGGTGTACTGGTAGCTATCAATGTTTTGAGAGAGTATAAATGTGAGTTTTGTGAATGCCATATGGGTGAGCTAGTTCTGTGGTAAATCGGGAATGCTTAATGAACTAAGCTTCCAAACTAGTGTCCTTAGTGTTTTAGCGGTTTAGAATGGAATTTAGAGAAAGACTAATGTATGTTCTGTCTATGACTTTAGGTTCGAGTAAGCTACCGAGGTAGTCTTTCACCAAATATTTTCCAGTAGACCAGGTAAGTAAAGTATGCTTGTGCCTTCGGGCCTACATCACAAAACACTAGGGTTATGTATTGCTTGAATGTATTTGTATGTCATGCATCATATTTTGAAAGTATGCGAAAATAAATTTACATGAAATGGCATGGTAAGGAATAAACAGACTGTAACAGATAAGCTATTAAGGGAACTAATCCGCCCCTTAACTTATGAAGGGATTTATACTTTGGGAGAAGTGATCCAACTCCCAATTTCACAAGGGGATCTGAACAGTTGTTAAGGGAACTAATCCGCCCCTTAATCGAGAGAGAGGATATATGACTTTGGAAGGAGTGATCCAACTTCCAATTTCACAGGGGGATCATATCAGAAACGAATGTATATGTAACTGAGATGAGAAAGTAGAAACCACATGTTTAGGAATTTATGTTTCATCATTCCATTTCATTATTGCTTTACTTACTTAGCATTAGGCTAATAGATGAATTTTGTGATGTAGGTGAAGAAGTGATAGCAGGTGAATTCTCTGAGTTTGTTGAGGAATAAGCTAGTTGGGGGAGCACATTCATGCCTCGACTTGGTGAACTGATGGGGCGGTTTAACTACTGTCTGTATGTGGAGTCTAATTTCCTAATGTTCTGTTGAGAATTGTAGAGAATTTGGTGATAGTAATGGCTGAAGGGTTAGAATACTTGAGTTCCTCCTGTTATGAATAATCTGATTTGGTTTTGTTACAAAGTGCAAACTTTGGGATTTTTATTGGATAAGAATATATATGTTGGTTTCAAATGGTTATTCGTTGGATTTCTGAAGTTACTTCGGGTCAGGTGGTTTTGAATGTTTTGGAGTGAAATTTGCAAGTTCAACCATTGGTGAATAAAGTTCACCGGTGGATGTTGTGTGTTTTGTTCACTGATAGATGTTTGCGGATTGAATCATCAGGCTGGCGTCATCGAAAGATGTGTGTAGAAAATGTGTGTTTTGGTCTATCGGAATATGTTAGCCATCGGATGATGTCTTCAGTGGAAGCCATCGGATGATGTCTTCAGTGGAAGCCATCAGATGATGTCTTCAGTAAAAGCCATCGGATGATGTCTTCAGTGGAAGCCATCAGATGATGTCTTCAGTAAAAGCCATCAGATGATGTCTTCGGTATAAGTGTCTAGTAGCCTTGTCGTTTTATGACCGGAGGCTGCGAGTAAAAGGCTTTTGTCGTTTTGTGACCGGTATGAGTTAGATGAATGAATCATCCGGCTGACGTCATCGGAAGATGTCTTCAGTAGAAGTCATCGGCAGACGTCTTCATTATAAGTCTTTAGTGATTTTGTCGTCTAGTAATCGGAAGATGTGAGAAGAAGTCTTTTGTCATTTTGCGATCGGTAGATGTGGATTTGAGAATTTTGTCGTTTAGCGACCGGACGACGTAATCGGTTTTCTCTTTCTCTTTCCACCAACTGTCTTGAATAATTTAATTATTTAATAAAGATTGTTTTTATACGATGATTTTCCGCTTAAAGTTTTAACGTTTTAAGAGTCAAACCTTGACCATTGAATGAAATTTTAAATTTAAGGTTTTTATCAAAGTCTCATAGTTCGGTTCAGCTTCTTGAGTAACGAACCGGGTTTAGATAACTCGAGGCGTTACAGTATGGTATCAGAGACATTCAGTTAAACCGTTCAAAAGATTACTCATCAGTGCCAATCGTCGCATGGGAGTACTCCAACAACTGTAAGTGTTTATGTTAACTTTAGTTATAAGATGTTTATGAGAGTAGTTAACCCTATGCAGGAATTTAGTATAATGGCCAGACGCCCAGGAAGACCTAGAGTGCCAAGGGAAACGCCAAATTTGAGAGGTGATGAGGAGCCTAGTGTGATTAGGCAGCTGGCAAATTTGGTGAGTCAGCAAACAGATTTAGTGCGCCAACAGTCTGATCAACTAGGAGTACTGTTGAACCGAGAAGTACAAGGAAGTGCCAACTCGGGTTCTAGCAATGAACATTCTGGAGATAGATTCAGGAGGTTACGACCACCCACGTTTGATGGACAGTCATCTGATCCAGTTATTGCTGAAGGATGGCTTAGAAAGATTGAAAGTATGTTTAGGTGTGCCAACATTGGAGAAGGAGACAAGGTCACGTTGGAAACATTTCATTTGGCTGGTGAAGCTCAACTCTGGTGGGAAACAATAGAGACCACTACTGATATTTTGGCGATGCCTTGGTCACAATTCAAAGACATTTTCTATGAGAAGTATTTTAACAGCACTGTCCAGACCGCGAAGAAGTTGGAGTTTCTGAACTTGAAGCAGACAGGGTCTGTGGCCGATTACAGTAGGCAATTTGAGTCCCTGTCCAGGTTTGCTGGACATTTTGCTCACAAGGACGAGGATAAGGTGTTCAAATTTGTGCATGGACTGAAACCGGAAATTTACCAAGGAGTTAAATTTTGTGGTATTAAAGGCTTGACTTTCAGTGAGGTTGTGTCCACTGCTCTGGAAGTGGAATAATCTTAAAGGAAGTGTGATGGACCAAAGGAGATCCTACAAAAGTTTATCCAGCCACACCAACATAGAGGAATGAAGAGGCCTAGTGAAGGTCAGAATAGCCAAGGAGCAGGAGGGAAGATACAGAATGTCAGGAAATTTCCCCAGTGTCCTAAGTGTTTGAAGAACCACCCGGGCGAGTGCAGATTGGGCTTTGGGAAGTGTTTCAACTGTGAGGAGGTTGGACACACGTTCAAGGAATGCCCGAAGCCTAGGATCACCAGATGTTACAACTGTAACAAGGTCAGCCATATTAACAGAGACTGCCCAGCTTCTAAGAGCGGTCCTGCAATGATTAAACCGAGGATATTCTCCATGATGGAGTCAGGTGAGGAACAGCCTACTGTTGTGTCAGGTACTATATTGATCAACTCTGTGCCTGCTTTTACTTTAATAGATTCTGGTGCAACGTATTCATTTATAGCATCAGCATTTGCTTTTAAGTTAGATGTACAGTTTACCCCTTCCATGCATGTGTTTAATATTGCATTACCCTCTGGTGAACGCATGCACTCTAACCAAGTGATGCTTGACAGTGATGTGTTAATAGGGAACGTAAGTCTACCTGCTGATCTTATTATTATGGATATTATGGGATTTGATGTAATCCTAGGAATGGACTGGTTGTTTAAACACCACGTCACAATTGATTGTAGGACTGGAATAGTTAGTTTCCAACCCCCTGGTAGTTTGAAACATACCTTTCAAGCTTCAAAGAAGGGTGAGGAAATATCTGTGATGACTTCTATTAACACCAAACCTTCCCCATATGGAGAGTACTTGTGCTTCTTAGCTAGCGTTTTAGACACACAACTTGTAGGAAAAGCAAATCTTCAAAATGTCTTAATCGTCCAAGACTTCCCTGAAGTATTTTTAGATGACTTTCCTGGCCTACCGCCAGATAGAGAAATTGAATTTGTTGTAGATGTTTACCCCGGCGCCGAGCCTGTGTCTAAAAATCCATATAGACTAGCACCAACAAAACTTAAAGAATCAAAGAAGTAGTTGGAGGATCTCTTGGTATGTGACATGCATCATGTTTTTTTAAACTACGAAACACGTGTTTTGAGCATCGTGTGCAGTTTGTGAAAGTGAAATGTAAAGATATGTGAGGCAATGTGAATTGTGTGAGTCACCTCGTCGCGAATTAGTGTCTGAAAGAATGACAGTTCGGGAGGTGTCTAGTTGAGTCACCTCGTCGCGAATTAGTGTCCAAAAGAATGACAGTTCGGGAGGTGTCTACCAGTGAGTTGATAATGAACGAGGTTCATTGATCGACGTGGGAGAAGATCATGTATGGCCGTCCCGTGTGTGAACACGATGTGTGCCTCGGATCTGGCTCTGAGAGGTCAACGCGTGACCATTCTGTTAGGATAGGTATCTGCTTGACGCACAAGTGAAAGTGCCGAGTTATGAAACGAGAACGAGTTGAACACAACCGAGAGTTAGAAACCATATGAATTAGGGTTGTGTGTGAGGGTTGTTTGTGTAGTGTGCATTGTGTTTTCGTATGCATTATTCCCTACTTACTAAGCATTAGGCTTACGTTTTGTTTTCCGTTGTGTAGGTGTTGACAGGAGTACAGGTGAGGTCTTTAAGGAAAGCTAGGGTTGAGACGCTGTATGCCGGTGTGGGCAGTTGTCGGGGCGTCTCGACCATGGTCTTCGGGGAGTTGTGAGTGATAGTTACTTTTTGGTTATGTTGGTATTTTTGAGGTATTTGGTTGGTGGTTTGGAGATTTTTGTATAGATATTGTTTTGATTTAAAATGGTTTGGGGTTTGATATATTGTCGTTTGGTTTGTTAGATTTGATTGGGGCTAAATACTTGTGGCTTGATATTGGTGTGGATTTGGTAAAATTGTGGTTTAAATGCATGTTTTCAGGGTTTCGGATTTAGAAACTTTTAGCCATTATGTTGTCGGTTTTTGTAAAAGTGTCTATAATGTCGGGTTTATTTTGTTATCCGTTTTAAGTCGGTTTTCCAAAATTTTTACGGGACTTGAAGATTTGGGTGTCGGGAGTGTGTGGTTAAAGTTTTAAGAGTTTTGGAGGTGTTTGGCTTGGAAAAAAATGGAAGAAAAGTGGTGAATGTCGGGCTGAGCACGCAGGAGGGGCGCTAACACGCGAGCGGGGAACGCATGGCGCGCGCAGGAGCGAACGTTCACCGCCCAGCGGCGAACGTTTGCTGCCGAGCGCCTCTCGGGTACTGTAGCACCCGAGAGGGTGGCGATCGATCGCCATCTTGCGGCGATCGATCTCCATCTTGAAAAAAAAAAAAATTCGTTTTTCCTATTTCCAAATTATTTTACCCCAACATTTTCCAAGGCATTTTAAATGTATTTTGGGATGTTTTACAATATCTTTTTTCGAGGGTTTGAAAAACCCGAAATCGAGTCGATAATTTTACGAAAATTATTTTAAACGCCGTTTTAACACGGGTTGAGTTAACAAAGTAGCGCACCGAGCCGGGGCAGGTTTGGGGGCGTTACAGTCTTTCCAGACAAAAATCAAAGCTTTGCAACAAGCTATGAATCTCCTCCATAGGAGGTTGGTCTGGTCAATTGGAGACGGAGACGACGAAGGCATCGTATTCGCTGCCAAGGCCGCCGAGAAAATATAATAGCCGATCACGATACGACACAGGTTCGCCAATTTCTGCCAGGGTATTACATAGATTCGTGATGGTCTGGATATAGGCTGAAGCAGAGAGACCATCTTTCGAAACAGAGTGGATTTGGTTTCTCAGTTCTGTTATGCGTACTAACGAAGTAGAGGCAAAAGTGTGAGCGAGAGTGGCCCAGACTTCACTGGCGGTGTGGAGGGACACAATCTGAGGAAGTAAATCTTCCGAATTGGAGGAGAAGATCCAACTCAAAAGGAAGGCATTGTACCTCTGCTAGGTACTGAAATCAGGATTAGGTTGAGATGAAAGGGAATCAAGAAATGGCGGAGGTGGAGAAACAACTCCTTCCAAAAGTTTTTCGATGCCATTTGCAGTAGCAACGATGAGCAGCTGAGTTTTCTAGAGAAGATAGTTGGTGTTATTGAGCCTTATGGTTATGGTGTGATTGACAGGGGGAAAGGGAGGGAGCGAGGGTGAGAAAAAAGCTGAAGGGGAGGTAGAGCTGGAAGAAGCCATTTGATGTGCTCTGATACCAAGTTAAGATGAACCAGACCACTCGTTTAAGCTGAAGAAGATGATCGGAGTTTGAAGGTCGACGGTGGTGTTGAGAGGAAAGAGAGATTGTCAGAGAGAAAAATGATTTTAACTGTGTATTATCATATCAATCAGAATCGTTTACATATATGAAAAAGTACTAAAGCTGATAACTAAACCACTAACTAAAACTACTTTGTAACTAGACTAACAAGATATGTCTTAACAGTCATCAATTATTTCGAGTAGTTGCATACATGTAGTTCATTTTTATTTGTTACTTTCAGATTTTTAAGAGACCATCAAAATAAAGTTTGAGGGAGACATATAGCATATAGAAGGAGAAAACAATAAAAGTTTCAAATCAGACCATAGCCAAGGGATGTTCACAACTCCTTTACTCTTTAAAATCTTTGTTTTGCAATGATCATTTGTGCAGTGTGTGGGCATTGCACAATTTAAGTTTGGGGATGATCTAAAGAAAGTTGTCATTTTGATGAACTGTTTCCTGCTTTTATATTTTTGCAATTTAGTTAGTTTAGGAAAGCTGGTATCATGTGATCTCTCCCTTAAAAAATGTATAAGAAAAACTTGTAGAAAAATGTAATAAGTAAGAAAAACTAGATAATATTCGGTTACTTCTCTATCTTTGCAATACTGGAGAACTGCATTAAACATAACTTTAAATATAGAGACGTATTTATGTTTATATTGTCAATTTTCTTTGTTAATGAAATATTTTGAAAGATGATTTATTGTCATAAAGCTTAAGGATGCAAGGGTCTTGTGAAATTAATTGAGTAAAAAAATTAAATTAAATTAAAGAAAATATTTCAGAAAATATTCATGATCGGTCGACAATTTTCCCGCAAATTATAATGACCAAAAAACAGCAAGGCTGAAAAATCTACTAAACAAAAGAGTGGTTGACCGGACCGAGGAAAAAGCGTCACGTGTCAAATTGTGGTTGACTGGACTTAATAAAGTGTCAACCGGTGACGCAAAAAATCGTCTATTTATACGAAAACCCTAAACTTAAATGTATTATTTCGTCCAAGAGCCACAAACCGCCTCTCAGCTTCTCTCAAAGCCTATTTCACATTGAAATTGAGTAGTCAAAGATCGCCAAATGGTCATAAAAGTAAGAAATGATCAATTATGATTTTTGTTTCCATCTTGTAGAATATGCTAACATGAGAGAATTTCTATAGTTAGGTTAATCCAAAGTGAAGGTTAATCTTCATAAGCGACTGTCACCGTGCGAAGACTTTTTTGTGCTTGGCCCGTTGGCTTGCATCACAAAGTGATAGGTTTTATAGTTATATTTTGTCGATGACTTGGAGACTTGTTTTATTATTTGGTTTACAATGATAATGAACGAAGAATTTTCTTTGATGTTACGTTACGATAACGATGACTTGAGGATTTGAGAATCTTAAGACTTGTATTATTGTTATGCTTTTGATGATAAGGATTCAAGGATTTACTTTTATATTACATTCGTGATGATAATGGTTCAATGATATGCTTTAATGTTATGTTATGATGATATTGATTCGAAAATGTGATATTTATGATAATAAATTGTTATGATTGAAATAAGAATATAAAGATGGACTATATGGAGGATATGATTATGTTTTGCACTGGACGTTGCGTATAACTCATGCATCATGAAAAGCATTTTCATTAAGAAATACTGAATAAACATCAATACTCATTGTGGGCGGGGACGAGTTAGCTATCCTAGATGAGGTGGAACAAATAGTACTTACTCATTTTCCTAGACTGAATGACCCCAATAACTAGACTATTAAGTGAAAGTAAAGAAAGTCAAAAGAAAGAAAATACATGTTTTTTCAAAATTGCATATCATGCTCATATTATTTGTATGTATCTCTAACTGAGCGTTAACCTCATAAATAAACTTTGTTATGTAGGTGATGATAATATTGACATGACTGATGAAGTAAATGAATGAAAGATGCAGTTGAAGAGGTGCTCCTAGGGGCGAGGTTACATAGCTGTTAGATCGAGATTGACCTAGGAATGAATAAAAACAATGACATTTAAAAAGAAATTTCAAATTTTCAAGTGCTATTTTTACTAAGTTTAATTTCAATTATTAATTGTTTTATTTAATTTTGTTTTTCAACGATAATGCACACTATGTATTTGTTTTTATATTTAAGTTTTAATTTAGGATTATGATGTGGATCAAGGTACGACTAATCCCCAAATAAAGGACCATAATCCGTTACAAGGCATAGCAAAACCAATGACAATATCAATAACCAAAAAAATGAACAAAGTCTTGCATAACTTGATCATGGAGACCCAAGAAAACAAGTCCTCTCAACACGAGTAAAGACCAATGTTTTTGATAAAAATTGAAGATGAACCAATGGGAGAAAGGCATACAAAAGACCAAGAAAACATGGCAACCAAAAAAGTATTTCTTGGAAGAAAAGGAATCAGCCCACGTGCGCCTAGCAACAGCCAGCGCGCGCCACGCACTACGAAGCTCGCGAACACAAGATCACTATGCGCCCACCTACGCCCGTGCCCCATCCGCACAATGCGTGTGCCCGCCAAACAGTGTGCCCCACCGGCTCGCCCTCAGCGCTAGGCCAAGTTGTGCGCGCCAAGCCTAGTCACCGGGGCAATGCCCCATCAACCTTTTCGTGATTAACTTACTAACTTGTAAAAGTTCAAATATAGTGATATTCTCAAGTAAGAAGATTAATTTTTTTCAGAGTTAAAACTTAGAGTAAATAAAATCTAAGGAGTTTAGAGAGAAGAGATGCAATCGAGTTGTTAATGCAATTCGACCAATTTTGCTTACGTCTGCACTTCAAGGCTCCTCCTTGAAGATTCTTTCTAATCTCAATTTCTTGAGTTCACTTGATTGATCTTCCTAGCATCAATCAATGCCTTACAAGGCTGTTCTTCAATTCATCACACTTAACACGTTTGCAAATAACAAAATATCGTTGAATTCAATTCTCACACACTCTCAATGTATACAATCACCAGTTGGTGAACTAGGAGAGATGAGGGATCAGTTGAAGGTAAAGATTCTCAAGTTATGATTCGATATCACTTCGTTGCAATTTTTCAAATAGGTGTCTTTGCATGAGCCTTCATTCTTCTATAAGTGTCTTCAGGAAACAAATAACTCGGCCGACACTTCCTCTTGATCGGTCGACACTTGGGAATTTGTGCATTTGTTTTTACAGTCGACACTACTAGCACTGTTTGGTCGACACTTGAAGCTCTCTAGAATTTCGTAAAGATACTTAGCATTTGACACTCTGTCTCTTCGATCGACACTTTGAAGGCATTTTTTGCATTCATTTAACTAGTTTTAAAGCTTTATTGAAGAGTGAAAATTCTTGAACACACACATTAGTATGATTAAATATATGTAACGACCCAACCCCCGATGGGCTAGGCCGTGCAGTCCCAGCTCACACAGGGCCCTGCCACGTGGTTTCCCGAAGGCCGTCCCAAGTGTACTCAAGATCTTCTCCCCCCCTGAAAGGAGTTTTTTCCTCCCTTCCCACTCAAACCCAAGACCTCAGGGACTAGTATCTGGGCTACAAGTGAGGAGTACCACTTGAGCTAGTCGTGAGTACACGTGGGATGGCCTTCGAGAAACCACATGGCAGAGCCCTGTGTGAGCCGAGACTGCACGGCCTGGTCCATCGGGGGTTGGATCGTTACAATACAACTCTTAAAGGGTATTTTCAATGAGAAGCAATGATATAGTAAATTATTTTACTTATTATATCAATAATCATAACAATAGTCACTGTCCAGGATAAGTTACATATAAAACAATCTCATCAAAATTATATTAATCTTAAAACACTTTAAGTTAACAATCTCTCCCTTTTGATGATAACAAACATCTATAAGAATCTAGATTGTTTTAAATTAAGCTCTCCTAAGCTCGCTCTTGATATAAGACAATCGCTTCGCTCCCTCTCAATATATGCAAACATAAGACTTATATCAATTACACAATTTCTCCCCCTTTGGCATTATAAAAAAAATCAACAGAGTAACATTTGTTTTTGGAGTCCCCAAAAGCCAAAAAAAGAACACCCACTCAACCATTATCAAATAGTAGTTGCAATCATTCATACAAACAGAAAGAGAATGGTCTAAATAAAGAAGAACACTAAATAGAGTAAATAGTCTTGGCAAGACAAAAACCTAATTAAAACCATAACCAAACAAAAGAGGTCACCCACTCACTTGTGCTCTTCCTATCAACGAGACTTCTAACATAATCCGAGTCGGAGTAACCTATAAATTCAAAGGATATTCCCTTGGGATACAATATTCCTAAATCATAGGATTCACTTGAATATTTTAGTATTTTTTTACAGCATTCAAGTGAGATTCCGTAGGTGAATCTTGAAACCTACCATATAAATATACACTAAAGAGAATATCGGGTCTACTCATGGTTAAATATAGAAGAGAACCTATCATTCCCTGATATTTTTTCATGTCTACACTCTTTCCATGTTAATCCTTGTTCAATTTTATTGTGGTGCTCATGGAGATACTAGATGATTTTGACGAGTACAGGCCAAATCTTTCTATTAACTCAAGAAGATACCATTATGAGGTTGTCTAAGTTGGAGTCCCAAGAAAAAATCACAACTCCCTCATCATACTCATCTCAAATTCACTTTGTATTAAAGAAATAAAATCATTACAAAGAGAATCATTCATCACACCAAAGATAATATCATCAATATAAATTTGAACCATAAGCATGTCATCTCCTTTTTGCTTGGTAAATAAGGTTGAATCAATTTTACCAATTTTGAAGTCTCTTTCTAATAGAAAATTTCTCAATCTATCATACCAAGCTCTAGAAGCTTGCTTAAGTTCATAGAGTGTCTTTTTGAGCTTAAAAACGTGATCAAGTTTATCATGGGCTTCAAAACCTAAGGGTTGCTCTACATACACCTCCTCCAAAATAAACCCATTTAGAAATACACTTTTGACATCATTTGGAAGATAGTCAAATTCTTAAAACAAGTAAAAACTAAAAGCATGCGAATGTATTATAATCTAGCTACCAGAGCAAAAGTTTCCTCAAAATCTATACCTTCTTCTTGGTTATAACCTTTAGCAACCAACCTAGCCTTATTTCTTACAACAACTTCATTTTCATTCAATTTGTTCTTAAATACTCATTTTGTTCCTATAATTGAGTGATATTTAGGCTCTGGAACAAGTTCCCAAACATCATTCCTCTCAAATTGTTTTTACTCTTCTTGCATAGCCATAATCTAATTTGAATTTATCAAACTTTTTAGGTTCAATTTGAGAGATGAAGGCTATATTAGCAAAAGTTTCTAAGGGAGGCTCTAGTTTTAACCTACCTAGAATATTATCCATGGGGTGACTTTTAGCATATCTCCAATGACGTGCCTGAAAAATGGGGAAACTTCAAGGCACATTAAAAATTGACTTGTGCTGCTTCACTAGAGCAAATAGTGACTTTGAACATCCATAACTCGGGCTGTACTTGGCTTTTGGGCCTGAAATTTTAACAGCTTCTAGCCTTGGATGTTGAAAAATTTTAACGGTCTAATTCACCGTGGGACAAAAGTTATCCTAACTCTCTCGTGTTACTGCTCTAGCCGAGCTCAAAGATTCCACTTTGGAGAGGCATAACTCTCTCATGTGAAAACAAAATGAAGCAATTCTTGTGGCAGGTTAAAACTGCATGAGTGAGAATGATGGTGTCCAAAAATGAGGGGTTGAATCGATGAGATTGAAAAGATATTGGTGAAGTGGTGCACGTTGGTTTGGAAGGTGATAATGAGGCACCTTCTCGGGTATTTGGCTCTCCTTGAGGAAGATCTCTCCAACTTGCTGTGAAGTGAGCTTTGTACACCCTTGCTAAATATTCTACCTTTAGCGAAGAGGAAGATAAGGGAGCAATAACAATGGATTCCAATACACTCACGAAGATGGAAGCCGAAAACACACAAACTCAATTGGATGTTACTCACCGAGGATATGCGGTTGCTTGATGCTTGGATGAAGATAATTTCAAATTTTCATTGTTCAATCTTGGCTGCCGAGGTAGGTGCAAAATGAGGCTTAAAACCCTCTCAAAAACTGTTCCCTTGAGCTTACAAAAGATACCTCCCAAATTGGTAAAGGGGACCACTTGACACGGTCACGACCTGAAACGATCTGTGTTAGTACCCACAAAACAGCAACTAGTGAGGTTGCTCGGATTACCGAGAACTCTCAAAAGAAGCAGGTAGAAATGAGTTCAAATGAACTTTAATGAACACGAAGTTTGATAGAGATCTTACCACATAAATAAAGTATTAAACCTTGCAATAACAAGTGATAATATGATAGGAATAGAAAATGACAATGTGAACTCCAAAAATTGTCTGATGAGCTAAGATGATAGCTCTCGGCATTCATGCCTTTCCAAGGAAAGAAATGGCAGCGATGGAGGCTGGTTTCAACCAACCTTCTACTGCTTTCCTACTCTCAAGAGAGTGGAGAGAAGAATGAGAATATTGCTCAACAAGAAACCACGGTCTTGATGAACAAAGGAGGCGCTCTCCTCTTGGTAGGCGCTCTCCTCTTGGTTGTAACCAACCAATGCACTTACATCTCTCGACAAGGATGAAAACTCCACTCGGTTTTCTTTAACCAAAATGGTTTTTTTTCATTCATCAACAACCTCTTTACAAAAACTAATAGCCATGCATTTATAAGTCTAAGGTGAAATGAGTTTTAAATTTGAATTGGAGCCAAAATGGTTGTTGGAAGTGTGGAGATGAACGGCTAGGATGGAACCTCAATTTGGATGGCCGAGATGCTCCTTGGATTTTGATCTTTGTGTGAGATGAAGTCATGTCAACCTTCCTTGATTCTTCAACTAGAAGCTTCTCCAAGTGCTGAAGCAATTTGAGCTCAAGAACGGTAGCCCCTTACCTTTCGTGCAAAGAAAAGGTTTTTCTTTCTCTTTGCCAAGTGTAGCCCGGGGGGGAAGGGTCCAAACTCTAACCACCACTAACCTATCATTCATCTAACTCTAACATACATCTAATGCATGCATGCAATTATATAAGGTTAATATTAGTCAATGTTACAAAAATGCTAGAGTTTACCAACAAAATGCAACAAAGTGAATTACACAGTTTTGTTCACGGGAAAACAAACTCCCTTTTGAGCTTGATTCTCCTTAAGTCGTGTCTTCCAAGTGAAGACATGTATAGGTTGATCTTTGTCTTGTGCATTAGGCTCCCAATCCAGTCCTTGAAATAAGTTTTTACCTGCAAAAGAAATAAATTTATTAGTAGATAAAGTAGGTAAAATTTGACTCTTAGTTTGGGATCGGGTGAAGGGTCTCCGAGGCATGTCATCCTCCTCAGGTGATTGAGGATTTGACCTCAAATCCTTTAATTTGGTCTCCTCAGTGTCAACTTCGTCGCCGATGTAAGGTGAGAGAACCTGGACGTTGAAAGTGGCCGACACGCCATAATCTCCTAGTAATTCCAACTTATAAGCATTGTTGTTTATACGCTTCAACACATTAAATGGGTCGTAGGCTCTAGAGAGTAATTTGGATAGCCTTTTTTCAAGGAAACGTTCTTTCCGCAAGTGCAGCCACACTAAGTCTCATTCATTGAATATTACCTCATTTCATCCTTTGTTGGTGGCCTTGCATATTCCTTATTTTTCTTTCCAATTGCTTTTCGCATATATTCGTGCAATTTCTTTATATGGGCTGCCCTGTTTGCTCCTAACGGGTTTACTAAATCCTTAGTCAGCAGGGGTATGAGATCCAGTGGTGTTGAGGGGTTAAACCCATAGACAGCCTCGAAGGGCGTCCGTTGTGTCGAGGAATGGACAATCCGGTTATAGGCGAATTCTAAAGTGGGCAGTAGGACATCCCAATCTGACAATTTCTTTTCTACTACACTGTGTAGGAGGGTGCCTAAGGTTTGGTTGACCACCTCAGTTTGACCGTCCATTTAGGGGTGAAAAGATGTACTAAAACATAACTTAGTTCCTAATTACTTCCCCAAGGTTGTCCAAAATTTACTTTAAAATTTGGTGTATCTATCAGACACAATGGAATGTGGTATACCATGCAACTTGACGATCTCCTTAAAAAACAAATTAGCAATGTGGACTGAGTCATCGGTTTTGGCACAGGCGATGAAGTGTGCCATTTTGGAAAAACGATCTACGACTACCATGATTGAATCTTTACTTTTTGCCATTCGTGGTAATCCTAGAAAAAAAATCCATGTTGATTTCAACCCAAGGATGGGTTGGCACAGGTAAGGGCATATACAATCCTTGCGGAAGGACTTCACTTTTTGCCTTCTTACACACCACAAATTTCACCACTATATCATGCACGTCCCTTATCATGTGGGGCCAAAAAAAATATTCCTTAAATAGGTCGAGGGTCTTCTTCTCCCTGAAATGTCTGGCTAAGCCCCCACTATGCGCTTCTCTTACAAGGCACTTCCTCAAACCTCCACCAGGAATGCATAACTTGCCTCCCTTGAGCAAGTAGCCATCTAGAATACAGTAATCTCCTTCGACTTTGCCTAGACACCTAATGTAGTGAGGTCGAAAATCTGGATCCGATTCATAACTTTCTTTAACCCACTTGAATCCAAAAAATCTAGTCCCTAGGTCAGTTAGAAGGATGTGTTTCCTTGATAATGCATCGGTGACTACATTGTTTTCTCCTTTAAGATATTTAAGGGTGTATGGAAATCTTTCCAAGAATTCTATCTATTTTGCATGTCTTTTGATCATTTTACTTTGACTTTTGATATGCCTTAAGGCTTGGTGGTCAGTGTGTATGACGAACTCGTTCGACAGGAAAAAGTGTTGTCATTGCTCAAACGCCTGTATGACAGCATAGAACTCCTTGTCATACATCAAATAGTTGAGAACTGCTCCTTGAAGCTTCTCGCTGTAATATGCAAGGGGTCTTCCTTCTTGCATGAGCACGGCACCAATCCCAACTTCTGAGGCGTCACTCTTGATTTCAAACATATTGTTGAAATCTTGAAGTGCGAGGACAGGGGAGTTGCATAATTTCTCCTTGATCAGCTCATAACTTCGTTGGCACGCTGAGGTCCAATCGAACTCTTTCCCCTTATTTGTACAGTCTGTAATGGTTGCCACTATCGAGCTAAAATCCTTCATAAACCTTCGATAGAATGAGGTCAATCCATGGAAGCTTTAAACTTCAGATATTCCATTTGGTGTAGGCCAGTCCTTAATGGCCTTGATTTTATCCTCATCCCATCCTTAGACATGATAAACCCTAGAAAAGACACTTTGTCTTGGGGAAAGGAGCATTTTTTTAAGTTTCCGAACAACTTGGCTTCCCTATGGGTTTGGAACAGAAGGCTAAAAGTGGCTTAGGTGTTGTGGAAGGTCCAAGTTGTACACCAGGATGTCATCAAAGTAGACGACAATGAATTTGCCCAAAAATTCTTTAAGCACATGGTGTATTACTCTCATGAATGTGCTTGGGCGTTCGATAACCCAAAGGGCATCACCATCCATTTAAATAGCCCGTATTTTGTCTTGAAGGCTGTCTTCCACTCGTTACCTTCTTTCATTCGGATCTGGTGGTAGCCACCCTTCAGGTCTACCTTCGAGAATATAGATGCTCCACTGAGCTCATCTAGAATGTCTTCTAGCCGGGGAATGGGAAATCAGTATTTAGCCGTTATCTGGTTAATGGCTCGGCTACCCATGCATATTATCATGGTCCCGTTCTTCTTTAGAACCAATAAGGATGGCACTGCGCATAGGCTCATTGATTCTCTGAGATAGCCCTTATCCAATAACTCACGCACTTGAGTTTGCAATTCTTTGATTTTCTCAGGGTTCATCCTATATGCTGGGCGGTTTGGTAGCGTAACCCTTTGTTGCAAGTCATTTTGATGTTCTATTCCCCATAAAGGTGGTAGTCCTTGAGGTAATTCTTCGGGAAAAACATCTTGGAGTTGCTTGTGTAATTTCTGAACGGGGACAGGTATGACTCCTAGTTCATCGATTCTATCCCTGAATAATATCATTATTATGGGATCTCCTTTTAGAATGGAGGCTTCTAATTCTTTCCTGGACATAAGAAGAGTTGTCTTGTTCTTCTCTTCCTTCCGAATTGCATCGTCATTGGAGATCTGCTTGGGCATCATAGGTGCTAATTTAAATGACTTACCCCGGAACTTTAAGGATTAGTAATTGGAAAATCCGTCATGGATTACTTTGCGATCAAATTGCAATGGTCTGCCTAAAAGTAGGTGGCTCGCACTCATTGGCACAACATCGCATAGCACGGAGTCCTTATACTTGCCCATCGCTAACTCGATCATCACTTGTTTGGTTACCTTAACGTAATCCCTATCGTCTAACCATCTTAGCTTGTATGGGTGGGGATGCACACTTGTCTCCAGTCCTAACTTAATAACCATATCTTTTGAGGCAACATTTGTAACGCCCCGAGTTATCTGAACCCGGTTCGCTACCCATAACATTATCATGACTAAGAAATTTCGGATAAAATTTAAAACTTTACTCGACAGTCAAAATTTGACACTTTCTAAACGTTCAAAACATTTGAAACTTTGCAGCGGAAAATCATTTAAAGCAACAATGGAGTTAGACAAACTGTGGAAAATATTGTTGGGGTAATTAACGGAAATATTTGAAGTGATCGGTCAAAAGAAATGAGATTTTAAATCATGAACTGCTCAAGGAGTTACAAAGTCAAACTCATCTGCCGACGACTAAGTCAACGGAAGAAGCAGAAATAGAAAACCGAAGACTTCTGCCGATGACGTCAGCCGGAAGGAATGAAAACAAAAGACATCACTCGGTAGACTTCATCTACCGATGACGTGTACAAACAACGCAACACCCTCTGCCGATAATGTCAATATAACTCTTTCCGATAGAATTAAAATACACACTACATCTTCTGATTCTCTAAACGACAAAATCACTTAACTCCCTCGGTGTAACACCCCTAATACTGTACCCGTATTTCCCATATTATTATTATTATTATTATTTTTTTTTATCTTTACATTTTATAAACTTTAAAACTTGACGTTAACCAGAATTGAAATCGAAGCCGAAACTGGAATCGAAATCGAAGTTCGTTTGGTAAATCATTTAAAACATAAACTAAAACAATTTAAATAAAACTTAAAACATTTAAACATTTAATAACATTAAAAGACAGAGGGGCAGAATCGGAAAGCAATCGCCAAAAAGGGGGGCGGCGATCGATTTCTGCAATCTACAGAAATCGATCGCAGCTTGCAATATAGCAAGCGATCGATCTCTGTAGTTTGCAGAGATCGATCGCTGCATATGTTAACAAGAGCAGCGATCGATCTCTGCAAACTGCAGAGATCGATCGCTGCACTACATATAAAGGGCGGCGATCGATCTCTGCAGTTTGCAGAGATCGATCGCTGCCCATGCAGCGATCCTTCATGCTTCAAATACAACGATCGTTCTCTTCCCCTTTCCTTCAGTAACACTTCAATTAGCTCTCTGAAACTCTGAATTCCAGAGAGCAATTTCTATACCTCACGCCTATAATCACAACAGCAATCTCAATTAACATACTTTCAGCTCTCTGGAATCCGATTCCAGAGAGCAACCCTTTTTCAATTCCCTTCCCACTTTCTCATCTTTAAACTTAATCATCTTATACGTTAACTCGACCGACTTACAGCGGACTTTACGAAGTCCAACTGCGTGGATAGCTTTAAAAACCGAGCTATCCTTAACAACCTACAAACAACATTTAAAATTAATTTAAACAACCAAACAGTTCCAGAATTTCTATAACGTTTAAATAGCGGTTCTAAACCAAAACATTTTATAACGTTCATCAAACAGTTTAAACCAAAACGTTTTACATACAATTACCAAAACGTTATCTAATCCCTATCCAGATACAAACAATCTAAATATTCTATACAGTTATCAGATCACACATCCCAAAATAACCCCAGAGTCCATACATACATCCCCACGGGTCGTATCGCGCCTCGACTACTCAGCGCACTCCCACGAGCATCATCCATCAGCTGCTCCTACATCAGGAGGAGGAATATCATCCTCACCTGGGTCAACGTAACCTAGAACGTCACCTACACCATACAGACACATATGAGATATTGAAATCTCAGTAAGCTACGTAAATGCAGATGCATGCGTGCGTATGCCATTCAGAAATCATGCTCAGATTCAGATTACAGATACAGAATTACAGATTAAAGATTCATTACGTCACAGACAGACAGAATTGTCACCGAAACCTCTACCCACTAAGCGGAGAGGGCCCATCCAGCGGTCGGACTACCCTTTCCACCTAGAGAGGGGGGGTACACGCTTGCAACACGCACAGCCGTGCCTGAGCCCCATCCCGCGTGACCAGATACAGACAGATTACGTTTATTCATTCAGATTTCGTTACAGATTTCATTTCAGATATACGTTCCTTTTCTTAAAAACACATGCAGAAATTCCTTTTCATGACTTTCGAAAACCGTGATGCATGAACAGTTTATATCAGCGGAAAGTAAACAAACAACATACATATTAATCAGACAATACAACATAACCTAGCTACCCAACCTAAACAACGTAAAACAAGGAACCCTCAAGGATCCTTGATACGACGACGAGGTATGGTGTAGACCTTTCGGTCAAGCAAGTCACGAGAACTTACCTTGAGCGCGCTGGATCTCAAGCTTCGTCCACTGGAGTCGCGTGTCTGAGGTAAAACACGATATTTGCCGTTAAAACCGAGTTAAGCTATTAAACGTCCAAATTAACAAAACCTTAACTAAAGATATTTCCTAATGCCTTAATTCGCCTAATGCCTTAATTCGATTTATTAAGCTAATTCATCGAGCAATCGAACTTTTTCCGAAAACCCTAAAATTCTCGGATTTTTAACTTTTTCACAAATCGATTTATCTTCGTCCGATAATGTCCAATACGTTCAATACGTACTTAGTCAAGGCTAACCTATTAATTACGAGCCCTAATTCGACATTTTTATCGAAACCCTAATCGAAACCCTAACGTTAAATCGACCTAAAACTTGGAATTTAACGCTCAAAGACCGAAGCTACATACCGAGGGTTGCGAGAGGAGAAGAAACCGTGAAGGACGGAGGAGGAACGGAGGTCGGACGGAGCTCGGATTGAAGATCGGCGTCGGCGGCCGAGAGAGAAAAACACTCTCTGTTCGTGCGATCCAGAGAAGAGAAGAAAGGAAGTGAGGAAAAAGAGAGATTTGTGATGTTTAAATAAAAATTGATTTGCAAATTACCATTTTGCCCTTCTCACTTAATTCTATTCGTTTCGTCGTTCGTTTCGTTAATCGTCCAACTATTCAGATTCTCGAAAGTTCCATATTTTGCCAATAACTTCTATTCATTGCCAGGGATTTATTAAAACTGTCCGTTCGCAATTTGGACCTCGTTCGCTATTTTTACGAGAACGTCTTTTACATTACGAAAAGTGTATTTACTCGGAATGTAGTGTTTGATCTCCGAAAATTCCCGTAATTTCCTTAAAATTCTTATTATTCGTTAGAATCGTAATGACGCTTTCTTTTTGTGAATCGGACCTGATTTGACATATTTACCAAAAATGCCATTAAATAAGGAAATGATAATATAACATAATATATCCAAAAATCCGTACAAGCCGGATATTACACTCGGGCTGCATCTGCCGATCACCAAACAACAAACTTAATACTCTACATCTTCCGATCAATTAGACTACATCTGCCGACACGTGCTTCTCGCGTGACTCCTTAAGACATCTACCGGTAGACTTTCATCTTCCGATAGACTTACACACCGCATCTACCGACAGACTTTCATCTTCCGATAGACACCAAACCACAACTCAATACCTGCCGATAGGCATCACCTACCGATAGAAACAGAGCGACATTCCGAATACTCTTAACTATACCTACACGACCCCATCTAAGAAGAGAACCTGTTTGCTCTACTGAAATCGTTTTATAAACAAATCAGACCAATGCATCACTCTACATCCATCAAATAATAAATTTCAAATTCCAATAAAATACCAACATCAGAAAGTAAAACTCAATTTGTCCAAAACACTGAAATCACTACTGTTATGAAAACTCAATCCATCTAAAACGAAGCATTAACAAATAAACCTTCACTCCAACAGACATCAGTTAAACTGCCCCATCAGCTGCCAGATTGTTACAAAGGTGCACCCCCCAACCAGTCTAGTTCTCGGCAGATTCAGTAAACACACCTGCTAAATCTTCTTCACCTACATCACAAAACTCATCTATTAGCCTAAGGCTAAGCAAGTAAAGCAAAAATGTATGAAAAGCTGAAAACACAATATCTTAATATGCAGTTTCTACTTCTCTCATCTCTGTTACATATTCATCGTTATAATCGGATTCCTCTCTAAATTGGGAGTTGAATCACTTCTCCCAAAGTATGAACATCCCTGTCTCATTAGGAGTTGGATTAATTCTCCTAACAGTGAATATATATATACTGATCAATATTCAGATCCACTTCGAAATTGGGAGTTTGATCAGTTTTCCCAAAGTATGATCCCTGGCTCATTAAGGGTTGG
Organism: Begonia masoniana; assembly: GCA_022432975.1. Taxonomy (NCBI): domain Eukaryota; kingdom Viridiplantae; phylum Streptophyta; class Magnoliopsida; order Cucurbitales; family Begoniaceae; genus Begonia; species Begonia masoniana. Next base: position 32,403,461 of record CM039514.1, read on the forward strand.
ATTAGTTCCCTTAACAGAAAATGTTTCGCATAAATCACTTCAGAATGTTCACTTCCTCACTATATCAAAACATGTAAACTCATTTTCGTATACTTTCAAATATATGATGCATGAAACAGGAAAATATTCAAACACACAAAAATCCTAATGTTCTGTGATGTAGGCCCGAAGGCACAAGCAAACTTTACTTACCTGGATTCCTAGCAAATGCTCGGTTAAGAGCTACTTCGGGGGTTTGTTCACCTATATTCATAAACAGAATGTTAAACCTTAATCTAAGCTATTCAGAATTCTAAGGAGTTGGTTTGGGAACACTTCTCACAGAGCATTCCCGAGATATCCACATTGTCCTTTTTCTGTTATCTATTTATCAATACATAAAGAAAACAAAAGAACTTACCTAAATCGAAGGAGGTCGCTGGAAGAAATCAAAGAGAGGTCTCCTATCGCACTCGGCTAAACTGAGGAGCTGAGAACCGAAGAGGAAACAATAAAACAGTGGCGGCTAAACCTCATTTACTCTTCCCTTAAATACGTTATCCATTGCAAGAATTGACAATTACCCTTATACCCCCACTTAGTTACTCATTAACCTAATTGATATTTACCCCTAATTTCATTCTATAAAATTCACACTTAGAAGATTAATAGGTTATTTTAATTCTAATAAAACCGGGTGTTACAACATTAGCACAGCTTCCTCCGTCAATGATCAAAGAATGTAAACTTGTCATTGATTAGGCAACGACTGTAGAATATGTTCTCTCGTTGATAGTCTTCTCCTATGTTCTTGGTTATGAGGATTCGTTGCCTGACCATCAGTAGAGGTCCCTCCGGGGCGTGAACAACTTCATCATCTGATTCACTCTCCTTTATGACTTCCTCCTCTTCTTCATCTTCATTCTCACTGACTAGTTCACCAGTGGATTTCTTCAATACCATGGTACGCCTGTTTGAGCACTAAGCCAAAAAATGGTCGGTTCCTTGACACTTGTAGCACTTCAGGCTACTTGTCTTAACCTTGTCTGCATCTTCTCTAGTAGTTTTGGCAATTGCATTCTTAGGAGACCAGTTCTGGGTGTAAATACGAGTTACGTTCAAGTGTGTAGTTAGAATGATCTTTGCTTGAGGAAATATAGATATTAATTTTATTTGAGGAATTACTACATTTTTGGAAGATATAAATTGATCAAAAAGAAATTAAAATATGTAAACACATGAAATTTTGAAGTTATACAATAATCACAACTGGAGGAATATGGTGTAGCACAAAGAAGTTAATGAGGTAAGTGTGGATTTCTATATTCTAGTTTTTATATTGGAGAGTACATAGGTTAGATTATATTACTTTGTAGAAAATATAATCTTGTTATTAAAGTTTATCAAGATGAATTTGAGGACCTACGGTATGACTTTTGTATCCAAGTGCTAAGTTTACATCAACCATTTGTTTGAGAAAACATATAGGTTATGAGTTATTTCAATATTTGATGAATCCATACTATTTTATTTGTTGTAAAGATTTATTTTATTTTATTTTGTAATTTACTAATATATTCTTTATACATTGTACGTTAAAAGAGATTACGAAGGTTTAAATCGTCCATATAGTATCTCCATTCTCCATTGACGCCTATCTCCTTATTGCATCTCTCTCTTTTTCTGCCTCTATTTCTTCTTCTCCCTCTCTTTTTCTCCCTTCTCTCTTTATTTGCAAAAATGTATATCTTCATCATTTGTGCCTGTCTCATACGACTTCCTTCTCTCTTCTCTACCACACTGAGAAGATGGTGTTGATAATGTCCAATTTGATGATGAGTAGGCCTTTTGTACTTTGCTATTTATTATGATCATTAATCTGCACATGCACTTGCAAAAGAATCATCTCAGCTATTGATTGATAAATGTGCTACTCTATGTGTAACATAACAAATAATTTGTAGATGTCCAAGAGAGTAGACATTTATGATGCTGTGTTTTGAGTTTTGACAATCTCCAACAGATTATCACAGTTTCAATTGTTTATACACGAGGTCTAGCAATGGTTTTGAGTCAACAAAGGCTTGTTTTTGTGGTTCAAGGGGGGGAAGAGAGATGAGGTATCCATGTCAATGTTAGCGCTTTACTTGTCACCAAAATTACCAGGAAAGACTGACCTAAATCTAGGAAAGAAAGAAGAAACGGTTCTAGGGACTAAAAAAAGGAAGATTAAAATAAAACAACGTAGATGGAAAAGAATCAATCAAGTAGAAGCGTAGAAACCTGGTTTTTAAGCATTTCATTAATCAATGAAAGAGCCACTTCACAGACAGTTGAATCAGAATCGTCCAACACCTAAAGCACTGCTGTCAGAATCTGATTGAAGTACGGCAAATTGATCACAGGACATTACATGTCAATCAAAAGACATAGATGAACTTCCATAAGAAAAAGTAATCGAAGACCACTTAATAGTTATGATAGTTCAATTTTAGACTGTGTCAATTGCTTTCAGGACGTCACTCAGGTTCCCTAATTATTAAATATCTGGTACCACTAACGACAATAACTTCAACCCCTTTAAATTTTAGCTATTAATAATCTAACAATTCATCTGACATCTTTAAAACAGAGTAAACAATAAAATTAAATTTGAGCTCGTCTTTTTCCTGCTAATAATAAAACTAGAGAATCTGATAACCAAATCCATCACTGCGACTTCTACATAGAAAAATAATATTAACCACGCTATATCTAAAAATATACACGAACTGCAAAACCCATCAGCACCAACAAATGAGAAGCATAAAAATTCCAAATTGGTGAAAGAAGAAGGCTCTGCTTCTTAAGTATAGAAAAGAGAGAAAATATGATGATGAATTTTTTAATTTGTGGTAAAAAAAATTATGCATACTGAAAAAAAAAGAATAATAAAAAACAAAGTACACCTTGGTCCAAACAGAGTGATCATTAGCAATGGAAGCATCAATTAATTGCTGAATTGCATCACGCTTACTTGCAACGTGGCTTTTGTTGTTTCCATAGCAAATCTACAAAATTTATAATAGAATAATTACTAGAACTATCAATGAATATTTTTTGTCCTTGCAACCAAATTTTGTAGATTACTCAAAAGAGAACTCTCCAGGAAAAAAAATTCAAAAATCTTAGAGTTACTGTACCCACCAAATGAAGAATTTTCTGAACGCTGGGACCTGTGTCTGACATAGATTTCAGAGGTTGAGGTTTACTAAAGTAGTCTAGCTCCAGAGAAGCTTCATCACCATTTCCAATATTAGTCTTCTTTGACAAACCAATATACCCGTCTTCAGAAGATGTTCCAACCATATCAGAAGGATCAAAAGAGGACTTTGACCGCTGTCTCTCTTTCTTGTTTTGTAAGAAATTCATCAAATCAACTTCAATGCGAGGAGTATACTGTTTAAGGGCTCGCCTCAAGGAGTTCTGTTCTTCAACTGATAAGCCAAGAATGAAATTCAAAACCGCCGTAGGATCAAAGTGGGAATAAACAGATATTATACATGTAATAGCTGCTTCCTTCAGTTTAGTGTTTTTTGTCATGTACAAGTGGTGCCAACTTTGCTAACCATAATTTGAGGATGCCCATATTACCACATCCTTCAGAATTCATGGAATGCTTATTGAAAGAATTTATAGCAAAATCAATAACTGCCAATTTAGCCTTTGGTGATCGCTGTTCATCTAGGGAACGGAGCAAAGCAGGCAAGAGAGAATCCACGCTGTAAGTTTTGCCGACTATCTCCAAAGTTGTGGAAGATAACTGTCTAACTAGCTCTTTTGGATCAATTAGCCGCGAGAAAACATGGGGTAAGATCCTTTCCATGTAACTCTCAAATGGTTTTCTGCAATTTGGAATAATATCAGCAAGCGTTGAAAGTGCTGCCTGAGCAACTTTATGATGGGGATCATCCAAATGCTGGAAAAATAGCTTCATCACCTTCTCAAAATTCGGAGTCACCTCTTGAAGTCCTTTCGGACCTTGCTGCAGAGAAGAGTGAAGAAAATTGAAGGTCCCAACCCTAGTACACCACTCAGAAGATGGATTGAGTCCCTCACTTAGAGCATCACATAGAGATGCAGGACCTTCCACATAATTAGACATCTCCCCAAGTGTTAGTTGGCTATCATCAAAACTCCTTCTCATGCTTGCAGACATCCTTCCAGTAGTATGCTTTCTCAAAAGTGGCCGCTGAAAAGTGGGAATAGAGTTACTATGAGAATCTTTGAAATTCCCTTCTTTAAATGGTATGTTCATATACTGTCTATTCTATCAATCTGTGAGTACACAAGTCGCCTGGTTTCCCTATTGTCATTTTTCTCTTCAATGAAACCCCTTTCTTGTCGACGATCAGAGCTCCGTTTAGCTGAGTATGAAGGAAAACCATGCAATGATTCAGCCTCCGAATTATTATTATACACATATTTAGTAGACTCTTTGGAAGTTCAAATTTGACTAATGATATCCGACAATGCAGATCCACCATTGCGGTTTCTATCTTTATTCCTAATTGAGGAAGTTGACTCAATTGTTAAAGCATTTATGAGATCATTAGAAGCTGGAACAGCTGGAGGAAAGGGTCGATGATCACGAGAGGATGGAGGGTCAACTCCTGCACTAGGGAGGTAACAGAGAAATTTAGCCATTCACTTCAGAATATTTTCAATTCAATATGAAAATAAACAAGGCATCATAAAAGCTCCAAATTTTCATTAATAATGAATCACTCAAAGGCTACCTAGATCCAGACTTGATGATCGAAGATTCGAAGAATTGTGTTTATCCGACAAATTCAACCATCTCAACATACTTTCAATCGTAGTGACCTTCTGTTTACTTGCATGTAAAACACTTTCTAGACTGCGCTCAGTGCCTTTACTGGACAACTTAGATTGAGATAGCAGGCCAGAAGAGAGAGATGCCCCAGAAGGTAGACTTGATGTTCTATACATGGCAACAATAGCATATGTTCCATATCCAGGTAGATTTGAAGAAGTAGATTTCTGTGAATTGAATGACATCAGCGCACCTCTATCACGAATGGAAGAAGAAGCATCTTCTTCATTAATTATCTACGAAAAAATAGTTTCTGTGAGATTCAATGGGACAACAAGAAGACATTGGGAGAAAACTAAGTACCCTTTGGATCACATGATCAAATGATGAGAATAAGCGCCGCGAACGCTCAGGCTAGGTTTTTACAAACATCCTATGACATGCCCGTGCAGTAGATCGTACCTATGAAATAAAATTAAATTAAACTTAGGACACGTTTAGGACATAAAACATTAAGATAAAAGGTCGAGATGTAAAAATATGGTGTATTTTCTGCAGATACAACAAAGAAGAGCCCTTGAATGGGAAAAAAAAGAGAGAAACTTGTCATATTGCCGGGATAGAAACTTTTCTATCCCCGAGATCTGAAAACGTAGAAACTTTTCTCCTAAACAAAGATGAGTGGAAAAAAACTAGTTCCTTAAAATAAATAAAATAGATGATCCAAAAATTTGGCTGAATGCTCCAAGATATAAGTGAAACATGTCTTATATTATAGATTACAAATACGTACCTCACTCATTGCATCAGAAACACAACACTTGATCAGATCTTCATATAAATCAGCTGATCGCTGTATCTCAGATGCATCAGACCAATGTTCTAGTATTAAAAGTGCATATTCACAACACCTATAACAAAAAGAAAATTATCATAAAATAAAATTGCAATGTATGTTCCTAAGGAAGCAGCAAAATCATACCGAGAACGAAGTACAACATTGCGGTCATTTTTTGCACAATCAGCTATACGTGGAAGCACACGTGCAACTTTGCAATTGAACAACATCTGGAGAAAAAAGGCTCGAATGTGTACTCATTTACACACAAGTCTAAGTAAAAGGAAGGATAAAGAAAAAGTAAAACAAATATCACTACTTTTTTTATGCAATTATCTGCGGACTCTGGAATTACAAGGACAGTAATCACAACCAGCTTGAAAAGAACCTGGACGTGACATAAAACCGATAACATTCAAATCATAATGGCAACAATAGTAGGAAAAAGATGAACTTACCAGTATAAATATCTCAGCACAAGCCTCAAAATCTCTCAAGAGTTTCTTTGACAAAAAACATAATAGACGACATGCCTGAAACACAAACATGAAAAAAAAAAAAGCATCCACTTATTTAACATTCTCAAAAATCCAGTAATTCAGATCTTATTTATCTTTAATTCAGTGATATACTAATTTTTCGAGAATAACAGGACCCATCTAAAGAACATTGCAAAAAGGAAGACTACATTCAGCAGTGCATTAATGGAGAGTCTCAAAGAGGGAGAATTGGATATGAAGTAACTAGTGCTCAAGAAAAAACAAGAAACCATTGATTTGTAATGGAACAAGTCTCCTCTAACTGGAACAAAGCCTTAAATCATCATACAAAGAATAGGTATAAGTGGTTTACTAGAATTTCTAAGAGCAATGGAGCAGGATTGAGCAGGCCAATACTGAGCTCGCACCCAATCTTCCTACTTCATCAAAGTGATTATTCCTCATTCATTATTGTGACCTTGAATTCTGATTCCTTTTTTCCAATAAAAGAAAAATGGACAAAAAAAAAATTGCAGCCTACAACCAAACCAAGTACTGAAATCTCCTATTGCTCTTGGCCATTACTGTAACGCCCCGAATTTTATAAATTCGATTCGCTACTCATAACGCTGAACAAAACTATGACAATCTGGGAATATTTTAAAAACTTCACTCGACGGTCAAAATTTGACCTTTATTTAAAAACATCAAGAAAACTTGCAGCGGAAATTCATTTGTATAAAATAGGGTTCAAACAAAACACTAAAACAATACTTGTGTAACGATTAAATTAATAGAAACAATCGGTCAAAAGAACCGAGGGCATAAATGTGTTGAATATTTAAATGTCTTAAATTCGAACACTTCTTCCGCCAAATAGTCTCAGTGGTAGAAGCTGAACAAAATACATCCACCGCTCGTATCCACCGATCACAAAACGACAAAATTTACTACCCACATCTACCGCTCACATCCACCGTTCACAAAATGATGAAATTTACTACCTACATCTACCGCTCACATCCACCGATCACAAAACGACAAAATCTACTACTCATATCTATCGTTCACATCCACCGATCACAAAACGACAAAATTTACTACCCACATCTACCGCTCACATCCACCGATCACAAAATGACAAAATTTACTACCCACATCTACCGCTCAACAGTAACACTCGACATCTATCGATTGACTTTGACTTCTGTTGAACGACAGCATCTGCCAATCAACAATAACACTCAACATCTGCCGATTGATCTCTGCCATTCGACATTTGCCGAACGACGCCGAACCACATTAGCATTTACACTCTAAACCATCGGACAACTCTGCCTACTAAAAGAACTTATAAATTTTACTGCAATCATTCAAAACAACTTAAAACCACAACTTTCTAAAAATCCAGAATAGCAAGCTACAATTAAACCAATTGTGTTTTCATAGTTAGGATAATCCCAAAACATGTTAAATCATTAAAACTACTACTGTCATTAAAATCTTCAGCACATTTCAACAACACACTTGTCCACTAAGACTACACATACTGACATTTGTTAAACCGCCTCATCAGTGCACCAAACCACGGCATAGATGTGCTCCTTCAACTTCGCCTATTCTTCTGTAAACTCAGAGAAATCACCTGTTAGAAACTCAGCACCAACATCATAAAACTCATCTATTAGCCTAATGTTAAATAAGTAGAGCAAATATGAATGAAACACTGAATTCATAAATCCTAATCATGCAGTTTCTACTTTCACATCTCAGTTGCTTTTGTATTCGTTTCTCTGATCTGATCCTTCTTTTCGTTAGGAAGTGGATCAGTCTTTCCCAAAGTCATAACATCCTCTACTAGATTAAGGAGCGGATTAGTTCCCTTAATAGCTGATCTGATCCTTCTTTCCGTTGGGAAGTGGATCAGTCTTTCCCAAAGTCATAACATCCTCTACTAGATTAAGGGGCGGATTAGTTCCCTTAATAGCTGATCTGATCCTTCTTTCCGTTGGGAAGTGGATCAGTGTTTTCCAATGTCATAACATCCTCTACTAGGTTAAGGGGCAGATTAGTTCCCTTAATAGCTGATCTGATCCTTCTTTCCGTTGGGAAGTGGATCAGTGTTTTCCAAATTCATAATATCCTCTACTAGGTTAAGGGGCAGATTAGTTCCCTTAATAGCTGATCTGATCCTTCTTTCCGTTGGAAAGTGGATCAGTCTTTCCCAAAGTCATAACATCCTCTACTAAATTAAGGGGCGGATTAGTTCCCTTAATAGTTGATCTGATCTGTTCGATGGGAAGTAGATCAGTTTTTCCAAAGTCATAACATCTTCTTCTCGATTATGGGACGGATTAGTTCCCTTAATAGCTGATCTGATCTTCTGTTTGATGGGAAGTGAATCAGTTTTCCCAAAGTCATAACATCCTCTTCTCGATTAAGAAGCGGATTAGTTCCCTTAATAGTTTGTTTGATTCAAACTACTCATGCCTTACCATGCCATTACGTGTAAATTCATTTTCGTACTCATTCAATAAAACATGATGCATGACATACTAGAAACATTCAAGCATGCATAAACCTACTGTTTTGTGATGTAGGCCCGAAGACACACACATACTCCACTTACCTGGTTTCATGGAAATGCTTGGTTGTAAGCTACTTCGAGAGTTTGCTCAACTAAAATCTTAAACACAACATTAACTTAACTTCTATTAAGCTTCATTCATCAAATATGCGAAAGGAAACTACTGGTTCATTCCAAACTAACTAAACTCGGGGTTATCTAGTTTTGTCTACCTTCCACATTGCATCACTAGTTTCGTGCTTGATCGTTTCAGATGATCCAAGCGGTTATGGACTACTTGGGGTGTCTACTAACTGAAGGATTAGGACCATGAAACCGTAAAACGTAGTTGGCTCGGTCGTGGCTCACCAAAACTCAAAACTGCCCCGAAAACAACACACTCAAGATTTTCTATTTTATTCCACCATAAACCGTTCATCAAATGTATATATTCTATTCATCCTAAATCATCCAGCAAGAAGAATCAAGGAGGAACTCACCAGAATTGAAGGAATCGAGCAGAGGAAATCGCCGAGAGAATTGCCGAGCTGAGTACCAAAAAGGAAAGTGAAAAGTGTGGCGGCTAAACCCTTAGTTAAACCCTCATTTATAATATATATTTCACAAATTACACATATGCCCTTAACTAACCAAACTTTAACCTAACCATTGATTCTCATTCCTCTCTATTAATATACTCAAGCAATTAGCCATATCCCCCCTTAATTCCATAAAACGTACGCTACAAACGTCAATTCCAGTAGATAATTGCCGGGTGCTACAATTACTCAAACAGGTACAGCCAAAAAAATTCCTCTTCCAAACTTAATACTTCTACAAAAAGAAAAAGGAAGAAGAGGATGTCTCATTTCAAGCAAATTAATAAACATAGAATACAGAAAAATATATTCAGATTGTATAATTTTAAAATGTAAAAAAGATTTCTTGAAATTGGAGTCTCTTGTTAGTTTTTGGGTTATTTGACTTCAGCACACTAATGTTCTCTTTGAGAACAAAGAGCAAAGTTTTGATCTTAAACAACATTAATTTCATAACCGCAAAACGACCTTATAGTTCTAAATTTTTTATGAATCATCTATTTATTTTGATTCTATAATTGCAAAAAAATTGTTGTAAACGAAGTGCATCGCTTTGCTCCTTTCACGAAGATGTTCTTCCCCTCTTCTCTTGTATTTTCTTCCTCTCAATACGCATCATTGTTGCAAACTAAGTGTTCCGCTTTGCTCCTTCTAGGAAAATGTTCTTTCCCTCTTCTGTTGTATTTTCTCTCTCAATACACATCGTTTCTTTAAAAAAAAAATATATATAAAAGAAAACAATATGCATCAAAATATTTACATTTACAGCTTTCGATAAATAAACCCCCAAGCGTCACCATGGACATTAATTAGAGACTGACCATCCAAGTATTATACATTTGAGAGAATGTAAAACATAGAGAACCCTGCGGACAGGCATCAGCAAAGACAATACAATAAATAACACATGCCTATTTGACAATACTGGATCTTCGACCAGATAATTGGGAGCTCAGAGGACCAACTAACTGCTTCAAGAGTCCCCTGAAACATGGGTAGTCAGTAGCACCTGATGGACAAGCATAATTCAACAAAGAAATGAAAAAAAAATTAACATTCCTTGTGGACAAAATATATTTTAAATTTAAACTTTCAGAGGTAGTGTTACAGCTCAATAGAAGTAATATTTCAGATATCAAAAGCCCAATGCAACTCTTTCAATGATAAAAGATAAAAATACCAACTCTATTGAAATATTTAATTGCAAAGTAAGAGCATCTAAATAATAATTTTGCATCCACAAGGTAGATATACAATTTTTTAGTAATAAAAAATGATAAGATATGCAACTGTTAAAGCGCAAAAATTTAGGAGGAGACTAGCATGGCTAACTAATTATGAATCAAACACAATGAACACGCTGAAGTTCTATTTTATCAACACGTGACACATTCAAAAAGAGAAAGCAATCATATAAAGAGTGAGAATGTGAATTCAAACCTCCAGCAACTAGACCCTCCACTCTTTGCATAGCAGCAATGCGAATTGACCAATCTTTTTCAGGGATGAGATTAGAAACAATCTTCTCCATTTTCCTCGATAGATCTTTTTCTGAATATATTTTAATGGGATCTATTGGTTTTTCAGTTACATCACTTTCTCCTGTACAACCCATGAAAAGCAACCAAAGAACAATTATTAATTAATTGCACAAATTTAAATATTTGCAAAAAAGATAATTCATGTGCATAAACACAACTGTCAGAAGTAGATCACAAACAACGACAGAGTAAAAAAAAAAAAAGGCGCCAAGAATATCTGCCAATGAAACCATATAGACTTAATGCTTCTGACTAATTTCTCAAATAATACTGTGCACAACATGCAAGATCAATTAAGTTCGCGATCAAAATAATCTTCATATTCAAGATACAAACTTTCACAGAATTTGAGGTCCAGATATCTAACCTCCAAAAAGAGAGGATTCTTTTGCCACACTCTTAGATTTTGGACTGCTTTTCTTTGGGTTGAGGTTTAAAGGTTTTGTCTCTCCAGCAGAGATATTGCTAGTGGATGCATCTGGGGGACGAACTTGTGGTACAATTTTCTCTAGTCGAGCATTAATATCTTTCATCTGCAGTTTACGAAATAGACAGAAGACCAGTCAAATGGGTCACAATATTATCTAAGTCGAACACAAGAACACCATAGGTGACAAAAGTAAAACTATTACTATTGAAATATGAATTGAATCTATTTACATAAATAAAAATGTTAAAAAAGTAGCTAACAAGTGTAAAACTTATACTCAGCTCGCTTCCTCTCCCACACAGCTAAGACAGATGCAACAACCAGCACCTTGGTCAGGTATTTTTCCTGCAATTAATTATGGTGTGATTTATGTAATAAAGGGATTATAAATGAAAGTAGGTTTAGTAGCAGAATTGTAATTAAGTTAATTTTATTTAGTATAAGTAGAAATTGGAAAGTCTAAAACCTCATTTAAACCCTCCTGTATCCGACATTTCCCTCTGGCGATTTCCTCCTTCAGCAACCGATTTCTCCTCCTCCTTCTTCGACGATTCAAACCTCAGGTAAGGTTTAGATGGTTCATCTATTTAGTCTTCGATTTATGAATGATTTTTGGTTGATGTGTGAATATTGAGAATCAGGCAATGTTAGGGTAATGACAATGTCTTTGAGTTTTCTTATCAATGACATTGGTGATAGAATTCTGAATATTGTCGATTGTTCGATGTTTGAGATTCTAGGACCGGTCGATGCTAGAATAATGGTAGCATCTATGAGTTTTTATTTAATGGCATTGATGATAGGATTTTTGGTGATGTTGAAGTTTAGGATGAGAATCTGTTGTTGGTATGAATTTGGTAGTTCTAGCACACAAATGCTGTTAATGCTATTGGAAAATAAGCAACGCACTCTTGATGTTCGACAAAATGTCTATGAGATTTAAGCTGGATTTTAGAAGGTTACCTTAGTTAGGAACTCAGCTGATTTTGATTTCAGATTATCTAGGAATGACTCTTAACATTTAAATATGATATGTTTTAGGTGGAAAAGACGACAAGTGAAGGCACGACATTGCTAAGGAGTCCAGGTAAGTGGGTGTGTAGTCTTTCGGCTATTAGGGCCCTACATCACCAGGGTACTAGGAAGTTTGTACTTATGTTTATTAATTGAGTTATGATTGGTTGAGTGTTACGTTGGGTTGAAAGGAATAGCTTTATGATATGTCATATGGTGATGGCTTGTTCTCTATAGTGTGATGCTTTTATGCGCAATTCTCTCATGCATCATGTTTTCCTTCAAGTGTAAATGAAATGTCTTCACATGCACGTTTTCAGTAAGAAGTTAAGAACATGTAATGTATGCAATGGACAAGTTTGGGTAGTTAGCGAGTAAGACACAGGGCATGTTCATGGCAAGATATGTGGTCTACGAGGTAGACGAGGGCAAGATATGTGGTTTACGAGATAGACGAGGGCAAGACATGTGGTCTACGAGGTAGACGAGGGAAAGTTAGAGCCTGTGCCTACTCCTGCGTAAATCCCTCCTTTCTTTACGTACGAAACAAGAACATGAACACGAACATGATTTCTTTTATGTATGAAATACGAACAAGAATATGATTTTCACGAAGCATGCATACATGAGCATTTATGTAAATGTTGCACTCCTTACTAAGCGTTAGGCTTATAGTTTAAAGCTTATGATGTAGGTGACAGATTGGAAGGTGAGAACTTCAAATTAAATGATGAGGCATAAGTTGAGTTGCTGGATGATGCTCATGGTGTGGATTTTGTGGCTGGGAAGCGATTTTAACCCGTGGAGTGTTGCTTGTAGCAAGTTTTAGTAAGGTCTATGATATTGAAGCATAAGTAAGATAAAATTTTCTTATGATGATGAATATTGGGATTGTCTGGTACAATGTTATGTTTTAAAGATTGCTTTTAAGATAAATGATTTTCCGCTACGCGTATTCTGGTCGAGTTTATGAATTTTGTTGCATGAGTTTATGGGAATGAAGTTTGAGGTTCGTAGAAGTTAAGAATTATTTGGATGTTTAAGTCATCCGGCTGACATCACCGGTGGATGTTGAGTGTTACTGTTGATCGGTGGATGTTGGATGTTAGGGTGATCCGACTGACGTCACCAGTGGATGTTGAGTGTTACTGTTGATCGGTGGATGTTGGATGTTTGAGTCATCTGGCTGACATCACCGGTGGATGTTGAGTGTTACTGTTCACCGGTGGATGTTGAGTGTTACTGTTGATCGGTGGATGTTGGATGTTTGAGTCATCCAGCTGACGTCACCGGTAGATGTTGAGTGTTACTGTTCACCGGTAGATGTTGAGTGTTACTGTTGAGCGGTGGATGTATTCAGTGAATGTGAGCGGTGGATATGTTTTGTGAATGTGAGCGGTAGAAGTGAGCGGTGGATGTGAGCGGTAGATGTCGTCTGCCGAGTTAATAAAGTCACGTGGGTAACACGTGGTCTGAGCGGTGGATGTATTCAGTGAATGTGAGCGATGGATATGTTTTGTGAATGTGAGCGGTAGAAGTGGGCGGTGGATGTGAGCGGTAGATGTCGTCTGCCGAGTTAATGAAGTAACGTGGGTAACACATGGTCCGCGGATGATAAGCTTAAATAAGTCTATGGGTTGAGTTCCGTGGGTTTAAGATTTTAGTCGATGTTGTTTAAGTTATATGTCCGCGAGTTTTCGAATATATATATAACCTTAAATGATTTATGATCCGAGTCTAGGATTTATGGTGTCAATAGGAAAAATGAAAAGTTTTATGTCATGGAATGAAACTAGAAGTAAATGTACGTCAAGGCACTACACGTGGCGGCCCTGATTGGGTTGGGGTCGTTATAATTATGACATCAGAGCGACCCGGGTTTTAAAATCAGTTCTATAGACTGCCTACCAGCACAAATTGCCGCATGAGTACTCTCCAACAACTGTAAGTGTTTACGATGTGTTCTGATAATATGTCAGGAATCTCTTCAAGATGGTGAGAGGTCAACAGAGAGAAAACGGTGAAGATAGTAATACTATTGCTCAGTTAACAGAGTTGGTTCTGCGCCAATCCCGTCAGATCGAACAATTGGTGGCTGCTAGAGAGGAACAAGGCAACTCTAGCTCAAGTGCAACTCATGACCATGGTGGCGAGCGTTTTCACCGACTTCGACCTCCGATATTTAATGGTCAGGTTTCGGATCCTATCTATGTTGAAGAATGGATTCGAACAATGGAGGACATGTTTAAGTATGCCAAGGTCGAAGAGGGGGACAAGATCACATGTGCTGTTTTTCACCTTGCACTGGATGCAAGGCATTGGTGGGACTCAATTCAGAGCACTACTAATATGGAAACTATGACTTGGTCATGGTTCAAGACGACTTTCTTTGACAAGTACTTCAACCAAGCGGTTCGGGCCAACAAAAAGATGGAATTTATGCAGCTGCGCCAAACCGGTTCTGTGGCAGACTACATTTGTAAGTTTGAGGCTTTGTCCCGTTTTGCAACCCGTCTGGTGGAGGATGAGGAAGACAAGATTCACCAATTTGTTCAAGGGTTGAAGCCAAATCTTTTCAGGGGAGTGAAGACTGCAGGAGTTCATAACATACCATATTCTGAGGTGGCAGCTAAGGCCTTGGAATTGGAAGAGGTTGAGGTAACAGTACAGGGACAACATGAGCTGCCAAAGAAATTCATTAGAGAAGTACAGCCACAACCGCAGCAGAATAGGGGGTGGCAACCACAACAGGATAAGGGATGGCAACAACAACAGGGGGGGTGTTAAAAGGCCCTATAACCCCAACGACGACCAAGGAAAAGGGAAACGACCTCAAGGGGCTCCTCAAGCTCCTCTATGTTCCACTTGCCGGAGGAACCATTACGGTGAATGCAAGTTGTACTCGGGCCATTGCTTTAGGTGTGACAAGGTTGGCCATATTGCTAGGGATTGTCCTATGCCGCCAGATACAAATCGTGCAAGAGTGGCACCTAGAGTCTTTGCCATGATGGAAAACGAAGACACAGTACATCACACGATTATAACAGGTACAATTTTGGACATTGGATAAAGTAAAGTCACTAAGATTGTTATAGAAGGATGTTGTAGTAGATTTACTTCAAGTGATAATTAAGTAGACATTCCTATTAGCTATGGCTCAAGGAAAAGAGTATCACGTTGGAAGATAAGACCGGAAAATAAAAGTTGGAGGAATTAAGAGTGACCAGTAAGAAGGGACAGTGTTGAATTTTCATGATAGAGACTTTGAGAGTAGTTTCGATGATATAGTTGTGGAATATAGCAATGGAGACCATAGATGTGAAACCCACAAAGGATCAGTTATTATAAACGATGAGTTTCTTGAGAAAAGTATGTGATTTTGGACGCTATGGATGAAGTAGTTTATGGGAGGGCATTACTATGGAAATGTAGAATCAAGTCGTCATACTTTATGATTATGGTCACAGTTGGTGAATTTACGTATAAGTATTTTGATGTGGGGTACATATGTTTCAAGTTATACGGATGTATAGGACTAAGTAGGAGAATCGTAAATAGTTTTAAAGTACTTTGGTATGGAAAAGTTAGAGATTTAACGAAAGTTTTATGTGTATGTTTCTGGAAGATTTGGGCAGGTGATTTGAGGTTGATGGTAAGTATAAGATATGCTGCACATTTTCGTACCTAAATGATTAGTTGGGTGATTAGGTGTTTGATAAAAGCTATGTGCATTAAGGTGGTTTTCTTATAAAAATTCGGTTAAATGTTCTAGTAGAGGATTTAAACATCGACCGAGACCCTATTTTACTGATTTAGCACGTTTAGTTAAGTTTAAATTTAGCACGAGGTATCCACACGTGGTATGCCCTCCACTGAATGGAGTTAGCCGTCTTTAAATGAGTTATACCAAAGAGGGTCGAAAGATAAATTTTTAAATCTTAATAAGTTTTAGTTAAGTATTCTGTAGGAAAGTCATCATCCAAAGTCTGTGGACGATAAATTTTAGTTAAGTATTCTGGCAGAGAAACCCAGTTGTCCACGCCTTCTTAGATTTTGTCGTCCACGCCTCCTAAGGCTTTTGTCGTCCAAACCCGATAGAGAGAAACATCCTCCACTGTTTAAATTGATGAAACCCGAGAAGAACTAAGTGAATATTTATTCCGAGAGAAATTAAGTGATAAAACCCGAGAGGAAATTCTCACACATGATAATCTTCTACTGAACGGAGTTGAGCACCCTTATGCATGCATGATCAAAATAAGAATAAAAGTTTAAATTTTATGGAATTTTAGAAGTATTGATTATTGAGACCTTAAAGTTAGTCTCATCGGGAGGTTAAGGGTTTGGATCAAGAACTGATTCGTGAAATTTGAGCAAAAGACCAAATTAGACTAACTAGAAGGTTCAACTTGTGGATAATTAATTGGAGATTTAGGAGCTTAATAGTATTCGATGCATGGTCAAGAACATGTCGAGTTCAATTAGAAATAATGAGTATGGTTATTAGGCGAATGTCGGGTGTTAAGTTTGGGAGTTTCGGCTTAGAGCCATAGAGATTGATTCCAACTATGGATAGAATTGTAGATCATGGATAGAATAGTAGATCATGGATAGAAAATTGAATTTTGGGGAAAGACGAAAGAAATGGACCTAAAGAGTATAGGATGACATAGGTAGAGGAATAAGACTACTGTGCTGGGCAAATTTTGAGGACAAAATTTTGTTTAAGGTGGGAAGGATGTAACAACCAGCACCTTGGTCAGGTATTTTTCCCGCAATTAATTATGGTGTGTTTTATGTAATAAAGGGATTATAAATGAAAGTAGGTTTAGTGGCAGAATTGTAATTAAGTTAATTTTATTTGGTATAAGTAGAAATTGGAAAGTCTAAAACCTCATTTAAACCCTCCTGTAGCCGACATTTCCCTCTGGCGATTTCCTCCTTCAGCAACCAATTTCTCCTCCTCCTTCTTCGACGATTCAAAGCTCAGGTAAGGTTTAGATGGTTCATCTATTTAGTCTTCGATTTAGGAATGATTTTTGGTTGATGTGTGAATATTGAGAATCAGGCGATGTTAGGGTAATGACAATGTCTTTGAGTTTTCTTATCAATGACATTGGTAATAGAATTCTGAATATTGTCAATTGTTCGATGTTTGAGATTCTAGGACCGGTCGATGCTAGAATAATGGTAGCATCTATGAGTTTTTATTTAATGGCATTGATGATAGGATTTTGGGTGATGTTGATGTTTAGGATGAGAATTGTTGTTGGTATGAATTTGGTAGTTCTAGCACACAAATGCTGTTAATGCTATTGGAAAATAAGCAACGCACTCTTGATGTTCGACAAAATGTCTATGAGATTTAAGCTGGATTTTAGAAGGTTACCTTAGTTAGAAACTCAGCTGATTTTGATTTCAGATTATCTAGGAATGACTCTTAACATTTAAATATGAAATGTTTTAGGTGGAAAAGACGACAAGTGAAGGCACGACATTGCTAAGGAGTCCAGGTAAGTGGGTGTGTAGGCTTTCGGCCATTAGGGCCCAACATCACCAGGGTACTAGGAAGTTTGTACTTATGCTTATTACTTGAGTTATGATTGGTTGAGTGTTACGTTGTGTTGAAAGGAATAGCTTTATGATATGTCATATGGTGATGGCTTGTTCTCTATAGTGTGATGCTTTTATGCGCAATTCCCTCATGCATCATGTTTTCCTTCAAGTGTAAATGAAATGTCTTCACATGCACGTTTTCAGTAAGAAGTAAAGAACATGTAATGTATGCAATGGTCAAGTTTGGGTAGTTAGCGAGTAAGGCACAGGGCATGTTCATGGCAAGTTATGTTGTCTACGAGGTAGACGAGGGCAAGATATGTGGTCTACAAGGTAGACGAGGGCAAGATATGTGGTCTACGAGATAGACGAGGGCAAGACATGTGGTCTACGAGGTAGACGAGGGCAAGTTAGTGCCTATGCCTACTCCTGCGTAAATCCCTCCTTTCTTTACGTACGAAACAAGAACATAAACACGAACATGATTTCTTTTATGTATGAAATACGAACAAGAATATGATTTTCACGAAGCATACATTCATGTGCATTTATGTAAATGTTGCACTCTTTACTAAGCGTTAAGCTTATAGTTTAAAGCTTATGATGTAGGTGACAGATTGGAAGGTGAGAACTTCAAATTAAATGATGAGGCATAAGTCGAGTTGCTGGATGATGCTCATGGTGTGGATTTTGTGGCTGGCAAGCTATTTTAACCCGTGGAGTGTTGCTCGTAGCATGTTTTAGTAATGTCTATGATATTGAAGTATAAGTAAGATAAAATTTCCTTATGACAATGAATATTGGGATTGTCTGGTACAATGTTATGTTTTAAAGATTGCTTTTAAGATAAATGATTTTCCACTAAGTGTATTCTGGTCGAGTTTATGAATTTTGTTGCATGAGTTTATGGGAATGAAGTTTGAGGTTCGTAGAAGTTAAGAATTATTTGGATGTTTAAGTCATCAGGCTGACGTCACCGGTGGATGTTGAGTTAATGTTCACCAGTGGATTTTGAGTGTTACTGTTGATCGGTGGATGTTGGATGTTTGAGTCATCCGGCTGACGTCACCGGTGGATGTCTAGTGTTACTGTTCACCGGTGGATGTTGAGTGTTACTGTTGATCGGTGGATGTTGGATGCTTGAGTCATCCGGCTAACGTCACCGGTGGATGTTGAATGTTACTGTTGGATGTTTGAGTCATCCGGCTCACGTCACCGGTGGATGTTGGGTTTTACTGTTCACCGGTGGATGTTGAGTGTTACTACTGTTGAGCAGTGGATGTATTCAGTGAATGTGAGCGGTAGAAGTGAGCGGTGGATGTTAGCGGTAGATGTCGTCTGCCGAGTTAATGAAGTCACGTGGGGAACACGTGGTCTGAGCGGTGGATGTATTCAGTGAATGTGAGCGGTGGATATGTTTTGTGAATGTGAGCGATAGAAGTGAGCGGTGGATGTGAGCGGTAGATGTCGTCTGCCGAGTTATTGAAGTCACGTGGGTAACACGTGGTCTGAGCGGTGGATATGTAATGTGAATGTGAGCGGTAGAAGTGAGCGGTGGATGTAAGCGGTAGATGTGTCGTCTGCCGAGTTAATGAAGTCACGTGGGTATCACGTGGTCTGTGGATGATAAGCTTAAATAAGTCTATGGGTTGAGTTCAGTGGGTTTAAGATTTTAGTCGATGTTGTTTAAGTTATTTGTTCGCGAGTTTTCAAATATATATATAACCTTAAATGATTTATGATCCGAGTCTAGGATTTATGGTGTCAAGAGGAAAAATGAAAAGTTTTATTTCATGGAATGAAACTAGAAGTAAATGTACGTCAAGGCACTACACGTGGCGGCCCTGACTGGGTTGGGGTCATTACAACAGAAGCGGAAGATTCTTTTTATCTGGGTAAGAAACTGTTTGTATAAATAGAAAAATTATATGTATGGCGGAAAAAAGAGTAAAGAAAAAATTTCTGCAGCCTAAACCTACAGTCTAGCAAGATATTGAGGAAAAATATAACAAACGGATAGAAGTAGGGGGAGATATTTCCAGCTGTACCAACCATAGATAACGGATGATGATGGCGATGGCGATGAAGTTCATCACGAAATAAAGGACCAGCTTGTGTGTACATCTCCTGAAGAAAATTCAATTGGCAAGAACAAACGAAAGTTAGTCGACTCTTTTAACAAGGATTTCACAAGGAAAAGATACAATCACTTCAACATCCATTGACCTACTACGGTTACAAATACTGAGCACTCCTAATTTAATTATTAATCAGATTCCTCAAAATTTTGAATGGTTACAATAACTGATAATTTGAATACACCTTCTGTGCCTTGATGGCTCCGACGGTTACTTGTCGTTTCAGGCTTGCCCACCCATCCGGCCACCCCCATGCCCCCTTCTCACTCTCTAACAGTGTCTCCTCTTCTCATTCATTTACCATATCTCTCTCTCTCTCTCTCTCTCTCTCTCTGTAAGAGACTGTCACTTTTCCAGTGACCAATTACGTTTGTATCCGATGGAAACCCCGTCATCAGCAAGAAGAGTTACCAGATCTCAAGCTATTGCGGCTCTGAATAACAGCAACGTCTCCATTCAGTTTCTTCTTCTTCTT
The DNA here is from genome assembly GCA_022432975.1 of Begonia masoniana. Taxonomy (NCBI): domain Eukaryota; kingdom Viridiplantae; phylum Streptophyta; class Magnoliopsida; order Cucurbitales; family Begoniaceae; genus Begonia; species Begonia masoniana. The sequence goes on from CM039514.1 coordinate 32,423,892, forward strand.
CATGCACTTTCAAAGAATTCTTTATTTATTAGATTCATATAAAACTGTGGATTGATTGGGTTTTCTTGTTTTGATCTGTTTCTTTTTCAGAGAAAGTCGAATGCTCCAAATATTCTCTTCCACAATCGCGTCGGAGAAATCCGAAACAACAAGATTTGTCGGAAAAGAAACAGCAAGATCGGTCTGTGCTTATCAATATAACAAACGATTCCCCCATTGTTGGGCTGGCCCTGGGAAGCTTGGAGACTCCATTATCGTCCATGTCTAAGCAGAGGAGCATCAGAGCCAATAAAACTTCAGGGTCAAGGGAAGCCTTACTTATGGGTCAGGTGAAGACCTTCTTGCAAAAGATTGAAGAAGAGGTTGAATTTTTGAAATTTTTGTTAGAAAGCCGACGTTTTCTTCATCTTCGTCATGTCATCAATTCTCCAATCGGACTTCTGGCTCCGACTCCAGCTAACACGCCCCAAATCCCGATTCTTCCTCATGTCAGTCCTTCTGAGATTGTCGAAGAGAAATTGATTTCCCAGGCAATAAGCACGTCTTTACAATTATAAATGTTGAAATTTACTTTGTTCTGTCTCTGATTATTCAAAGAATATGTCTAGTTGCAGGAGAGTGGCGAAAGTTTCTATGCTGAGGATCAAAAAATTATTGAATCTCACAAAAGCCTAATGACAATCCTGGATTTCTCTGAAAATACAGAGAGCGTTGATGAATCATCAGTTTTCTCTTTTGGGTTGACCTATGAAGGAGGAGAAGGGAGAATGAAAGTACGAAAAAGCAATCCACCATAGATGACGATAATTCCTCCATCTGGTCCATTCGATTCAACGCAAGTACCCATGAAGAAGACGACGACGAAGAAGAGGGCATGAACGAACAGGAGGAGGAATCAGACGAAAATGAAGAAGAGGAGGATGAAAGCACGGAAAAGAACTCCACCATAGATGACGATAATTCCTCCATCTGGTCCATTCGAGTCAACGCAAGTATCCATGAAGAAGATGACGACGACGAAGAAGAGGGCATGAACGAACAGGGGGAGGAATCCGACGAAAATGAAGAAGAGGAGGAGGATGGGGACGAGATATTGCTTGAGGAATTATGCATAGAAATAACTAGAATCAGTGTGAATGAGAAGGGGGAATCTCTGCCATGTTCGAAGGAAAGCACACGCAGTTTGTATATGACAGTGACGATGAGGTGGCAGAAGAAGAAGTGGTTGAAATGGCAGAGGAGGATCTTTCGCCGAGCGTTGTGCGGCTAAAGGGCCTGCCGACGCTGCAAGGCAAGCACTTGTGGTTTTCTTTGGAGGACGAAGACATGGATGCCTGATTTACTTTTCTGAAATTGTTCTTTTTGATTCTTGTTTTGTGGTTTCTTCCGAGGAAGAATTGGGTTGTGATGAACAATCGTTTTACAAATCGAATAAAAATTAATTACCTGTCTTTGTCAACTCATTTTTCCAGAGCGAGATTTGTTTAAAGCGTCTTGGCCTGTTATAACAGCAGCAGTATGAACGAAAGAAAAGGGAATCTACTATTGCCAAAAGAACGATTACAGAGAAATAAGAGAATAAGAGTGAGATAAAGAGTGAGAGAGAGAAAAAGAGAGAGAGTGAGAGAACGAAAGGAAAAAGAAAAATAACAAAACAGACAATTCACTTCACACCTCTTCACGTCCCTCGCTTCTGCTTATAACCTCTTTCCTTTCCAACCACCTGGACACGTTGGCAATCAGCTGCTTGCTATAGTTGCTGGGTTGGTTGGGTTGGGCTCTCGTTGGCCTGCTTCGCTTCTTTTTGGTGGCCCAACTATGTTGTCTTCCATGAAAATCCTCCCCCTTAACATATCCTTGTCCTCAAGGATAAAAATTTAGAGAGCAACAGAATTCATAAGCTCTTCGACACTCGGCTTCTTCAACACTCAGCCTCGTCTTTATGCTCATGCTTTTACCATTGTTGGTAAAGTCTTTTTCTGGCAATTGTATAACCATGCCAAGAGCCATTCCTCTGGGTACTATCGTTGCTTTGTGCACAGGAAGTGCATCATCAGTACAACTGGTAACAAGAGCATGGCCACCCTCATGGAAAACTGTCAACCTTCGCGACTCGTGTGAAATAACAGCTGACTTGCATTCTCTTCCTGTCATAATCCTATCCTTTGCATATTCCAGATCAGCCATGGTCACTGCTTTCGCCTCATCCATGTACACTCCTTTGTTCTGCCTAGTAGATAAAGATGAGCTTGCCTTAATGACCAGCATATCACTATTCAGTTGGAGACCATCCCTATCCTCAACAACAGTAGTTGTACACATCACACTAACTACAGAGGCCGTCTTAGACTCTTGGCTAGCACACATTCCAGTACCAATGTGGCTCCCTTGAGCTTCCACAATATGACTATCAAATGTAGTTTCGCCTTTAGATAACACAGGAACTACACTTACTTCAGACTGATCAAAGACAGCAGAAAAAAGAGAACTCTTTATCTGTTCCACAATCACTATTAACAGCTTGCCCATCATTCTTTCATTCGGATGCAGAGATAGTTTGATTGAGCGCTTGATCTGTCAAGCTTTTACCATTAGATTCCTGGATTTCTTGCAATGGTGAGGCCATAGATTGTCTAAGCATTTGATCATTGGGTGAAACCTGTTTCATAACTGGCAAAACATTGACACTATCACCAATTTTTGCCATCAACTCGCAGGATACTGGGGCAACATCCATCTTTAGCAGCTTGTGATTTTGGAGTCTCCTCTTTATATCAAACTCAGCATTTAGAAGTAAAATAACTAAAGGAGGAAATAACCCAGCTTCAATTATACACTGCATCTGATCTCTATTTCCAGCAGTAGTATTTGAGATCGTCCAACATGCTTCATTCTTTATGCTCTTTTTATGATTGTGAGTTGAAAGGTTCAGAAGGGCAGTAGTGCACCACTGTTAATTATCCATTGAGTCTGAACATCATCACCAGTCACAATATTTCCCACTGTACGTAATGCTGGAATAAGCACAGAAGGAGATGGATGTAGGAGTAGCTGCACAAGTCGGAGACAAACACCCGCATCAAAAACTGCTTGAATTTTATCAGTAGTTCCATCAAAAAGATATGAAAGCACCCAACAAGCATCAGTCAGGACTTCTTCATCACTTGAGTGAACAAGACACTCAAGAGCTGGAATTGCGGGTTTCACCTGATCAAAGGGAGGCTGTGGCTTGCCCCTGCAGAAGTTTGACAATGTCCATGTGGTATTTCTCAACATAGAAAATTTAGCATGCTCATTCAATTGAGCTAATAGAGGAATCAAGGCTCCATGGCCAAAAACAAAATCACCGCATCGAGGAGAATCGCCAGCAACATTCTCCAACGCCCAAACTGCCTGCTCTCTAACAACGTCACTTGGAGAAACAAGGAGCTTAACGAAGATAAGAACTGCTCCATGATCAATTACCATCTTTGTGTTCTCTGACGTACCAGAGGCTATGTTCGTGAGAGCCCAAGCAGCCTCAAACTGAATTTGCGGAAAATCCTCTCTGACAAGAAACTCCACAAATAGAAGAACAAGCCCAGGTTGAATAACTTCCTCAATTGGAGGGCTTCGTTCAAGGGAAAACAATTTCCAAAACTGTGTAGTCGCCTCCAGCTGCAAGCTACTGTTGTCAGACCAGACCCTAGCAACCATTGAAGGAAGGCTCTTGAACTTCTTCTCAAGTACTGAAGCCTGAGCAGTGACAGGTAACTGCTGAGCTTGAAGACCTTCATGACGCTTCTTTTGCAGATCTCAACCATATTATCCTCCCTTCTCCGGCGACTATTGTGTAACCCATGTTTGCTGTTAGTGTCGCTTTTAGCATTAATAGCAGAAATATAAATTTTCCCATCTCTTCCGCCAGCAAAAAAAACGTGTTCTCCAGGGTCCAACGCAATTAATTCGATAATTAGAAGAGACCACACTCTATTGCATCCATCCTCTAATCCAGACACTAGTAACAAGTCATCCTCAAAAAATACCAAGCAAGTAACCGCTCTGTAATGAGCATGCCATTTCTTAAGCAATCAACCAGATAAAACCTCCCACAAGAAAATAACTCCAGATGCTCCCCCACCAACAATGTAGGTCCCCTCTTTAGTGGCAGCCACCAGCATTATTAGTTCCGCTGGGAAACTCTTAACTTCTACTTGAGGCTTGTAATATAATTTTTTTTCTTGTTGATTTATAGTTCAAAATCTTACGAATTAAAACTTCAGAGGAACTCATGATAATAACTGCTAAAAAAAAGTCTCACCTAAGAGTTCTCCGTTTTGGCCAGCCACCAGGAAGGCGTTCACAAGGTCATTCAACTTCGACAACTCAAAATCAATGAATACGTTCTCGTATAACCTCAACCCTTTTACTGCATTCACCATTTTTCCTTTTTCTAATTCTGTGGCTGAAAAACTTTTTGTCAACTTGAATTGAGCAGAACGTGCTTCGCAGTATTGGTGTTTAGAACACAGGCCATTGCCTAGTTCCAGGGGATGCAATTGATCAGATCTTGAATCGGTATCCTCACCATTAGTCGAATCGTCATTCTCAAGTGCAGTCTGCTTTCTGGCGTGGTCATCTTCGGAACTCTGTACAACGTTTGCACCGATTTCCTTCTCTGCCAATTTCTGGAGCTCCACCACCACTTCAGCAATGGAGTAGTACGTGTTGTAATTAGATGATTCTCTGAATACGGCTGCCTTCGACCCCGATTCAGCCGATATCCGGCCAGGGACAGCTACCACCGGTTGTAGTACTCCGGTGCTCGACTGAGACTGAACCAATTTCGTAAGAATGGATATCATCGCGTCCTGCTTTGTTGTGTACTCTTGCCTAAAAGTGTTGAGCTCGTTTTTGTATTCCTTGGCAGTTTTGCGCAAATACGTCCATTCGAGTGGTGAGCTCTGTGACTACCTTCTGCAGCTCCTGGTGTCCCTCTGCCAGATTCTTCAACGTTTCTTCTGTTGTCTTCGCTCGGGTTTCCGCCATCATTCCCGATCGTAAGTGCTCTGATACCACTTGTTATAACAGCAGCAGTATGAACGAAAGAAAAGGGAATCTACTATTGCCCAAAGAACGATTACAGAGAAATAAGAGAATAAGAGTGAGATAAAGAGTGAGAGAGAGAGAAAAAGAGAGAGAGTGAGAGAACGAAAGGAAAAAGAAAAATAACAAAACAGACAATTCACTTCACACCTCTTCACGTCCCTCGCTTCTGCTTATAACCTCTTTCCTTTCTAACCGCCTGGACACGTTGGCAATCAGCTGCTTGCTATAGTTGCTGGGTTGGTTGGGCTTGGGCTCTCGTTGGCCTGCTTCGCTTCTTCTTGGTGGCCCAACTATGTTGTCTTCCATGACAACGAAGTCATAGGTGCGAGCAGGAGAAAAGAAATAAGAGAGGGAAAGATCAGAAAAGGCAGAGATTAGAAGAAGAGAAGGGGGAAAGATTTTGTAACGACCCTTTAACCTAACCCTCAATTTCCCGTACAATTTTTTTTTATCCTTAAATACTAAATAAATTTAATTACGTTTAAGCGAAACTTAAATCATTGGAGATCGTTTGAAATCTAATTTGAAAATCATTAAAGAAAACCATTAAAACAATAAAAGCATCGGCCAATTTTAAGAAGAAAAAAAACAAAACATTAAATCTGAAGGGCAAAAAGGGACAATCGTCCCTAAAATATTGGGGCGATTGATCGCCCAAAACAGGCAATCGATCGCCACTAAAAAAAACTGAGGGGCGACGATCGCCCCTCATGCAGGCAATCGATCGCCCTTCGGCGACCAACCATGGCCGATCGTTCGCCTTCACCAGGCGAACGATCGGCACACGCTCTAGAATTTCTTCCAGAGCGTGACCGAAGAAACCAAAGAGGGCCAATCGATCGCCCTCCTCAGGCGATCGATCGGCAAGCTCTCTAGAATCCTTCCAGAGAGCCGCCTCCTCTCTTCTTTCTTCCTTCAATTCCCTCCACATCAAAACACTTCCCAATTTTTCCCTCATCCATCACCTCTAAACATTTCACATACAATTCATGCTTCCCCAATCACTCAAAACTGCCACAAAGCATATTTAAACATCATCAAGTTTTATAAAACGAACCGCGTGGTTCTGTTTAAAATTTTAACATATTCCCCTGTTTGAAAACATCCGAAACACTACAAAACACTATCATTCTACCAAAAACACTATACATTATCTATCCAGTCACCAAACATCCTAAAATGGGTTATCTATACAATTTTTCCTACGTTTCTATCTATCAAAATCCTAAAAACTTACTTACGTCCCCACGGGTCAAAATAAGCAGCGACTGCCAGCGCACTCTCACGGGCCATTCTTCTTAAACGTGCTCATACTTCAGCCGGAGGGACGTCTTCCTCACCTGTCTCAAAATCGCCTACACCATAGAAATAAAAATGTGAGCTAGAGGCTCAGTAAATCTACATGAATGCACGTGAATGCTATGCATGTACAGTTTATAAATCATGCATCCTACCTTTTCGCTAATCATTTCGTTTATGTGACCGGAGCTTCACTCTCGCTAGATAGGAGCGGCACATCTGTTGATTGGATAGCCCCTTGTATCTAACCGGGGGGAAAACATACTTCACCTGATAGCCATGTCTGAACCACCGCCACCGACGTGACCATTATTACATTCGTTTACATTTTCGTTATACTTTTTCGTTTTGTAAAAATATGCATAGAAATTCCTTTTCATGCCCTTTTCGAAAACAATGATGCGTGAACAAATATTATGCCATGAACGAAATAGAAACATACAAACAATAAACTTAACAATTAACAACCTAAACAAACCTAAAACTAACTACCCGTTCTAATTACCCAAACGCAATATATCTCTAATTCCTCAATTTAACATACATTCTTATGGTGTAGGCCAAGACGGCCAAACAAATAACGAAGACTTACCTCGCGTCCGTTGAAATTCAAGCTCTGTCCACGAGCGTTGTTCACCTAAGGCAATACACAACATTTGTCATTTAAACCAATTTTGAACCATCGAGTTTTGAAAATTACAACCTCCTAACTAAAGAAAATCTCCTAAACTCAAAAACACCTCATTGAGGCATTTTATCGAGCAACTCGTGCTCGTGAATTTCCAAACCTCCATTAATGGAGTTTTTAAAACTTCCAAACACTCAAAACCTCAATAACCCTCATTAATTAAACTAACTTTTACCAACAACCATAAATACGCCCATTAGAGCCATAAATACGATAAACCTATCTATTTCAAACTCTATTTCACGTTTTCAACGAAAACCCTAACGAACCCTAACCGTTTCAAACCCTAGAAATTGATATCTAAAGCTCCAAAACTATAGATTCATACCTAAAGTCGAGGAAGGAGAAGGAAACGTGAAGAGTTGATTTGCTGGAGAAGGAGAATCATCGCCGGAAGAGAGAAACGACGTGGGAGGGAGAAATATCGCGCAAAGGAGGGAGGGATTTTTGTGTTTTTATTAAAATTTGACTTGCAAAATTACTTAATTGCCCTCCATCTCATTTTCCATTTATTCCTCCATAAATTTCGTTATTTAACTAACGATTCGTTTTCTCCAATTTTTCCTTGTTTCACCATAAATTCCAATTTATTATTAAGGCTCCATTAAAACCTTCCGTCGCAAAATGGACCTAATTTGACGTATTTACAAAAATGCTGTTTATATTGGAATAAATCAAATCCCGTAAAACTGGGTGTTACATTCCATCCACCTTATTTAAATTTTGTCCTCAAAATTTGATTACACAAATAGTTCAGGATACTTCAACATCATGATTCCTCCACAAAACCTTTACCAGAGGAATTTTCTTATTGCGCAACACCTTTATAGAGGTCTCTAGAATCCGCACTGGCCTCTCCACATAGGTCAGTGTTGGTTGCACCTCGATCTCCCTTGTCTCTATGACAAGTGACGGATCCCGCACGCATTTTTTGAGCATGGACACGTGAAATACATCGTGAATACCTTCCATAGATGCCGGGAGCTGTAACCTGTACGCCATAGTCTCGATCCTCTTCAGAATAGGGAACGGCCCAACAAAACGAGTGTTAAACTTACCTCTTCTTCCGAATCGCATACCGCCTTTGAACGGAGAAATCTTCAAGTATACTTCGTCACCTTCCTTAAATTGTAATTCTCTCCGTTTGGTGTCAGCATAGCTCTTTTGGCGGCTTTGTGCAATCTCTATACGTTGCCTAATAACAACGATCCTCTCCGCTGTTTGGTGCAAAATATTTGGGCCGACTATGCTAGCCTCACCTACCTCATCCCAATATAACAGATATCTGCATTTCCGACCATACAGTGCCTCATACGGAGCCATGCCAATAGTAGACTGGAAGCTGTTGTTGTATGAGAACTCAATCAATGGTAAATATCGGCTCCACGAGCCCTGAAACTCTAGCACGCAAGCTCTAAGCATATCCTCAAGAATCTGATTTGTTCTTTATGTCTGCCCATCAGTCTGAGGATGAAACACCGTGCTAAAAATCAACTGAGTTCCCATCGCCTTATGTAAACTCTTCCAGAACTTTGAAGTAAACCTGGCATCTCTATCGGAGACAATCGAAATAGGCACTCCGTGTAACCTGACAATCTCTTGCACATACAGCTCGGCGAGCTGATCCATAGAATAGGTCATCTTCACTGGCAGGAAGTGGGCCGTCTTTGTCAAACAGTCCACTATCACCCAAATACCATCGTACCGCTTTGTCGTTCTCGGGAGTCCAACTATGAAATCCGTGGAGATCTGCTCCCATTTCCACTCTGGAATAGGCAGTGGCTGTAAGGTTCCGGCTGGCCTTTGGTGTTCTACCTTAACCTGTTGACAAACTAGGCAGGTTTCCACATACCTGGCAATCTCTCTCTTCATGTTCGGCCACCAGAAATGTTGTCTCAAATCTCTATACATTTTGGTGCTCCCCAGATGCACTGAGTATGCCGAGGAGTGTGCTTCAGTTAAGATCTATCTTTTCAGCTCATCATCGCTAGGCACGTACCACCTATGCCTAAATTTCAATACTCCTTCATCTGTCAGGTTGAAATCAAACGAACCTTCAGATGTCATGCTCATTCGATGCTTGTCACACTCCAAATCCTTCTATTGAGCTTCTCGTATCCTGTCCAAAATCGTCGGTCTAAGAGAAATGTTGGTAAGCATGCTGGACAACTCTGCCACAATCTCCACATCGAACTTCTCAATCTCAGACCTCAACGTCACCGACATCGATGCAAGCGAAGGCTGGCTCGCAATAGGCATTTTGCTCAAGGCATCAACGACTTTGTTTGCCTTCCTTGGGTGATATTTAAATTCAAAATCATAATCTTTAACGAACTCTAACCACCGTCGCTGTCGCATATTAAGTTCTTTTTGCGTAAACAAATACTTTAAGCTCTTGTGATCTGAGAACACCTCACACTGCTGCCCGTACAGATAGTGTCTCCAAATTTTTAGCGTAAAAACAACTGCTGCAAGCTCAAGATCGTGTGTCGGATAGTTTTGCTCATATGGCTTCAACTATCGAGAAGCATAAGCAATGACCCTACCTTCCTGCATCAATACACATCTCAGTTCGATTCTCGAGGCGTCACAGTAAATACTGAACTTATCACCCTCAACTGGCAGTGTCAGAACTGGGGCCGTAGTCAATCTCTGTTTTAGCTCCACAAAGCTCTTTCCACAAGCAGGCGACCATACAAACTTCTCATTCTTTCTCGTCAAGCAGGATAGAGGGACTGCGATCTTCGAAAATCCCTCGATGAATTTCCTGTAATATCCAGCCAATTTGAGAAATCCACGTACCTCTCGCACGTTTTTAGGTTGTGGCCAATCTCTAACAACTTCAATCATTGTTGGATCCATTGAAATGCCTTCCTGAGATATGATATGGCCGAGAAAACTAATTCGATCCAGCCAAAACTCGCACTTAGAGAACTTCAGATATAATTGATGTTGGCATAGAATCTTCAGAACAATTCGCAAATGCTCCTCGTGCTCTTCCTTTGTTTTCGAATAGATCAAGATGTCATCAATGAAGACGACGACAAACTTGTCTAAATACTCCTTAAAAACACGGTTCATCAAATCTATAAAATCTGCAAGAGCATTCGTAAGCCCAAAAGACATCACAAGAAATTCGTAATGTCCATACCTCGTTCGGAAGGCCGTTTTCTGAACATCTTCCCTCCGGACCTTCAACTGATAATAACCCGAGCGTAGGTCTATCCTTGAAAATACTCGAGCACCCTGTAGTTGATCAAACAGGTCATCAATCCAGGGCAGTGGATACTTATTCTTCACCGTTAGCTTATTCAACTCTCTATAATCGACGCACATTCGGAGAGTTCCGTCCTTCTTTTTCACGAACAGCACTAGCGCACCCCAGGGAGAAAAGCTGGGTCGGATAAACCCCTTGTCTAACAACTCCTCTAACTGAGACTTCAGCCCTTTTAATTCAGCAAGTGCCAGTCTGTAAGGATTCTTTGATACCGGCACAGAGCCTGGATACACATCAATCACAAACTCGATCTCTCTGTCCAGCGGTAATCCGGGAAGATCGTCAAGAAAGATCTCAGAGAAATCTCTAACTACTGGAAGGTCCTCTAGTTTTACCTCGCTGAGTAACCGAGTATCAATCATGGTAGCCAGATAAACAGAGCATTCGCCCTTAAATTGCTCTTGAACCTTCATAAAATAAGAAATAGGTGTCCCACTTGACCTATTCAGCGTCTGATATGAGAACACGTCCTTATCCGGAGGTCGAAAAGTTACCAACCCGGATCGACAGTCAATGTTGGCAAAGTGACGTGAAAGCCAATCCATCCCCAGAATTAGATCATACCGCTCTATGCTCATAACTATCAGGCAAGTATAGAGGGTATTAATCCCTACCAAGACAACGTTGCCTTGGAAGACACGATCAGACTGCATAAAAGCTCCCGAAGGCAGCATCACTCTATACTCATACTCAGCCAACTCAGATACTAGCCCCAATCTAATCATGCAAGCAATTGAAATGAAGGAGTGTATAGCTCCCGTATCTATCAAAGAAAATACCGGTACACCCATGACTAGAATAGTACCTGCTATGACAGATGGCTGAGCCTCTGCCCTGTTGATTTTTGGCTGGTTGATTTCGGTCTAATAACGGGCAGTTCATGATATAATGGCCGACCTTTCTGCATCTATAACAGCTGTTGGTACCCAACCGACACTCGCCAAAATGTTCCTTCTGGCACTTAGGACAAACAGGCTTCTGAGCAGCCCATTGAACCTGCTTCCCTTTGCCCTGATCATTTCCTCCTTCATGAGGCCTTTTAACACTTCTTTGCTATTGTTGCTGTGGCTGTTGCCCTCTAGGTTGCCAACCCCGATTCCATACCTGAGGCTGGATCTCCCGAAAGAATCCCTTAGTAGGCTCCCTCGGCTTAACGCAGGTCAACTCTGCAGCCTCGAACTCCAGGGCTCTCGCTGCGATGTCCTCGTAGGGCACATCTTGAATGACGAATACTATAAGGTTCTTTCGAATCTCCCGATTTAGTCCATCCATAAACTGTTGCACCTTGTTTTCATTATCGCTGACTAGGCACGGTGCGAACCGGGATAAAGCTTCAAACTTCCTGATATACTCCGCAACTGTACTGGTCTGCTTTAGCTGCGTAAACTCAGCTCTCTTTGCCGCCCTCACAGTACGACTGAAATACTTATCAAAGAACACGGTCTTAAACCGTTCCCACCTCATCAGTGCCACATCCGTCATCGCCTTAACAGAGTCCCACCAAGATTGGGCATCCAACGCCAGGTGAAAAGTAACGCACGCGACCTTCTCAGCATTGTCCACTTTGGCATACGCCAACATGTCCTCCATCGTTCGAACCCACTCCTCAGCAATAGAGGGGTCCGTAGATTGTCCGTTGAATATTGGAGGCCTTAGCTTTTGAAATCTCTCCATGCTGTGGTTGTCCGGAATTACTATATCCCGGGATCTCTTATTCTCTTGGTTCACTAGGCTCTCTATTTGTTGTGTTTGTCTGTCCATATGCTAAGCCTGACGGTCCAGCAAATCAGTCAGCCTATCTAAGGCATCATCTCTGACGTCTCTACCTCGAACCATTTTCTATAACTCCTATAAAAGTTAAAACAAATAATCCTAAGAAATCGAATTCAAATAAAGCAATTAAACGTACTTACAGTTGATGAAGGATGTCCGCGTAGTGGCTGTGCAGTCGAGCAGTCTACAGAACTGTTTTTAAAACCCGGGGGCTCTGATACCATAACTGTAACGACCCTTTAACCTAACCCTTAATTTCCCATACAAATTTTCCTTTTTTTTTTATCCTTCAATACTAAATAAATTTAATTACGTTTAAGCAAAATTTAAATCATTGGAGATTGTTTGAAATCTAATTTGAAAATCATTAAAGAAAACCATTAAAACAATAAAAGCATCGGCCAATTTTAAGAAGAAAAAAAAAACATTAAAGCTGAAGGGCAAAAAGGGACAATCGTCCCTAAAATATTGGGGCGATCAATCGCCCAAAACAGGCGATCGATCGCCAGTAAAAAAAACTGAGGGGCGATATCGCCCCTCATTCAGGCGATCGATCGCTCTTCGACGACCAACCATGGCCGATCGTTCGCCTTCACCAGGCGAACGATTGGCACACGCTCTGGAATTTCTTCCAGAGTGTGACTGAAGAAACCAAAGAGGGCTAATCGATCGCCCTCCTCAGGCAATCGATCGGCAAGCTCTCTGGAATCCTTCCAGAGAGCCTCCTCCTCTCTTCTTTCTTCCTTCAATTCCCTGCACATCAAAACACTTCCCAATTTTTCCCTCATCCATCACTTCTAAACATTTCACATGCAATTCATGCTTCCCCAATCACTCAAAACCGCCACAAAGCGTATTTAAACATAACCAAATTTTATAAAATGAACCGCGTGGTTCCGTTTAAAAGTTTAACATATTCCCCTGTTTGAAAACATCTGAAACACTACAAAACACTATCATTCTACCAAAAACACTATACATTATCTATCCAGTCACCAAACATCCTAAAATGGGTTATCTATACAATTTTTCCTACGTTTCTATCTATCAAAATCATAAAAACTTACTTACGTCCCCACGGGTCCAAATAAGTACCGACTGCCAGCGCACTCCCACGGGCTATTTTTCTTAAACGTGCTCATACTTCAGGCGGAGGGACGTCTTCCTCACCTGTCTCAAAATCACCTACACCATAGAAATAAAAATGTGAGCTAGAGGCTCAGTAAATCTACATGAATGCACGTGAATGCTATGCATGTATAGTTTATAAATCATGCATCCTACCTTTTCGCTAATCATTTCGTTTATGTCACCGGGGCTTCATTCTCGCTACATAGGAGCGGCACATCCGTTGATTGGATAGCTCCTCGTATCTAACCGGGGGGAAAACATGCTTCACCTGACAGCCATGTCTGAACCACCGCCACCGACGTGACCATTATTACATTTGTTTACATTTTCGTTATACTTTTTCGTTTTGTAAAAATATGCATAGAAATTCCTTTTCATGCCCTTTTTTAAAAACAATGATGCATGAAAAAATATTATGCCATGAACGAAATAGAAACATACAAACAATAAACTTAACAATTAACAACCTAACCAAACCTAAAACTAACTACCCGTTCTAATTACCCAAATGCAATATATCTCCAATTCCTCAATTTAACGTACATTCTTATGGTGTAGGCCAAGACGGCCAAACAAATCACGAAGACTTACCTCGCGTCCGTTGAAATTCAAGCTCTGTCCACGAGCGTTGTTCACCTAAGGCAATACACAACATTTGTCATTTAAACCTGTGACGACTCCCGACCCGATCAGGGTCCGAGAGCCATCACTCTGGGACAGTTAACAGAAAACAGGATACACATTTTTTTTTGAACATAAGTGAACAGAACATTAGGAAACAAACAGAAAACAGACTGAACTTTTAAGAGTAAAACCTTAAAGCTTAACAGAGAAGGAAAACATTTTCGGAATTTGGAATCAAAACAGAGAAAAAGAAACAGTTAAAAAACTAGACTACAGAATGAATGGCAGAAGGAGAGCATGAAGATTGGAAGCAAGGAGGAATGAAACGGGCAATCGGTAGATATAATAAGACAAAAGACGAACAGTGTTCAGCAGAAGAGACTGAGTAAAACTGGGCAGAAAAGGTGGTGACGTCGGCCGGAAGATGGGTGACGTCAGGCGGAAGATGCAGGCAGCAGACGAAATTAGGAGAATGTAACTACGGGTGACGTCATTGGAACAGGAGATGACGTCAGACGGAAGATGCAGGCGGTAGATGAAATCGGATGAGATGGTGACATCAGCAGGATGATGGATGACGTCAACCAGAAGATACAGGCATTTACAAAATCGGTAGAAGAAAAGCTATGGTGACGTCATCGAAAAAGGAGATGACGTCATCGGAAGAGGAGATGATGTCATCGAAAGATGAAGGCAGCAGATGAAATCGGCAGGTATGATGACGTCATCGGCAGATGAAGGCAGCAGATGGAATGGGAAGGTGTGATGACGTCATCGGAAGATGAAGGCAGCAGATGAAATCGGCAGGTGTAACTAAAACTGAGATGAAATCTATTGTTCGCTGGTGGATGAGATAAGACAAAATGTGAACAGTGACTATCGGTGGATGTACACTTAAAACAGCAGTGAACGTGATCGGAAGATGCAGTTTTTAAGGCAGGGCTTGACAATTTTAACAGGAAGACATACGAACAGGGGGCATAAAACAGAAGGCAATAAAAGTTTCAGATTCTCAAACCACTTCTAAACATGGTTCTCGAGCACAACAGAAGGTATAACGGAAACTTAAGGATACAGAAAATATTCCAAACCATTTCAGAATACTTCAGAACTTAATCCAATTTTCAAATACAGCACAAACAAAAGGCATGAAAGTTGTAGACCTTCAATACCCGATTCTAAACAAGGTTGTAGGACATACTTTACAATTGACAGATTCAAATAAACAGACTGCATGGATAGTCCTAAAACCAGAAGTCATCCATGCACAAACTAACAGAAAATATCCCCAACAATTTCCAGAACATTCAGAACATGAATTAAACTGTCAAATACAGTAGTTTTTGAAACTTAGACATCAAAATCTGTGCATTGTTTTAAAATCTGAGGATCAGTACAGAACCTAACATATATTTGCAGAATATCGAACACCGAAGTTTTAAATACATAAACAGAACATAGTTTAGAATTTCACTCTCTCAGTCGGGAATTTGTCTGACAGCCACAACCAATCCCGAGAGCTCGAACCACCAGCCACCTATTCATCAGACTGAGGCACAAAGTCCTCATTTTCGGGTTCAGTACCTACATCAGGGAGTTCACCTATGAGTCTAAAACTCAGTAAGAACATATAAAATAATGCAGTGATGCATATGCCATGCATGAACTTTCAGAAATACAGTGACAGTACAGAACATTACGTTTCAGTGGCAGAGGGGTATAAGTGAGGCTTATAGGGGAACTGGCAAACAGTGGGTGCACTATCAAGCACAAACAGTAATACAGAACAGAACAAAAACAGATCTGGGGGCCAGTCCCCGTCCCGCACTTAACCAGTACATTTCAGTCAGATTTTATCTTGTTTAGCTTCAAACCGTGTACAGAAAACATTTGCATGTCTTTCAGAGAAAACGTGTATGCATGAACGGTGTTTGAACTTAAACTGGCAGACAACAGAAATAAGACAACATACAACAGAAATAAACCAAAGCCAGACATCTCAGAACATAGCTCTAACTCTTCTACCCAAAACAACACGACAGAACAGAAAACTTAGTAACTCCGTGATGTAGGGTCTTAAGGGCCAACCTACGGATATGAACTTACCTAATATCCGCGATGCAGTTGGCTGGAAAGTCTCGGGAATGCACAGATATGTAACAAGCATGTAGAGAAATAAACAATGTTGCAAATGCTAACTAATAAGTTAGAAGAATCAGCAGCAACACATTTCAAATCTTTAGAAAACACACCAACGTGTTTTCATCCAAAGACAGTGAGGTTTTACCAAAGTATCACAATCCTTTACTCCAACCAAAACTCACATTAAACTTGTCCAAACTTGTTAGCATTAAAAGATGCTTACCCTAGTGGAAAAACAGAAAGGGTCCGAGGAGGTCGAAGTAACTTCGATGGCTGTTTGTCGACTGTAAGAGAGAATGCCGAGAAGAGAATGGAGAGAGAGAGAAGTGAAGAGGATTTCACGTAAGAGGAGGAGTGTGTCTTGTTCAGTAAGTTGCCAAGTGCCGATGGCATATTGGTTTCTTCCCACCAACCTTAATTAGTTCTCTATTATACCCTTCCATCCATTTCCAACTAACATGCTTTGTTTAGTTAGTCATTAGTTTGCTTCTCGCCTCACTAAACGCTCCAAAATTTACAATAAAATAGTTTCTGTATTTATGGCAATTTAAATTCATACAACAATTCAACAGATTATTATATGGCAAAAATGCCGGGTGTTACAAAACCAATTTTGAACCATCGAGTTTAGAAAATTACAATCTCCTAACTAAAGAAAATCTCTTAAACTCAAAAACACCTCATTGAGGCATTTTATCAAGCAACTCGTACTCGTGAATTTCCAAACCTCCATTAATGGAGTTTTTAAAACTTCCAACCACTCAAAACCTCAATAACCCTCATTAATTCAACTAACTTTTACCAACAACCATAAATACGCCCATTAGAGCCATAAATACGGTAAACCTATCTATTTCAAACTCTATTTCATGTTTTCAACGAAAACCCTAACGAACCCTAACCGTTTTAAACCCTATAAATTGATATCTAAAGCTCCAAAACTATAGATTCATACCTAGAGTCGAGGAAAGAGAAGGAAACGTGAAGAGTTGAGTTGCCAGAGAAGGAGAATTGTCGCCGGAAGAGAGAAACGCCGTGGGAGGGAGAAATATCGCGCAAAGGAGGGGGGGAAACGCAGGAAAATCGTGTAAGTGTGATGGAGGGAGGGATTTTTGTGTTTTATTAAAATTTGACTTGCGAAATTACTTAATTGCCCTCCATCTCATTTTCTATTTATTCCTCCATAAATTTCGTTATTTAACTAACGATTCGTTTTCTCTAATTTTTTCTTATTTCACCATAAATTTTAATTTCTTATTAAGGCACCATTAAAACCTTCCGTTCGCAAAACGGACTTAATTTGACGTATTTACAAAAATGCCGTTTATATTGGAATACATCAAATCCCGTAAAACTGGGTGTTACAGATTTTGAAAAAATGGAAGTGTGAGGAAAGATACCAATTACACCAACGAAGCAGCAGGACTGGGGAGAGAGAGAGAGAGTAAAGTGGGTCGGGTCGGGTCGGGTGTGAACTTGATCGTAAAATGGCGGTTCCCGTATTATCCTCCGATTTCTCAATCTTTACTCGCTTTTGATTCTTTTGAGGTTTAATTTGAAGAATAGAAAAATAAAATCAGGTTGATGTCATTTAATTTCATTTTCATATAAATATAAATTATTTTTATTATATACAGCTAATTGCGACCGTTTTTATTTTATGACATTTTTTAATTTAATTTTGCAAAAGATTTGTATTTATTGTAATTAAAATTGACAATAATTATTGCAATATTAGGAGATATTATTACCATTTATAATAAAATGTATAATAATCATACCCTTATTTTGATTTTAATTTTCAAAATTTAAAGTGAATTTTATACCGTCTTAGACCCGTTAATGAGTGACACGTGTTACATTATTTTCTGTAATCTCTGATCTCATGTAATAATTATTATACCGCGAATAAATTTGTAATTATAATTTTCAAATTTAAAGGGCTTATTTTTGTTCATCTTCTAGGACTAAGCTCAAGAAGTAGTGCTTCTCCAGGGCCTGAATGTGGTAGCAACGGCTTTATCTCAGTTCAGTATTTCAACAACATCTCACCCTACGATAGCAATGCAGCTATTTTGGCTTTCACAAAGTTCGAACTTTGATTTATGATCTATTTTTTTCTTCGATACGATTATTACGAACCGTATAGTCCCCGCAATCTTATTCTCTCGTTCGATTATTTGCAGTTGAGCAGATTTCGGGCTCGTATCCCGCGGTAGAAGTACACACTTGCTGGATGACACGAAAAACACATAAACTCGAGATCGTGCTTGGTATTTTTCTCAGTCACCTAAGTTTAACTATAAATTAATTGTAAACAAATATGAAATTGTAAGAGTCCATTCACGATCGTGTTTTGGTATTACTAATCAAAATTAAAGAAAAAATGCAATAATTCATCAATAATCTATTTATTTAAATAAAAAGTTCATTTTTTAAATTTGTAATTATATTTCTTAGTTTTGAGATTGTACGTTTTCTTTCTAGTTGATCTTTTATTTGCTAGAATCTCAATGCAAATAGTTGTCTCATAGGCTTTGCTCATGGAGAAGTGAGGGAGAACAGCTGTATGCATTACTGAAAGAACATACATTGGGCTTGTCTAGATTATGCATTGCAAACCACCTAGTTTGGATCTTGTTCGGTTTTTAACAGTTTTTCAAAATTGAAACTGAGAATCGAATAAATGACCTTCGATTTTACTACGTTGCTTCTAAACATGGTGGTCTTAAAATTGGAACCAAACCGATCGAACTAAAATCTTCGACTGAAAATGCCATTATTTAGGTAGAACATAAAATTAATCAGATTCAATCAATATTGATCGAAAAAGAAAGAGCTTACAAGGGTATGGCAATAAAATTTAATTGAAATTTACCCTTTTATTTTACATAATTATGTATAAATTATAAATAACTAAATTAATATATTACATAAATAACTAATAGAAACGTCTAAATTGTAATATTATTTTATTAAATTTCAAATCTCCAAAGAGGGAAATAGCATCTCATGCATATTTTTTACGTTTGATTATAAGATTTATTGTTTTTATAGAAATAAATGTATGGATTCTAAATCAAGGCAATGTATTCAAAATGATATCATACGAGAGAATATAAGTGAGAGAAGATGAGTATGGACAATTTTTGTATTCGGGACAATGTTTCCCAACAACAACATCTATTTTGTTAAAAAAAAGTTTTAAGGAATTAATGGTAAATACGATTAATTTAAAGGCTTAAATGGAATTCTATTATAAAAAATAATAAAATTAAAATATTACTATATAAGAAGAAGGGAGCGGGGTTTGATGGGATAATCATGGCATAATCCGCAGTAGAAAAGGAGGTTGAAAAGCGCGGCCATTAACGGATGATGATCTAAAGCTCCAATTCTTTGTTCTTTTTCCCTCGTTATCTCTCCTTCTTCCACTCTTTCTCTTTCTCTTTCTACTCTTCCTTGGTTCTCCCGTGGCTGTTTTTTTGTTATCTTATGGTGTTTCGGAGACGATGTCAGTGATTTTCTCTCCTTTTTCTCAGCTCCACGACCAATCTGTTGGATTGAATAAAAATAATCAAATTAATTGAATCTAGAATAAATTCCATAATCTGAAAAGAGCGAGAGCCCAGTTCTTGAATCGATACATTAGAAATTACAAGTAAATCGTTAGAGCAAGAAGGACATACCCGGATCCATTGTTTGAATGCAAAATACCGTAGATCGGGTACGTAGATCTTCCGATTCGACAATTGACCTATCTAATGTCTCTCTAGAATGATGGAGGTTCTAAGAGGGAAAGGGTTCAATTATGAATTGGGGACCACAACCCTATATTAAACTTAATTGGGTAATTTACCAGTTTGCCCATCACAAATTGGTAAATTATCCCTGGTGTCTCTACACATAATATAACCATATTATATTTAATATACTCCAAAGTCTGTTGAAACTATATTAAATCACTTTAATATGGACTTAAACCTGATGATAACATAATCTCCCACTTGGATCAAATTATAAACTAATCAGTTACACATTATAACATTATCCTTACGATATCAAATTTTGTTATCATCTAAACAGAGTATACTCAAACAATCTCGTCCATCAATTATATCAAATGCAGGACCAAAGCGGCTTTCGTCACATTTATCGTAACTAAACCTATCAATGATCACAAACACCAATATAACCAAATGCCACAGATCAAATATGGATGTGTAGCATGAAAATTAAATGTAATGTGATTTAACATGCCTATTTCCAACTGGTTTAACCAAAACTTTATTGAGATCATTAAAACTCAAATATCAGAGTGAATTAAATGAATACCTCATAAAATGAATACTGCAGTAACCAAAATATTCATTACAAATATCTATAGAATAGAATCACATAAAAACAAATGACAGACTCCCACTAAACCTCAATATCTCCAAGAGATACAACCTCCATATGAGCAACATGCTCGTGAAAGACCTTGGGCCGTAATCCCTTGGTTAGAGGATCCGCAATCATGAAGTCTGTTCCAATGTGATCTGTAGATATTTGACCACTCTGAACTCTTTCCTTCACAACAAGAAACTTGATGTCTACAAACTTAGACTTTGAGAAACTCCTGTTGTTGTTTGAGAACATCACAGCTGACTGATTGTCACATAAAATCCAAAGTGGCCTTTCAATACCATTCGAGATTCGCAATCCCGTGACAAAGTTACTCAGCAATAATGCCTGATTAGATGCCTCATAACATGCTATAAACTCAGCTGTCATAGTAGAAGAGGCCGTAAGTCTCTGTTTGGCACTCTTCCAGGAGATAGTTCCTCCAGCTAAAAGAAAAATATAGTCTGACGTTGACTTCAAGTCATCTTGGCATCCAGCAAAATCAGAGTCAGTATACCCAATGATCTCGAGCTGATCTGATTTCTTGTATGTGAGCATGTATTCTTTGGTTCTCTGTAAGTATCTGAGTACCCTTTTTACGGCTTTCCAATGATCCAATCCAGGATTGCTCAAGTATCTACCTAACATGCCAACTATGTACGCAATATCCGGACGCGTGCATACTTGAGCATACATTAAGCTTCCTACTGCCGAATCATAAGGAATCTTTTGCATTTCTTTGACTTCAAAGTCACTTGAAGGGCATTGACTTTTATTTATTTTGTCTCCTTTGGCAACAGGGGTATCTCCTGGTTTGCATTCTTGCATGCCAAATCTTTTTAAAACCTTCTCGATATATCTCTTTTGTGATAATCCAAGTATACCTCGACAATGATCTCGGTATATTTGGATTCCTAATACAAAAGAGGCGTCACCAAGATCTTTCATTTCAAATTTCTTTGAAAGAAATTTCTTGGTGTCGTGCAACAAGCCTATATCGTTGCATGCTAATAATATGTCATCGACATATAAAACCAGAAACATCATTTTATTCCCACTAAATTTGTGGTATATACAATCATCAACTTTATTTGCCTCAAAACCATATGAGGTGATTGCTTGATGAAATTTGTAATACCATTGACGGGAAGCTTGTTTTAGCCCGTAGATGGATTTCTTTAATTTGCAAACTAAGTAATTTGATTTATCCGAATCAAAAAACTCGGGTTGCACCATATAGATCGTTTCATCAATGTCACCATTAAGAAACGCTGTCTTTACATCCATCTGATGTAGCTCTAAATCAAAATGAGCTACTAGTACCATTATAGTTCTAAAGGAATCTTTCGTAGATACCGGAGAGAAAGTTTCCTTATAGTCGATGCCTTCTCTTTGAGTAAAACCCTTAGCAACAAGACGTGCTTTGAATCTCTCAATGTTACCTTTTGAATCCATTTTGGATTTAAAAATCCATTTACAACCGACGGGTTTCAAACCTGCAGGTAACGAGACGAGATCCCAAACGTCATTGTCCTTCATGGACTTTAACTCCTCATTCATGGCATCAGTCCACTTTTGAGAATCAGAACTGTTAATGGCTTGGTTGAAAGTGACACGGTCATCTTCCACCTCACCGAGTTCCTCATGTTCTTGTAGGAATACGATGTAATCATCCGAAATCGTACTCCTTTTCTCTCTAGTGGACCTCCGTAATGGCATATTTTCTTGAGGCTGTTGAGTTTGTTATTCTGGAATGGCTTCCTGAAGAGGTTCAGGAAGTGATTCAACGTTGTCTTTTTCATTATCTACTTGATCGAAGTCAAGGGAAACCAAAGGAAGAGGAACAACTTCTTCCTCAAAGACAATGTCTTCCTTATCTCCCCTCACAAACTCTACATCCTCAAAAAAATGGGTATTTCCCGTTTCAAAAAATGTCTTTACAGTGGGATCATAAAATTTGTACCCCCTTGACCATTCAGGATACCCTACAAAGTAACAACTAACAGTCCTAGAGTCCAGTTTCTTTTAATTGGGCATATAAGGCCTTTCCTCAGTTGGACACCCCCACACGTGTAAGTGTTTAAGAACGGGTTTTCGGCCCATCCAACACTCATGTGGGGTTTTGTTAGCCGTCGCCTTAGTAGGTACTCTGTTAAGGATATAAGCTGCAGTCTTTAGTGCTTCACCCCAGAGGAATTCTGGTAAGGTCGAATGAGCAATCATGCTCCTTACCATGTCCTTAAGCGTTCTGTTCCACCTTTCAGCAACACAATTCATGTTGGGCGAACCCGGCATGGTGTACTGAGGAACAATACCACACTCCTCTAGTTATTTAGCAAATGGTCCTGGACGTTGTTCACCTGACCCGTCATACCGACCATAGTATTCACCACCACGATCAGATCTGACAACCTTAATCCTTTTATCAAGCTGATTTTCCACCTCAGCTTTAAAGGCTTTGAACACGTCCAAAGATTGAGACTTCTCATGAATGAGATATAAGTAGCCATAACGCGAGTAATCGTCAATGAATGATATGAAATAATGTTGACCATTATAAGATGTCGTAGGGAAAGGTCCACAAATATCTGTATGTATCAATTCAAGGACTTCTGCAGCTCGGTTAGCTTCTAATCTCCTTACACTTGTTTGTTTCCCTTTAATACAACTGACACAAACCTTGAAGTCAGTCATATCAAGAGGGTCCAAAATTTCGTCTGACACAAGCTTTTCAATTCTCTTTTGAGAGATGTGACCTAAACGCTTGTGCCATAACGAAGCTGAATCATTATTAGTTAATTTACGTTTTGTACCTCTTGAATCAGTATGCAAGGTTTCATTAAATGAAGCTATGGTTTCTAGCATATATAGATTGTCATAAACAGATAAAAATCCAGAACCCATTATATTTGAATTTAATGATAAACTGAATTTTCCATTTCCAAATGAACAAGAATAACCAGATTTGTCCAATGCAGAAATAGAAATTAAATTCCTTCTGAAAGACGGTACAACAAAAGTATCATTTAAATCCAAAAATTGTCCAGATTTTAATAACAATCTAAAATCTCTGATAGCTTCAACTTCAATTGATTTGCCATCACCCACAAAGATAAATCTTTCAGCATCATTCGGCTTTCGGCAATTCAGACAACCCTGCATAGACATACTAATGTGAGTGGTAGCACCCGAATCTAACCACCACGTATGTCTAGATACAGAAACCAAATTAACCTCAGAACAAACAAGGTTGAGAAGTGTACCAACAACTTTTTTCTTCATTTTATTTCCTTTATCTTTGGAAGATGATGGCAAATGAGCACTTTCTGTCCAATCATGCTTAATCCTCTCTTCCTCTTAGACACAATGAGATATTAATTCATTAAGTGTCCACTTATCTTTCTGGCAGTTATAACTGATCTTAAACTGCCCAAACTGAGGAGGAAGAGAAATCAAGACTAAGTGAACAAGCATGTCTTCTGACAGCTCTAACTTAAGTTCCTTAAGTCTTGAAGCAAGATGAGACATTTTCATTATGTACTCCCTGATATTCCCCTTTCCATTATACTTGAGTGAGACAAGCTTAGCTAAAAGCGTGCTTGTCTCAGTCTTCTCGTTTTTCTCAAAACGTTTCTCCAGTTCTTCGAGGAATGTTTTGGCATTAGTGTCTTCCGACATATTGCCCCGAAATGCTTCTGGAATGGCGCGCTTCATGATCATTAGACTTACACGATTCGAACGCTCCCACTTTTCTAGCTCCATTTTATCATCAAGGATACTTGATGCTGAAAGATGTGGGAAGCGTGCGACCCTAAGTACAATGTCAAGATCCATGTACCCGAGAACAACCATAACGTTCTCTTTCCATATTTTATAGTTGGTCCCGTTAAGCATAGGAACTGCATTAACGTTACCCATTATACTTGAGATGTTAACTGTAACAACAGAGAAAATGAAACATTATTAGCTCACGAATTAATATGCATATACATGACAATGATATAACTCAAAATATAGTGCATCCATCAATCAAGAAACCGGCACAACATTAACACTTAGTCTTTTGGCTAAAAGTGTTAACTTGCAATTGGTAACTTGGTCCAGTATATAAACATTGACAATAAGACCTGTCAAACAATAAACTTATCTTTGGACAAGTTGAATATTCACATGACAGCCTAATAATTGTCACATGTTTTAATACTGCTAACAAGTCATGCAACTGTACAAACATCAACCTTCCTTTGGGCCGATCGAAATTCATACAATGCATGTCTCATGTCTAACATATAAAAATAGGATAATTAAAGCAATAGATGCTAAGTTTATTGCATGTTACCCAACCATCCTATTTTACAATGTAAGACTTCATAAAATTGCACCAAAAAAGAGTTAAGAAAATTCATATACATACATATTCAAAGGATAGGCAACCATATTAGTCAATCAGTAAACCAAAGGATCAACCAACTTAAAATGGAAGGTTCAAATCGGCTAAAACTAGGCAAAAACAGAGCGAAACGGGGCGAACCGAGCTCTGAATTGTCCAGAAATAGTCATTAAAAAGACCCAGAATAGCTGAACCAAAGTGAACTAGGGCCCATTTAACCAAATGGATCGACTCAATTTTTTTTTTTGGACCGGATCGAATCGAACCAGACCGAACCGAACCGAACCAGACCGAACTGAACTGGTTCAACCCAAACCGAATTGGTCTGGGTCGAACCAACCAAAACTTGGTTCAAATCATAACCGAACCGAGTTGGTTTGGTCCGAGTGGGTCCGAACCCAAATTGTTTGGTCCGATTTAAACCAAACCTAACCCAATCAGACTGAATCGTCCCAAACCACCGGAGAGGGGCTACGAACCAGCAATGAAAATCGCCAGAATCTCACCGATTCCGGAAGATTTTCACCCCTAAATTGTCCAATTTATCAAAATAATGATAGATCGGGCAATAATCCTTAACGTGCATCAACAAAAAACCTATTTTAAGGCATCAAAACATGCATACTAGCGGAATTAGATGCAAAAATATAGTCCTAAAAATAATTCCAAAAATTAAAAAAAATTGATGCTTTTTCGAATTTCAAGCAAAAAAAAATCGATTACTTGTAGTCTAACGTAACCGGCTCTGATACCAATTGTTGGATTCAATAAAAATAACCAAATTAATTGAATCTAGAATAAATTCCATAATCTGAAAAGAGCGAGAGCCCAGTTCTTGAATCGATACGTTAGAAATTACAAGTAAATCGTTAAAGCAAGTAAATTGTACTAGCTTTTTTACTTATTTTCTCACTGTAATTTTAAATCTTTCCCGTCGACAGAAAGTTTATAATGATGTTGTGACATCTAATTAAAACATTATATTATAACACTCCCCCAAAACCATCAGCACGCTTTTCCTCCTCTAAAAACGTGTCCTGTCTTTTCTTTTGGGCCTCTTTGCATAGTTGCATGTGTATCTTATTGGGGGCCTATCGATACTCTTCGCCCACTAAAAAGTCATCTAGTCCTTGAGAAGAAAGGCTAGAAATTGATGTTTGATAACATCGTATGGCTCCTTCCAACTCCCTGATTCTGGTAAGTTTTTCTAGCAAATAAGAACTTCAGGTGATTGATTGCCCCTGATCTAAGAAGCTCGAATACTAAAGACCTCTGATTTCCATCAGTAGTTCAAATCCTTGTCAATGTTCATATAAAACCAAACTAATCCAAACAAATGAATGAACCGACAAACAATTTTTATGCTACAAATATCTAGGAAATACCCAGAGGCAATCAGCTCTCAAAGCAGAAATGAAAACTCTAAAATCAAATTAAACTCGACTACAAACCTCGAGCGAGCTGAAAAATCATACAACAAAAACCAAACTCGATGAAATTGTGTGAGCTGCGACTCTAACAAAACGGAAAGCAATGACGACTGCTAGTTAGGGCTGCGAAAAGGAGAAGACAACTTCGAGTTGAGGTTGGGCTACGAGGGACTAGGGAGGGAGGGAAGGTGAGTGAGAGAGAGTGGCAGGGCAGGAAAGAGGAGAAGAAATTTAGGACTAGGTGAGGTCAGTAGGTTGGGTTTCAGGTAGATTTATGATTGGGTAAGGTAAAATTTAACATTTGGGTTGGGTTTAGCTGGGTTTTTTCTGGTTGACTCACCGTTCGGCCGATTTTTGACCTCTAAAATCGTGAACCCAACTGTGGACTGCAGTTTTGGAGGTCTCTGGATCATACCCAATTATTATTATTCTTTACATAACGGGGCCGACAACACAAATTCGGGCGATTCAGTTCCAACTTGTCGGTTCGGGTCAATTCTCCCCAAATATGAAGCGTTGTTAAGTCTACCATTTAATTTTACATTCTCGTTATACATTCTCATATAACGTTTAACATGTAACCCATTAATGGGTGCAATCACTATTTTATTTAAATTATATTATAATTAATCTTGATGACTACATTGTGTAACGAATGATACATAAATATCACGATAGAATGTGTACTAAAATGTAAAATTAGACTATAAACGTGACATTATATTTTTTAATCACAACTCTATAACTATTTTTTATTTTTCAATCTAATCGTCTATTATTGTCACGTTAATATTTCTCTAAAAAATTGTGAAACACATCGTCCCGCACCGCCTAAAAATACTAAAAACTCGACTCCTCTCTTCTGCGTGCTACATAACTAACAGATGTGTCTAAAACCCAAAAAAAAAATATTTAGATTCAATATGGACTAACACATTAAGAGTTGCTCAAAAAATAAAAAATATAGAGCACAACAAATAATTTCCCGAACCAAGCACCTTCGCAAATCACACGCTCGAGCGCGGCACCTTCATCCCAAATCTGCGCTTCATCTTCTCGATCCTGCTCGAAACTATGAAGCTTTCGATGATTAAAAAAGGGATGACTTACGTAGGGGCGAGTTTGCCCAAGTTATAGAGCTCTTCCCCAGAGTCTTCGTCGATAACTTTTCCAGAAATGTCAATAATATAAAATAATGGTAGGCATTCCTCGACCTGCAAGTAAGTCCAGATCGTTTTGATGCAGCTACCGCCCGTTTACACACACTCCTGTATTTCCAATTCTTTCATTTAAAAAAAAAAACCTAGAAGCTTGGGTTACTAACGGGTGGAATATTGGGCGATCTGAAATTTTCTTGAATGATATTCAAGAAAAAATGAATTTTTAAAAAGTTCTAGAATTAGAGGGACTCTTTCTCTTGGACAAAATCATAAAAGAATACCCAGAAACACATCTACAATAGCTTCTTATTGGAATTTACAAAGAAACGATCTAATTGATCAAGAGTAGCAGCAATTCATTTTTCATGGGTTGGTACTGGAATGGACTGCGTTTGGGGATCTTGTGGTTATGCTTATAGAAATGGCATTCAGTTATTTTTTGAATTCTTAATTAACTATGTCTTGATGTTGAGGAATAATTCATCACTAACTCCGACAGAATTTGTTGACTCCACAATTAGAAAAGTCTTTGAAGTTCTGAATTATCATTTTGTGATGACAATGTGGGAATTTGTTAAAATGGGTCCTGTTGTACAGAAAGATAAAAGATGCATAGTAATTTCTGTAGGTAAAAGTTTTGTAGCAAGGGGTAGTGACGCTTTTTGTAGCAAGGGTAGTAACTCTTTAGAGTCTATCGAAAATGAGACGGCCATTTATGCCTTTTTTAGTAAAAGAAAAACATTTTCTTTTGACTGCAGTAAGGGGAAAACTTAACCCAAGAGCAGATAAAGGACGAGATTCAAAAAATAAAAGATGAACATGCTGCAGACGAGGGTAAGTCTTTTAGTTTTTAAGTGGCTTGTTCTATAATGTAAAGTACCTAGGTAACTCTTCTTGATAAAAAATTGTATAAAATTGTTTCAACCTGTTGAACCATTTTCTGCAAGCAAATAAGCTTTTAAAATGAATCTTTTCAATTCAACTTTCTTACTCTTTTAATTGGGAATCTTTTGCTTTCTCTCTTTTCTATACTTATTATATGTCTTTATTGCTTCTTAATGTTGTGCTGTCCATACGTTGGCAATGGTGAGAATACATTACAAAAGAATAAGGTTAAAGAAATAAAGTAAAAAATCCAAAATAAATAAATAATAATTAAGAAATAAGAAAACGACACCAAACTACGTAATAAATGACATACTCCACCCACGTTTCCCCTCAGTCTTATTCCGTCCTAGTTTATTTTCCAATCTTTTCCGATCAATAAAGAAATAAAAATTAAAAATAGATGAACTTACCTGAGGTTTCTCCCTCAACAACGGTGATGCAGTCCCTACATCCATCGAGAAGCTCACGTGATATCAAAGGTCGAACATTAACAGCTACCCGGACAGATTGCGACTCCATCTCAATAAAAGCAACCAATTGAAATAATACCTAGACGATTTGTGCCACCTTTTTTGTATATAAGAAGAACGAAAGATTATCAAATCCAATAAAATAAACGTCCATTATCAATCCGCTAAAAAGAACACAAAAGCCAAGGCATGAGAGTGCCTATTTTTAAGCAGATGAAAATGCCATAACACATTACCTGGAGCGAGACCGAGAAAGATAATTAGAGGAAGAAATCTGAAATGGCCTCGGAGAGAGATAGAGAGAGAAACAGAAACAAAGATGGAAACGTTGGGCGACTGCAGAAATTCTCGAGAGAGAAAGAGAGGGATGCACAGAGGTGAATATAAAATCTGAAAGTAAACACAGAATTGAAAGCGTTAGAAGTAATTAAAATCTATCAATTAATAATTAGAAGTAACCGCTATTGCACCATAAAACTCCAAGATTTCTTCAAATCTTCCACTGATGTTAAACGACAAACTATCCATGGCTCTCGAGTAGTTACTCCTCTGGACTGAAAAATTAGGGTAAGTAACACTGGAAGTCTATTCCAGTGTTCACCATGGGAGAGTCCCCTCTTGACGAATTCAAGAGCAGCATAGCCAGCTACTACTCCTCCAAGAATCACATAAACAAATGCCCTCCCCATCTCCCTCTCTCTCTCTCTCTCTCCTGCCACTCCCTTTGGGATTTCAGAAACAACATAGCTTGCTTGCTCTCAGCAGAATCAAACCCCAAGAAGAAAGACGCTGTAGCGAAATTACTTAAATATCCTTTGAACTTGGACTTTGACCAAACTATTAATCGTGACCGTTAATAAAAATCCAATCAGCGGGGCCCTCTCTTTTGCTCACCACGTGGCCTTTGATCTCGCCACAAAGAAGAGGATAACAAATTATCATTGGGAGTGGCGATGATTTTACTTCAATTAATATTACTTAATATTAATAACTAGTAATTAATTCCCCGACTGGGGAGGTATTTCAATTTTGAAAATTCTATTTCGTTTTATTTTTTTATTTTTTTACTTAATGATTTTCCATGTTTAGAAGGAATCAAATTTAATTATGGTTAGAATTTGATTTGTATTGACATGTTTAGAAGGAAGTTTTAAGATTTATTAAATAAAGATTTTAAATTAAATTTTACTCGACTTTATTACGTGGAGGAGATAGAAATAAAATGAGTAGGTAGTGGATTATTTTAATATTATGACACATTAAATTTATTCCATTTACAAAATAATTTACAACAATATCTGGAGAGAAAGATACGTTCTAAAGGGAGGGGCCCACCGCAATATTAGAAGGTTGTGATATTAAAAGCAGTGACATGCTGCTAGTTTGGACGATGAATCTGGCGTTGTCTGATTTAATTGGTGCTATAATAGCCTTTGATTTAGTTATTACATCTAATCTTGGGTTAACATTAAATGTAGTATATTTAAAGATTGGATGATGAGATTAGGGTAGGGTTCCTCACCAAAGAAATACTAAAAATGTCAATGTGAATAGTTGTAGTGTTATAAAACTAGAAACTATATTTGAAATTAAAATTTAAATGAATAAGCTACGCAAATTAAAAATTAACACATTACTAACTTGACCCTCAACTTCATAAGTTCCAAAGATGATATTGTGCTACTAATTAAGGAGCAAAAAACAAGTTATAGTGCCATGTGGTGATGTGATTTTGCTATTATAGAGGCCTAAAGCTCAGATTTCTATCTCCTCCACATTCGTCTACAGCTGAGTCGCTTCAGTTCCTACTCCAGTTTTAATTCTATACACCAAAATGAGCCTGGATAAACTAATGCATGTGTACATTATGTTTGTTTTAAAATAGTATAAAAACAAAGTAAGTATATTATGATGGGTAGGAGTATTAAATCGCACTATCATATATAGGTATAATATAGGGCTACTTAGGTTATATTGATCTAGATATTAATGCTCATATTTTTAATGACATATATACTGTAACACCCGACTTTAATTAAAAATTTAAAATAACAGATAAATCTATTAAGTATAATCGATGAATGAAATTTTAGTATAATGTAGGTTAGGTTGAAGAATGAGTAAGTAAGGGCATAAGGGTAATTGGCAAATTTGAAAGTGGATAAGGTATTTAAGGCAAAAGTTTAGAGTAGCCGCCACTACTACTCATTTTCTTTCCCTTTCGGTCTTCAGCTCGAACGGCAGAAATCTCTAGGCGATTCTCCTGCCCGATTCTCCTTCAACCTAGGTAAGCCCTCCTTGTTTTCTTGTGATTTTAGCAGTTAGATAGCTGAGGGAGTACGATGTGAGGAGTTTCGAGGAATGTTGTGATTTAGAGTAGGTTCGGGCTGAGCGACTATTGAGAATACCCGAGTTGTGGGGTTTCAAATTTTGTTCCTCAAACTCCTGTATTGATTCTGTGAAGTTTAGTGAAAGTTTGATATATGTACTATTATGATTTTAGGTGAGCGAGCTTCTGAAGTAGCATTTAGCCGAGCGATTTCCAGGGATCCAGGTAAGTAGAGTTTGTTTGTGCCTTCGGGCCTACATCACAAAACAGTAGGATTTATGTATGTTTTGTATGTTTATTTTCCAGTTGTCATGCATCATGTTTTTGAAAGATTACGAAAATGAATTTACATGAAACGCATGGTAAGTGTGAGCAGGATGATCAGAACAACTGTTAAGGGGGATTAATCCGCCCCTTAACTGAGAACAGAGGGTTGAGGTTTTGGGAAAAGGGATCCACTTCCCAATCCTACAGGGGGATCAGACCAGTTAACTGTTAAGGGAATTAATCCGCCCCTTAATTGAGATCAGAGGATGTATGCTTTGGGGAATGACTGATCCACTTTCCCATCGTACAGAGGGATCAACAGAGAACGAATTTGAATACAACTGAGATGAGAAAGTAGAGACCGCATGTTTAGGGAAATTATTGCTTCATTGATCCATTTCATTCATCGCTCTACTTGCTTAGCATTAGGCTAATAGATGAGTTTTGTGATGTAGGTGAAGAAGTTACTGAAGGTATGTCTACCGACCAACATGAGGAATAGGCTGGTTGGAGGAGCATTTTCAGGCATCGGTTTGGTCATCTGTTGAGGCGGTTTAATCCATGGCTGCAGGTGTTGAGTTGAGGGTAACTAGTTCAGTATAGATGTTTTTCTGAAAATTTTATGACAATAGTAGTTTCAAAGCTTTGAATACATTTTTGAGAATCTTCTGATATTGGTATTCTGTCGGATTTTGAAAACATTGTTTTTACTGAATTTGGGAAGGGCAGTGATTTGGTTTGTTTCTGGATGTTTAGTTTTGTCGTTCTGCCTATCGGAAGGTGCCTTCAGTAAAGTCGTTGGATGAGAGAGAGAACATCCGGCTGACGTCATCGGCAGGTGCAAGTCGCAAAACCTGTAGTTTTGCTATCGGCAGATGTAGCGTATATTTTAATCTTATCGGAAGGAGTCGTAATGTCGTTGTCGGTGGATGTCGCGTGCTTGTCTATCGGCAGATGGAAATCTATCGGCAGATGAAGTTATGTTGACTTCATCGGCAGATGAAGTTATGTTGACTTCATCGGCAGATGTAGTTGTGTTGGCTTGTCTGTAGATGGTGGTGCGTTGTTTGTACACGTCATCGGTAGAAACCTCCTATTCCTAATTCTGCTTCTTCCGTTGACTTTGTCGTCGGCAGATGTGTTCGGCTTCGGCAACTTCACGGGCATTCCGCGTTTTTTTTTTAAGCTTTACGTCTTTTGGCCAATTACTCTTAACACTTCCAACAGTCATTTTAAAATGTTTTCACAGGTTACTTAGCTTCATTGATGTTCAATTGATTTTCCGCTGCAAGTTTTTAAATATATTTAGTTTTAGAAAAAGTCAAATTTTGGCTGTCGAGTGAAATTTTAAATTTAGCATCAAGACGTCATGGTTCGGTTCAGCGTTATGAGTAGCAAACCGGGTTCAGATAACTCGGGGCGTTACAAGTTGGTATCAGAGCCATTTGGTTAAACCGTTCAAAGAATTACTCAACAGTGCCGATCGTTGCATGGAAGTACTCCAACAACTGTAAGTGTTTATGTTAGTTTCAGTTATTAGATATTTATGAGAATAGTTAACCTTTTACAGGGATATAGTAAAATGTCTAGACGACCAGGTAGACCGAGAGTACAGAGGGGGACACCAAACCCAGAGAGTACTGAGAATTCTGGTGTGATTAGGCAGCTGACAGACTTGGTACGCCAGCAATCTGATATGATGCGCCAGCAGTCCGATCAGTTGGGACTGCTACTGAACCGAGAGGTACAAGGGAGTGCCAACTCGGGTTCCAGCAATGAACAGGCAGGAGAGAGGTTTAGGAGGTTGCGACCACCCACTTTTGATGGAAAGTCAGCTAATCCAATTGTGGCCGAGGAATGGTTGAAAAAGATAGAAAGCATGTTTAGGTGTGCAAATGTGGGAGAAGGAGAAAAGGTCATTTTGGCAACCTTCCACTTTGCCGGTGATGCTCAACTTTGGTGGGAAACGATGGAGACCACCCATGATGTTCTTACGATGACTTGGACGCAATTTAAGGAGATTTTCTATGAGAAGTATTTTAACAGTACTGTACAGACCACAAAGAAGTTAGAGTTCATGAACTTGAAACAGACAGGGACCGTAGCTGAATACAGCAGACAGTTTGAATCCCTATCAAGGTTTGCCGGACACCTCGCACGCAGAGATGAGGATAAAGTGTTCCAATTTGTGCATGGGCTGAACCTGAGATTTATAGAGGAGTCAAGTTCTCGGGTATAAAAGGATTGTCCTACAGTGAAGTAGTGTCCACGGCATTAGAAGTGGAAGAGGCGGAGATGAAGTGTGCTGGGTTTAGTGCGGCTCCACGAAAGTTCACCCAGCCACACCATCACAGGGGAACGAAGAGGCCCGGTGAGGGCCAGGGCAGTCAAGGGAAGGAGAAGAAGACACCAGATACTAGGAAGTTCCCTCAATGCCTAAAGTGTTTAAGATTTCACCCGGGAGAGTGTAGAATTAGCGCGAGGAAGTGTTTCAACTGTGAGGAGACCGGGCATCTGCTTAAGGATTGCCCAAGGCCCAGAGTCCTTCGCTGTTATAATTGTAATAAAGTTGGCCACATGAATAGGGATTGTCCAGCTCTGAAGAATGGCCCTGTGAATGTTAAGCCAAGAATATTCTCCATGGTAGAATCGGGTGATGAAGATCAGCCTGCTGTTGTGTCAGGTACCATACTAGTCAATTTTATGCCTGCTTTTACTTTAATAGATTCAGGTGCAACACATTCCTTCATAGCGTCTGCCTTTGCTGATAAATTAGACGTCGAGTCTTCACTTTCTGAGCATATGTTCAATGTTGCTTTACCTTCTGGCGAACGCATGCGCTCTAGCCGTGTGCTGCTTAATAGTGTAGTGACAGTAGGAGGTAAGAACCTACCTGCTGATCTCATTATTTTAGAGATCATGGGATTTGATGTAATCTTAGGAATGGATTGGCTGTTTAAGCACTATACCACAATAGACTGTAGAACTGGAATAGTTAGTTTCCAACCCCTTGGTGGTTCGAAACACACCTTTCAAGCCTCAAGGAGAGACAGAAAAATGTCTGTTTTATCCTCTGTCGACGCTAAACCTTTCCCGTGTAGTGAGTATTCATGCTTTCTGGCCAGCGTATTAGACACAAAGCTGGTAGGAGAACCGAGTCTCCAAAAGGTTCCAATAGCTCAAGATTTCCCTGAAGTTTTCCTTGATGACCTGCCTGGTTTACCACCTGATAGAGAGATCGAATTTGTGGTGGATGTCTATCCTGGTGCTGAACCTATATCTAAGAATCCATACAGATTGGCACCAACGGAACTCAAGGAATTAAAGAAACAATTAGAGGAATTGTTGGAAAAAGGATTCATACGGCCAAGTTATTCACCGTGGGGTGCACCAGTTCTCTTTGTTAAGAAAAAGAACGGATCAATGCGCATGTGCATTGACTACCGAGAATTAAATAAGTTAACCATCAAGAATAAGTACCCATTACCTAGGATCGATGATTTGTTTGACCAACTTCAAGGTGCACGAGTTTTCTCTAAGATTGACTTAAGATCGGGGTACTACCAATTGAAGGTTAAGTTTGAGGATATACCAAAGACTGCCTTTCGTACGAGATATGGACATTACGAATTTTTGGTTATGTCCTTTGGTTTGACAAATGCACCAGCAGCTTTCATGGATCTCATGAATAGGGTGTTTCATGAGTATTTGAACAAGTTTGTCATAGTATTCATAGAGGACATTCTGATCTATTCTAGAACTAAGAATGAGCATGCAAGACATTTAAGTTTGGTGTTAGGAGTACTCAGACAGCACCAGCTTTATGCTAAGTTTTCCAAGTGTGAGTTTTGGTTGGACAGAGTTCACCTTCTTGGTCACGTGATCTCTGGGGATGGAATATCTGTCGATCCAGCCAAAGTTCGTGCGGTTAAGGAATGGTCTCAACCGAAGAATACTTCTGATATTAGGAGTTTCCTCGGGTTAGCAGGGTATTACAGAAAGTTCATTGAAGGATTTTCAAAGATTGCTACACCCCTTACTAAGTTAACCAGGAAAAATGTGAGGTATATATGGACCGATGAATGTGAACATAGTTTCATGACCTTAAAACAGAAACTAACCAATGCTCCAATTTTAACCCTTCCAGCTGTGGATGGTAAATTTAGTATTTACTGTGATGCTTCCAAGGTTGGTCTTGGATGTGTGTTAATGCAAGATGATAAGGTCATAGCTTATGCCTCTAGACAGTTGAAAACTCATGAGAAGAATTACCCTACCCATGATTTAGAATTAGCTGCTGTAGTATTTGCACTTAAGATTTGGAGGCACTACTTGTATGGACAGCCTTGTGAAATATTTTCGGATCATAAAAGTCTGAAGTATATTTTCACGCAGAAGGAATTAAATATGAGGCAACGTAGGTGGTTGGTGTAACGCCCCCGAACCCACCCTGGCTCGGAGCGCTACTTTGCTAGCCAATCTCACGTTAAAATCTAATTTAAAATAAGACTAGACTCGCTAATGCCCCTTAATCCTAATCTCTAAGCACCACGGCGTTCTTCCCGAAAATTCCGGCAAAGTAACGCCTGAAAATGGCGCCTTCAAAATGCTAAAAACCTGCATAAAATCCAATCCCAACCAGACCAGAATATTCCAACTATCTAACCAACCTACGAAATCTCCAACAACAGTAAAGAGGGAAACTAAAATGCTAACATCCCTACGTAAAGAAAGTCCACAGTACAGGGCGATACATCACCCTTAACTATGACTATATACCACAAATATACATAGCTATACCACAACCATTAAAACATCAACTAAAAGAGATACATATTCCCTAACATTTCTACAACAGACATTACAATAAACTACTAAAATACAAAGCCCCACATCTCCGAAGACCATGGTGGAGTCGCCCCGACAACTGCCCGCACCGGCACGCCCCGTGCATCTCCGACTGCTCCCAAGTCTTGGCTGACTCACAAAGCTCACCTGTACATCCAGTCATCACCTACACCACAGAAACACACGCGCACACGTAAGCTTACGCTTAGCAAGTAGGGATAACAAATATAACAAGCACAATGCACACACAACACTGAACAAAAAACCAAAAACACAACAACGACACATTGCCCGCACCGAAGTGCCTTAGTTGCCCGCACCGAAGTGCCTTAGTTGCCCGCCCCGAAGGGCCTTAGTTGCCCGCCCTGAAGGGCCTTAGTTGCCCGCACCGAAGTGCCTTACAGTTGCCCGCCCCGAAGGGCCTTAGTTGCCCGCACCGAAGTGCCTTACACAACGACAAACACACAACGACAAACACACAACGACACATTGCCCGCACCGAAGTGCCTTAGTTGCCCGCACCGAAGTGCCTTAGTTGCCCGCACCGAAGTGCCTTAGTTGCCCGCCCCGAAGGGCCTTAGTTGCCCGCCCCGAAGGGCCTTAGTTGCCCGCCCCGAAGGGCCTTAGTTGCCCGCCCCGAAGGGCCTTAGTTGCCCGCCCCGAAGGGCCTTAGTTGCCCGCCCCGAAGGGCCTTAGTTGCCCGCACCGAAGTGCCTTAGTTGCCCGCCCCGAAGGGCCTTAGTTGCCCGCCCCGAAGGGCCTTAGTTGCCCGCACCGAAGTGCCTTACACAACGACAAACACACAACGACACATTGCCCGCACCGAAGTGCCTTAGTTGCCCGCCCCGAAGGGCCTTAGTTGCCCGCCCCGAAGGGCCTTAGTTGCCCGCCCCGAAGGGCCTTAGTTGCCCGCCCCGAAGGGCCTTAGTTGCCCGCACCGAAGTGCCTTACACAACGACAAACACACAACGACAAACACACAACGACAAACACACAACGACAAACACACAACTACAAACACACAACTACAAACACACAACGACAAACACACAACGACAAACACACAACGACAAACACACAACGACAAACACACAACGACAAACACACAACGACAAACACACAACGACAAACACACAACTACAAACACACAACTACAAACACACAACTACAAACACACAACTACAAACACACAACGACAAACACACAACTACAAACACACAACGACACATTGCCCGCACCGAAGTGCCTTAGTTGCCCGCCCCGAAGGGCCTTAGTTGCCCGCCCCGAAGGGCCTTAGTTGCCCGCACCGAAGTGCCTTAGTTGCCCGCACCGAAGTGCCTTACACAACGACAAACACACAACGACAAACACACAACGACAAACACACAACGACAAACACACAACGACACATTGCCCGCACCGAAGTGCCTTACACAACGACAAACACACAACGACAAACACACAACGACAAACACACAACGACAAACACACAACGACAAACACACAACGACAAACACACAACGACAAACACACAACGACAAACACACAACGACAAACACACAACGACAAACACACAACGACAAACACACAACGACAAACACACAACGACAAACACACAACGACACATTGCCCGCACCGAAGTGCCTTAGTTGCCCGCCCCGAAGGGCCTTACACATTGCCCGCACCGAAGTGCCTTACACAACGACAAACACACAACGACAAACACACAACGACAAACACACAACGACAAACACACAACTACAAACACACAACGACAAACGAAGGGCCTTAGTGCCCGCCCCGAAGGGCCTTACACTTTAACCGACTACCACGCTAACTAATGCAACACCACACGACAACCAACCAATGCAACCCACACGACAACCAACCAATGCAACCCACACAACAACCAACCAATGCAATCCACACAACAACCAACCAATGCAATCCACACGACAACCAACCAACCAATATTCAAATCCCAACAACAACCAAGAATTTCGTTGCCACGCGACTTAATACCAAACAAAACAACTAACCAAGTAATACAAAGCAAAACTACCAACTCACAAAGTAAAGCGGCCAACTCACCAGTTAAACAAAACAAAGCAGCCAACTCACAAATACTTAACCAGACCAGAACAAAGTAAAGCAATCAACCATCAACAATGCTTGACCAACAAAGAAGACAATCAAACATCAAACAACAAACAACCAACAAGGCTTAACCAACAAAGAAGACAGCCAAACAACAAACAACAAAATAAATCCTACCGTTCCGTGGTGTAGGCCCGAAGGCAAAACAAACGTCCCCTACTTACCTGACTGCTCGGCTTTACGGTGCTCACCTCTAACGATCATTTCACTCGTCCGATAACCTATCAATTACAGAAAATAACTTAGCAATTCACTCATAAATTTCTAAAGGATTCTAAGAAATTCTAAACTAAAACTAACCCACAATTCAACCATACTTCAAACTCATTTCTCTCACCAAAACACAAAACCCGATTTTTATGTCCATTTTACCGTCCCACTTCAACTCCATTAAAATTAAGCTTACATTCACCAATTACTCTCAAACTACTATTTCTAGCTTAATCCAATTCAAATCTAACTAAACGGGCCACTAATTTGGGTTCGGTAAGAACCGACCCGAAACTTCAAACGTGCATAACTTTCACGTCCGTTATTGGAATCGAACGATTCCAGCGGCCACGTACTCCTCTAATAACCTATTTTAACGTGTCAAAAGGAATTTTAAAACAAACGAGCGTAGCTAGGTCAATTTGGCAAAAACCCGAACTGCCCCTTTACCCGGAAAATCCCCCATTTCGATTTTCCATCAATTCACAACCAATTCCTCACCAATCGACCACCTATACCCTCAATTAACATAAACTAACCAAAAATCTCAAACTACAAGCAAAAACCCGAAATGCCCTAAAGAGGGCTTTCTGATTTTCGCCCAAACGGGGCTCACCTCGGCCAAACGATGAAAGCCGGTCCAAGGGTCGGCGAACCCACGCCGAAAGCGACTAAAATTGGCCGGTGATCGGAGCTCAAACTCGCTCCTCACCCACGGCCTCGAACAGGGTCAAAACAGGGCGAACAAAAGCTTACCTGTCGGATTTGTGCGCGGAGACGGGCCGGACCTTGCTCGTCGCCGTCGTCTGGTCGGAAAGCATAGGAATTCGCCGGTGAAGAGGCCGCCGATCGTCGCCGCCTCTCCCTCGTCTCTCCCCTGCTCCTCGGCGTCGGGCTCGGGCTCGGGCAATAGAATGGCGAATGCCATTCTATTGTTTTATTTTTATTATTAATAATAATAATAATAATAATAATAATAATAATAATTATAATTATAATTTCTATTATCATACAAATTACATTAACAATTTTACCCACTCGTATTTTCGACAATTCGAATTTCTTTAAATCTCGTTCTTAAGTTCTTAATGTATAACCCACGGTTTAATTTCATTGAACCCAAACCTAAATAAAGAATTCATTTAATTCCACCAATTTATTCACTTTTCTTTTAAATTAATTAAAACAACCTATTTTATTAATGATTCTTTTATGTTCTCTCCAATTTTATCCTCAAGACAAATCCCGGGTGTTACAGTTGGAGTTTGTTAAAGACTATGATTTTGAGATTAAATACCACCCTGGTAAGGCCAATGTGGTGGCTGATGCATTAAGTAGAGTAATACCGTCAGCCTCAGCTTTGATTCTGGATATGCCGGTGGCCTTAGAGACTGAATTTCATAAGTTTAACCTAGAAACTGTGTCCAATGTAGCAGCTATGCTTTCTGCCATCTCCTTGAAACCTACCATTCTAGAAAAGATAAAAGAAACCCAGGACATTGATGAGGAGTGTAAAAAGTTCAAGTCGAGCATGGATTCTACTGACAATTTGGACTTCAATTATACTGATGATGGAATACTTAAGTTCAGGAATAGATATTTTGTGCCAGCCAATAAAGAGCTTCGTGATGAAATCCTTTCTGAAGCTCACTCTTCTAGATTTTCCGTTCATCCTGGTAGTACAAAGAAGTACAGAGACCTTAAGCAGACTTATTGGTGGCCAGGTATGAAGCGGAGCGTTGCTGAACATGTAGGATTGTGTTTGATCTGCCAGCAGGTTAAGGCTGAACATCAGAGGCCTGCAGGAATGTTGCAGCCATTACCACTCCCTGAATGGAAATGGGAGCAGATAACCATGGACTTTGTTGTAGGATTACCCAGAACAGCAAAAGGACATGATGCAATCTGGACGATAATCGATCGATTAACCAAATCAGCCCATTTCTTACCCATCAAGGTGACTTACTCTATGGATCAGTTAGCTGAATTGTATGTGCAGGAGGTTGTGCGACTGCATGGAGTTCCAGCTACTATAGTTTCGGACCGAGACTCTAGATTCACATCCAAATTTTGGAAGAGTTTACATAAAGCCATGGGCACATAGCTAAACTTCAGTACAGCCTTTCACCCTCAAACAGATGGACAATCAGAAAGAACCATTCAAACATTAGAGGATATGCTTCGGGCATGTGTTTTGGATTTTCAAGGTTCTTGGTGCAAGTATCTGCCATTGGTGGAGTTTTCTTATAATAACAGTTTTCAAGCAACAATAGGAATGACACCATATGAGGCCTTGTATGGACGAAGATGTAGATCTCCTTTGTACTGGGACGAAGTTGGTGAAGCACAGTTGCTTGGTCCTGACATTGTGCAGCAGACTATTGAGAAGGTTGCTCTCATCCGTCAGAGGATCTTAACAGCTCAAAGCCAATAGAAGAGCTATGCTGACAGAAGACGCAGAGAATTAGAGTTTAAAGTAGGCGATGAGGTTTTTCTTAAGGTATCACCATTCAAAGGAGTTGTGAGATTTGGAAAGAGAGGCAAACTGAATCCTAGATTTGTTGGTCCTTTCTCAATTCTGAAAAGGATTGGGAAGGCAGCCTATCAGTTACAGCTACCAGCTTCTATGGGAGGGATACATGACGTGTTCCATGTCTCGATGTTAAAGAAGTGTGTGCGGGATCCGTCCCAAGTTGTTGAACAGCAAAGCATTGAAATTCAACCTACACTTACCTACGAGGAGAAGCCAGTAAAGATTCTGGATTATGCAGTAAAGGTACTACGCAACAAAGAAGTGCCACTGGTGAAAGTCTTGTGGCACAATCAGAACACAGAGGAGGCAACATGGGAGCGCCAACAAGACATAATGGACCAACATCCAGAACTGTTCAGGTACTGAATTTTGAGGACAAAATTCTTTTAAGGAGGGTAGATTGTAACACCCGACTTTAATTAAAAATTTAAAATAACAGATAAATCTATTAAGTATAATCGATGAATGAAATTTTAGTATAATGTAGGTTAGGTTGAAGAATGAGTAAGTAAGGGCATAAGGGTAATTGGCAAATTTGAAAGTGGATAAGGTATTTAAGGCAAAAGTTTAGAGTAGCCGCCACCACTACTCATTTTCTGTAATATCCGGCTTGCACGGATTTTTGGATTTAATATATTATATTGATATATTATATTATTAGATGACATTTTTGTAAATATGTCAAATAAGGTCCATTTCACGAAAAGAAAGCGTCATTATGACCCTAACAGATAATAAGAATTTTAATGAAATTATGAGAATTTTCGGAGTTTAAACGTTATATTCCGAGTAATTACGTCTTTCGTAAAGTAATTGACGTTTTAGTAAAAATAGTAAACGAGGTCCGAATTGCGAACAGACAGTTTTGAATAAACCCTATCGGTGAATTGGACTTATTGGCGAAGTATGGAAGTTTGGGGAAATCCGAATCGTTGGACGATTAACGAAACGAAGGACGAAACAAATAGATTTAAGTAAGAAGGGCAAAATGGTAATTTGCAAATCTATTTTATAAAACATCACAAATCATTTTCTCTCCCTCACTTTCTCTCCTCTCCTCCTCTGGATCGCACGAACAGGGAGCTCTCCCTCCTCACGGCCGCCGGCGATTTTCGAAGATCCGAGCTCCGTCCGACCTCCGATCAACTCCGATCCTTCACGGTTTCTTCCCCTCTCGCTACTCTCGGTATGTAGCTCCAATCTCTGAGCGTTTATTTCGAGTTTTCGGTTCGATTTAGGGTTAGGGTTTCAATTAGGGTTTCGACGAAA
Source organism: Begonia masoniana (assembly GCA_022432975.1). Classification (NCBI taxonomy): domain Eukaryota; kingdom Viridiplantae; phylum Streptophyta; class Magnoliopsida; order Cucurbitales; family Begoniaceae; genus Begonia; species Begonia masoniana. The sequence goes on from CM039514.1 coordinate 32,466,251, forward strand.
AACGCGAATTAGGGTTCGTAATTAATAGGTTAGCCTTGATTAAGTATATATCGAACGTATTGGACGTTATTGGACGAAGAAAAATCAATTTGTGAAAAAGTTAAAATTAGTAGATTTTCGGGTTTTTGGGAAAAACTCGTAAATGGAGGATTTTTGGATTATCGAGCATTAGTCGACGTTCTAAATGCTTTAATTAGCTAAGTTTGAGGAATTAGGAGAATTCTTTAGTTAAGGTTTGAAATTTGGACGTTAGAAGCTCGAATTGGTTTTTAACTATGAATGTTGTGTTTTGCCCAGACGAACGACGCTCGTGGACGGAACTCAGTGTGCTACGGACGTCAGGTAAGTCTTCGCGTCTTGTTTGGCCGATTGGCCTACACCATATGATTTTAGGTTGTTCGAGGAAATTGGTGAATTGTCGTTTAAATTGCTTTGGTTGGGTAGTTAGGTTATTCGTTTTATAGGTTGCTTGTTTACCGTCTTGATGGTACATACGTTGTTTGCTTATACTCTGCTCATGTTATAGTATTGCACATGTTCACGCATCATGGTTTCTGAAAAGCATGAAAAAGGAATTTGTATGCATGTTTTCATAAAAAGGAAAAGGATAATGAAAAGTAATGAATGTCTGTAATCTGTAATCTGTCTGGTCATGAGCGGTGGCGGTGGTTCAGACATGGCTGCAAGGGGAGCATGTTCTTCCCCCCGGTTAGATACGAGGGGCTATCCAATCGCCGGATGTGCCGCTCCTATCTAGCGAGAGTGAAGCCCCGGTGACGTTTATGAAATGAAATGAAATGAAATGAATAGCGAAAAGGTAGGAAGCATGTTTTTTTCACGAATGGCACGCATAGCATGCATTGCATTCACGTAGACTTACTGAGCCTTAAGCTCACGACTTATTTTTATGGTGTAGGTGACCTCTACACAGGTGAGGATGAGATCCCTCCACCCGAGGCATGATCGGTTGAAGAAAGATGGCCCGCGGGAGTGTGCTGAGTAGTCGAGGCGCGTTTTGACCCGTGGGGACGTAGGTATATGTTTTGGGAACGTGATATGAATTGTATAGCTGAATTATATTAGGATGCTTGGATTTGGTTAGTTAATAGGTTAATGTTTTGACGTTTTGAAACCTGTTTTATAACTGTTTGGTAAATGTATTTAAAACGTTTGTTATTAGTGTTATCGAAGTGTTTTGAATGATTTTAAATGGTTACGGGTATGCTCGGTTTTTGGAGCTATCCACGCAGTTGGACTTCGCCAAGTCCGCCGTAATATGATTGAGTTTAGAATACGTTTGAGTGGGATTGAAGCTATGAATTGGTTGATAATGTTGATGAATGTAATGAATGAAATGTGAAAATGTTGAAGGAGAAGTGAAGTGAATTGCTCTCTGGAATCGGATTCCAGAGAGCTAAGTTTGTGTTCTGCTCTCTGGAATTCCAGAGAGCTATGTATTGAACGAAAACAGAAGAAAGAGAAAAGGGGAAGTCTGATCGCTGGGCGATCGCTGCATGGTGTGCAGCGATCGATCTCTGCAGCAAGCAGAGATCGATCGCTGCTCTGCTTGCTGCCTTGGCAGCTACATGCAGCGATCGATCTCTGCTTGATGCAGAGATCGATCGCTGTTTGGCCACCTTCAGCGATCGGCGATCGGTCTCTGCCTAAGGCAGAGACCGATCGCCAACTTGGAAATGCATTTCGAGGGCAGAATCCCAATTCTGCCCTCCCACTTTTCTGAATGAATTTTAAATACTTTACTTAAATATTTTAAGTTTTATTTAGTTAATAAACGTTTTGTTTTAAATGCTTTAAAAGTTCAATTTTAATTCCGATTTCAATTCTGATTTAGTTTCCGCTTAAGAATAAGTTTAAAAGATTAAAATGAAAAATTTTATTACGGAAATACGGGTAGGGTATATGGGGTGTGACATTTTCTTTCCCTTTCGGTCTTCAGCTCGAACGGCAGAAATCTCTAGGCGATTCTCCTGCCCGATTCTCCTTCAACCTAGGTAAGCCCTCCTTGTTTTCTTGAGATTTTAGTAGTTAGATAGCTGAGGGAGTACAATGTGAGGAGTTTCAAGGAATGTTGTGATTTAGAGTAGGTTCGGGCTGAGCGACTATTGAGAATACCCGAGTTGTGGGGTTTCAAATTTTGTTCCTCAAACTCCTGTATTGATTCTGTGAAGTTTAGTGAAAGTTTGATATATGTACTATTATGATTTTAGGTGAGCGAGCTTCTGAAGTAGCATTTAGCCGAGCGATTTCCAGGGATCCAGGTAAGTAGAGTTTGTTTGTGCCTTCGGGCCTACATCACAAAACAGTAGGATTTATGTATGTTTTGTATGTTTATTTTCCAGTTGTCATGCATCATGTTTTTGAAAGATTACGAAAATGAATTTACATGAAACGCATGGTAAGTGTGAGCAGGATGATCAGAGCAACTGTTAAGGGGGATTAATCCGCCCCTTAACTGAGAACAGAGGATTGAGGTTTTGGGAAAAGTGATCCACTTCCCAATCCTACAGGGGGATCAGACCAGTTAACTGTTAAGGGAATTAATCCGCCCCTTAATTGAGATCAGAGGATGTATGCTTTGGGGAATGACTGATCCACTTTCCCATCGTACAGAGGGATCAACAGAGAACGAATTTGAATACAACTGAGATGAGAAAGTAGAGACCGCATGTTTAGGGAAATTATTGCTTCATTGATCCATTTCATTCATCGCTCTACTTGCTTAGCATTAGGCTAATAGATGAGTTTTGTGATGTAGGTGAAGAAGTTACTGAAGGTATGTCTACCGACCAACATGAGGAATAGGCTGGTTGGAGGAGCATTTTCAGGCATCGGTTTGGTCATCTGTTGAGGCGGTTTAATCCATGGCTGCAGGTGTTGAGTTGAGGGTAACTAGTTCAGTATAGATGTTTTTCTGAAAATTTTATGACAATAGTGGTTTCAAAGCTTTGAATACATTTTTGAGAATCTTCTGATATTGGTATTCTGTCGGATTTTGAAAACATTGTTTTTACTGAATTTGGGAAGGGCAGTGATTTGGTTTGTTTTTGGATGTTTAGTTTTGTCGTTCTGCCTATCGGAAGGTGCCTTCAGTAAAGTCGTTGGATGAGAGAGAGAACATCCGGCTGACGTCATCGGCAGGTGCAAGTCGCAAAACCTGTAGTTTTGCTATCGGCAGATGTAGCGTATATTTTAATCTTATCGGAAGGAGTCGTAATGTCGTTGTCGGTGGATGTCGCGTGCTTGTCTATCGGCAGATGGAAATCTATCGGTAGATGAAGTTATGTTGACTTCATCGGCAGATGAAGTTATGTTGACTTCATCGGCAGATGTAGTTGTGTTGGCTTGTCGGTAGATGGTGGTGCGTTGTTTGTACACGTCATCGGTAGAAACCTCCTATTCCTAATTCTGCTTCTTCCGTTGACTTTGTCGTCGGCAGATGTGTTCGGCTTCGGCAACTTCACGGGCATTCCGCGTTTTTTTTTAAGCTTTACGTCTTTTGGCCAATTACTCTTAACACTTCCAACAGTCATTTTAAAATGTTTTCACAGGTTACTTAGCTTCATTGATGTTCAATTGATTTTCCGCTGCAAGTTTTTAAATATATTTAGTTTTAGAAAAAGTCAAATTTTGGCTGTCGAGTGAAATTTTAAATTTAGCATCAAGACGTCATGGTTCGGTTCAGCGTTATGAGTAGAAAACCGGATTCAGATAACTCGGGGCGTTACATATACCTTATGTTTTAAAACATAAACTTATAGATTTTTATGTTATTAATGGGTTGAACCTATTTGTAAACGAGTTAAGTATTCCATTTAGAAATCCATATTATTAAGTATGATATATGTATGATGTAACTCAAGAAATGATATTTTAATATCCTGGTAACTCTTTTAACTTAGGATTAATGCAATTTAAAATAAATTATAAATAATAAATAAAATATTAATCAATTGATTTTTAGAAATTTAACAAAAGTCGTCCTTAGACGGAAAATTTAATTCAATCTAATTTACAGGACTTCTTGATCCTTAATTTGTGCAACAATTAAAGGATCAATTTGTATAACTCTTTTATATATTTATGTTGTAAATGTTAATTTCAAGTTATTGAAGTGAATTTAATCATTTAGTAACGTTGGGTTTAGCGTCTATATTTATCTCTTAATTATTAATTATTAATCATTAATTGATGTAATTATTGATTTCTTTTAATTATTTGTAAACTATCATATTAATTATATGATTGTCACGTAATTAAAAGCCAAAATTAGAGGGTAAATGTAACATTAATTAAATTATTTATACGTTTTTTGAACATATCTTTCACATATTGTTACTTTTTAGAGTAATGTTATGTTTACTCTCTAATCTTATACCATGACGTGTCAAACATTGATTGATGTAATTGATATAATAAATTTTAAAAAATTAATTACATAAATTAATATTTGTCATGTCATGGTATAGGCTTGAATAGTAAATAAATAATTATTCTTGTTTTTAATCCTACGCGTTAATGCTTTAGTTTTGAAAGACTAATTTGATAAAAAAGAAAAGGTTTGGAAAACACTATTAACTATTTCTAAAAGTTAAAATAAAGAGAAAATTCAAATATAAAATGAGTAATATTATATCTGCTCTCTAAATTTACTTCTCTAATTTATTTTAAAGAGAAATTATAATTGTGTTTTAAATGACACATATTCTTCTTCACCAAATCTCTTAGCCGTGGTCCTTTTTTTTTCTAAATCTAGGGAAATTTTGAGCAAAAAAGTAAATGTTGCGCTCTATTTTATTGATATTTGATAGTTAAATAGATGATAAATGACATGTTAAGAAAAACAAGGATAAGTTCGTTACAACACGTTGATATTCGTTAAATATAACATTTAAACGGCCTAAAGATTAAACAACAACGAAATAGTTGAAAATTATCTAAATTAGATGTATTATTATCTAAAGAGAAAAACAGATGAAAAAAATGTAGACATGATTCTTAGAATTCAGTTACTCAAATTTGCAGCAAATAAAGTTATGTATAGTTTTGTATGAGTATGTAGCAACAGCAGAGAGATTAGGCAGAGAGTTTTGATGTACTACTATATATTGTGTTTTATAATATTTACGGGGTATCTTTATATTTCTGAAAGTAAGTTTTTCTGTCACTGTCGATAATTTTTGGCTAAAAAAATAGAGTTATTTAAGTGGGACGTGATTTGCAATCGGACCTTCTTAGCTAAGTACAAACAATCATAGCTCTTTCCCAGATCTTTCCAATGCACTTGCACCATCAATGAGAGTAATTGTTAGATTTCATTCTTTGCTACCCAGTATTAATTAAGAATAATTACTAGTAATTATTCTTACTAGTAATTATTAAGAATAATTACTATATTGATTTTCTTGCATTTCAATATTAATGATTATTATATATATCTGGATTTAAATTTTGTTTTAACATTTTTTTTGAAGAGTCAAAATTGTATACTTCTTGTATTTTATTATAATGTCACGCATCAAACAACACGCACACGTGATGGCACTCGATTTTGGTCGGTTCTCAATTTTGATTGGTTCTTACTCATCCCAAGTTATTGATGATGAGTGACTGAGTGCAGGCTTTTTACGGAGGTGGGTTTAATAGAAAATTCACGCTCTCTTCTTTGATGCTACCTTAGACCACTCAAATGCTACCACGTAGTATCCTTTTTCATTTTATTTTAAACACAATTTATTTGGCCAAAATTAATAATTAAATAATATTAAGAATACACTTAAGTCCTATCTCATTCTAACATGTGCTAGTAGTATTTGATAAAGCGGAGTGTTATTTGTGTAATAAAAAACAAAACTAAGGGTAACGAACATTTGACATTCTTGATTGGGTTGATGGTTATTGGTGTCTTGATATGTACATTCTCGAACGTTTGATAGGAGGAGGGGATTGGTCGGCACTTGTCCGAACAAGCTCCGTTTTCAACGTATCGAGTCTCCAATCGTTCCTCTCGTTGTGCTCTATAACTCTCGTGATCGAAGTTTCCGTGGTAAGTCAGTTTTTTCTTACCTGTTTGTCCTCCAAACGTTAGGATTTTTTAGCGATTTCGTTTTTCGCCTAAAAATCCCATTAAAATGACATGAGAACTAGGAAGCAAGGCAACAATCAAAAAATTGTTGCTTGCTCGGTAGGCCAACTCGCGAGTCTAGCCTGCTGAGCCAACGAATCGGCTCGTTGGCCGATTCGTTTAGGGACCACCTCACTTGGTCCTTGGTGGACTCGCAAAGTCAAACTTCTTGGTTCGGCTCGACCCGCCTTATGGGATCGGGTCAAACTCCACTCGCTACAGTAACGAGCCGAACCGAATCAAACTTGACCTGCTAATGTAGCGAGTCGAGAGTGCTGGCGAGCCAACCCGCCCATTAGATACCTCTAGTTGGCTGTTGATTTTCCCTCGTTGGATCACATTTGGGGAACCACAACGATTGACTTTAATCCACTACTCATATCCCAACCGTTGATTTAATGGTCCATTTAATCACTTGAATGTGTTGATGAAGTAGTAAATGGACTGTGCTAATTAGTGATTAACCTGGTAAACTTGGTTAAGTCCCACAACTCAAGAAGCAATAAAAGTTTGGTTTGAATCCGAAACAAAATGGGCTGGGTCAATGAACCACCGTTTTGGCATCATGTACGTTATTTGTCATTAATGAAACAAATATGTTGTGAGAAGCATAGAGTGATTATTTTGAAGTGGGAATGCAGATGTGCCTCTTTTCCTTCATTTAATCATCATTACATTATTCTTTAGGCTTTGTCAAATTGATTTTGAGCTAGTTATTCTTGGTGCCTTTGGCTTTTTAGCTAACTATATATGGTCATTAGGCTTTTAATTACGTACTAGATTAACAAGGTTTCACCTTTTTTTTTTATCAAATGACCTAATGATATTGGGCAGACACTTAAAACCGTTTTGTTCTTTAGCTTTCAACACTACAACAACCTCATCTCTCTTTCCCCCCTTTGAACCACAAAAACAAGCCATTGTTGACTCAAAACCATTGCTAGATCGCGTGTATAAACAATTGAAACTGTGATAATCTGTTGGAGATTGTCAAAACTCAAAACACAGCATCATAAATGTCTACACCCTTGGACATCTACAAATTATTTGTTATGTTACACATAGAGTAGCACATATATCAATCAATAGCTGAGATGATTATTTTGCAAGTGCATGTGCAGATTAATGATCATAATAAATAGCAAAGTACGAAAGGCCTACTCATCATCAAATCCAGCATTATCTATATTCTTGAAAGGCTAGAGCTTCACAACAACATATTTAATCCACAAGAACATAATATTATAGTAAAGTATATCTACGATACACAAAGAATGGGGGAAAAAGGTTGGCTTCTAGGTTAGAATTATAACCCTTTCTTGTTTAAATATGACCATGAATTATGAAAAATAGACTATATGATTGCATTAGATCCGTAGTAAGGTGATGAGAATCTATTTGAATATTTTTGCAGAAAATACATATTCCGCTCCTCGAAAGTGAATGCGCGACAAAGGACATGTGACGATACAATTTGGGTGTTGTTACAATTACCCATTGGTATGTTTGAACGATGTCATGTATCTAATTTTTTGTGATTCTGTGTATGTTTTGAGGGAAGAGAAAATTGTTGATAGTTTTAAGACTTACGAGTACATTGTTTGTATCTTTCCACCAACAGGTCAAGAAGGGAAACCGACCAGGCATAATGCGAGACAAGAAGGTCAACCCGCTTCCTCCCTTATTTAATAGGATGATCAAGGGGATGATTCAATTGCGGATTCTACCAGCAGTTACTATCCCTAAGAGTTGCATAGTTAGCATATATAATGAAGGAGATTGCATTCCTCTGCACATCGATCATCACAACTTTCTTCGACTCTTCTCCACAATCTCTTTTTTCGCTCAATGCGATATAGTTTCTGGCACAAGTTTTAAAGTGGTGAGGCTGGAGAGTTTCCTGACTAGTCGGAAGACAGAGTTTTAAACTGGGCGGAAGACTTATGCTGACGTCAGCCGGAAGACAAATACACTGGGCGGATGACTTGGATGACGTCAGCCGGAAGACAGAGTTTTAAACTGGGCGGAAGACTTATGCTGACGTCAGCCGGAAGATGTAGTTTTAAACTGGGCGGAAGACTTATGCTGACGTCAGCCGGAAGACAGAGTTTTAAACTGGGCGGAAGACTTATGCTGACGTCAGCCGGAAGACAAATACACTGGGCGGATGACTTGGATGACGTCAGCCGGAAGACAGAGTTTTAAACTGGGCGGAAGACTTATGCTGACGTCAGCCGGAAGACAAATACACTGGGCGGATGACTTGGATGACGTCAGCCGGAAGACAGAGTTTTAAACTGGGCGGAAGACTTATGCTGACGTCAGCCGGAAGATGTAGTTTTAAACTGGGCGGAAGACTTATGCTGACGTCAGCCGGAAGACAGAGTTTTAAACTGGGCGGAAGACTTATGCTGACGTCAGCCGGAAGAAAAATACACTGGGCGGAAGACTTATGCTGACGTCAGCCGGAAGACAAATACACTGGGCGGATGACTTGGATGACGTCAACCGGAAGACAGAGTTTTAAACTGGGCGGAAGACTTATGCTGACGTCAGCCGGAAGACAGAGTTTTAAACTGGGCGGAAGACTTATGCTGACGTCAGCCGGAAGACAAATACACTGGGCGGATGACTTGGATGACGTCAGCCGGAAGACAAATACACTGGGCGGATGACTTGGATGACGTCAGCCGGAAGACAAATACACTGGGCGGATGACTTGGATGACGTCAGCCGGAAGACAGAGTTTTAAACTGGGCGGAAGACTTATGCTGACGTCAGCCGGAAGACAAATACACTGGGCGGATGACTTGGATGACGTCAGCCGGAAGACAGAGTTTTAAACTGGGCGGAAGACTTATGCTGACGTCAGCCGGAAGACAAATACACTGGGCGGATGACTTGGATGACGTCAGCCGGAAGACAAATACACTGGGCGGATGACTTGGATGACGTCAGCCGGAAGACAGAGTTTTAAACTGGGCGGAAGACTTATGCTGACGTCAGCCGGAAGACAAATACACTGGGCGGATGACTTGGATGACGTCAGCCGGAAGACAAATACACTGGGCGGATGACTTGGATGACGTCAGCCGGAAGACAAATACACTGGGCGGATGACTTGGATGACGTCAGCCGGAAGATGTAGTTTTAAACTGGGCGGAAGACTTATGCTGACGTCAGCCGGAAGACAAATACACTGGGCGGATGACTTGGATGACGTCAGCCGGAAGACAGAGTTTTAAACTGGGCGGAAGACTTATGCTGACGTCAGCCGGAAGATGTAGTTTTAAACTGGGCGGAAGACTTATGCTGACGTCAGCCGGAAGACAAATACACTGGGCGGATGACTTGGATGACGTCAGCCGGAAGACAGAGTTTTAAACTGGGCGGAAGACTTATGCTGACGTCAGCCGGAAGACAAATACACTGGGCGGATGACTAAGTTTTCAAGGCAGAATATGACAACTCTTTAACAGAAAGACATACCAACAGAGAGCAGAAAAACAGAAAACATAACAATCTCAGATTCTCAAACCAATTCAAAACATGGTTCTCGAGCACAACAGAAGGCATACAGGTTTCAGACCTTCATTACAAATGACAGATTTCAAGAAAATAAACTGCATGGATAGCTCTAAAATTCGAGACCATCCATGCATGAACTTAACAGAAATATTCCAAACAAATTCCAGAATACTCTAGAATACAAACTTAACTGTCAAATACAGTGGTTTTAAACATTGACACAAAAGCTATGCATTGTTTCAGAGTTTCAGAGACAGTACAGAATTTAACATGTGATTACAGAACTTTCCAAAACAGAAGTTTTTACAACAAAAACCAGAATTTTCCAGAAAACTTAAACCTCGGGTCAGAATTTGTCTAACTGCAGTAACTACCACGAGAGCTCGAGCCATCAACTACATCAGATCATCAGATTGAGGCACACAGTCCTCAGATTCGGGTTCAGTACCTACATCAGAGAGTTCACCTATGAGTCTAAAACTCAGTAAGAACATAAATCAGTATGCAGTGATGCAAAATGCTATGCATGCAGTTTTCAGAATACCGTGACAGAACAGAACTTTACATTTCAGTGGCAGAAGAATTAAGTGGGGCTTATAGGGGAACTGGTTCAGTGAGTGCACTATCAGGCACGGCAGTTTTCAGATTCCCATGGAGGGATAAAACCAGAGGGTCCTTGCCAGGGACATTATTTTCAGATTCCCAGGGAGGGATAAAACCAGAAGGGCCAGTCCCCGTCCCACACTTAACCTGATACATTTCAGTCGGATTTTATCTTATTAATTTCAAACAGTGTACAGAAGTCAGTTTTGCATGGATTTTCAGTAAAACGTGTATGCATGACATTCTCAGTGCCTGAACCTATAACAACAGACATCAGAAATAACAGGACATATTGTGAGGCAGAAAACAGACAACTCGGGACATAAGCTGAACAGACAATACCAAAACACAAACTGAACAGAAGCTATAACATTTCTACCCAAAACTACCCGACAGAACTGGGACCCTAGTACCTCTGTGATGTAGGGCCATGAGGGCCAACCTACTGTTATGAACTTACCTGTTTTCTGGAGGGTTGAAAACTTGGATGTCTCTGGAAAGAAAACTCGGACCTGTAGCATGCATGTACAGAATTTAAACACGCTACAAATGCTAACTAAAAATCATGTAGAATATGCAGCAAACACATTTCAACTCTTTAGAAAACACACCAACGTGTTTTCATCCAAAAACAGTGAGTTTTCACCAAATACCGAAACCCTAAACTTCGGTAAAAACTCACATTAAACTCATCCAAACTTGTTAGCATTAAAAGGTGCTCACCTTTTCTGAAGAAGACGGGAAAATACAAGAGAAACAGAGCGTGGAAGTTTTGTTTCAAACGCCTGGAAGAGAGAAAGCCGAGAGAGATGGGAGGAAGCAGAGAAGTGAGTGAAAATTCACGTAGGAGGATGAACTTAGCTTCCTCAACAAGTTGCCACTTGGCAATCATCCATTGGCTTACTCCCACCAACCTTAATTTCTTCCCAATTTACCCCTCCATCCATTACCAACTAGCTTGTTTGTTTAGTTACCCTTTTTGTTTGGTTTTTATCTCATTATCCAATTCAATATAAACTCATTCGTTTTGGTTTCCAACTAAGCATACTTTGTATTAATATTGAATTAATCCCACATAATAGTTCGGAAAAATAATTACATAGGTAAAATGCCGGGTGTTACACACCCCACCGGCAAATCAACCATTGTAGTAATGAAGCTACTCAAAATGAATGCAACTACAAAGGAAAATGTCGACACACTACTGATTGATGATTGATATTTTCTGCACTAAGGTCCAACTTCTTATTGGAATTTAGTTGTGACAGCTCGTAACCGGATCCCGATCGGAGTCCGGGATCGGAGCCGTCACTCCGGGGGACAGTCAACGGGAAACGGTGACTATTTTTTTTTTTTTGAAACAGATCGGTCAAAACAGTGGACATTATACTTTTAAAATATCTACAGAGAAACAGGATCGAATAACAGGAAAACATGCACTGTCATCGCAAACCCTAAAAACGTAACTTTACAGAGAGGGAGAAACTACAGTGAGTAACAGAAAACATTTACAGGGAGAGAGAGAGATCTCGGGTGTAGAAATTTAAAACAGGTTTCAATAATGGATAACAGAATAGAAATTAGCATAAGGCTGGCGGAGGAGGAAACAGGAAACATTGGCGGAAGACTTAGGCGAATAACCGACGGAAGACTTAGTTCAAAGGAGCAGCGGAAGACTTGAATGACGTCAGGCGGAAGATTAGAGCTATCGGTGGATTCAAATACGACAAAAGTCGAACAGTATTCAGCGGAAGAGGCCGAGTAAAACTGGGCAGAAAAGGTGGTGACGTCAGCCGGAAGATGGGTGACGTCTGGCGGAAGATACAGACAGTAACTGAGATCGGATGAGGAGATGACGTCAGCCGGAAGATGGGTGACGTCAACCGGACGATATAAGCATTATACTGGCGGAAAAACTGGGATGACGTCAGCCGGAAGACATATTTACACTGGGCGGATGACTTGGGTGACGTCAGCCGGAAGACGGAGTTTTAAACTGGGCAGAAGACTTATACTGACATCAGCCGGAAGACATAAATACACTGGGCGGATGACTTTGATGACGTCAGCCGGAAGACATAGTTTTAAAGGCAAAATTTACAACTTTTACAGGGAGACATACGGGCAGGGAGCATCAAGCAGAAGACATAAGGGTTTCAGACCTTCAAAACCCGATTCAAAATAAGATTTTGAAACACACTTTACAGATGACAGATCTAAGAAAAACAGACTACATGGATGACTCTAAAATTTGAGACCATCCATGCAAATCTTAAAACGTGAAAATATTCTAAAACATTTCAGAACATTCAGAACATGAGTTCAACTGTCAAATACAGCAGTTTTGAAAACTTTGACTCAGAATCTATACAATATTTCAAAATTTGAAGGTCAGTAGGACATACTTTAAAATTGACAGGTTCAAGGAAATAAAATTACATGGACAGTTTCAAAACCAGAATTCATCCATGCATGAACTAATAGAAACATTCCAAACAAATTTCAGAATACTTTAAAATATAAACTTAACTGTCAAATACAGTGATTCCTAAAACTGAAATATCAGAACTTGTACATTGTTTCAAAATTTCAAAGACAGTACAAAACTTAACATAGATTTACAGAAACTCTCAAAACAGAAGTTTTCTACAGGGCTTTTAACACAAAGACCAGAATTTCATAAAACTTTACAATATAAACTATATTTTAAAGACTTGAACCTCAGAATCGAATTATGTCTAACTGCAACAACCACCCTGTGAGCTCGATCCACCATTTACATCAGATCATCATTTTGAGGAACAAGGTCCTCGGTTTCAGGTTCAGTACCTACATCAGAGAGTTCACCTATGAGTCTAAATCTCAGTAAGGACATAATCAGAATGCAGTGATGCAAAATGCTATGCATGCAGTTTTTCAGAAATACGGTGACAGTACAGAGCATTAAGTTACAGTGGCAGTAGAATTAAGTGGAGCTTATAGGGGAACTGGCAAACAGTGGGGGAGGGGGAGGGTGCACTATCAAGCACATTCAGGGATACAGTACAGTAAACGGTAAACAGTAAATAGTTTTGGGACCAGTCCTCGTCTCGCACTTAACCTGGTACATTTCAGTCGGATTTTATCTTGTTTAGTTTCAAACAGTGTACGGAAAACATTTGCATGTCTTTCAGAGAAAACGTGTATGCATGAATGGTGCTTAAACCTAGACAGGCAGACAGCAGAAATAAGACAACATGTGACGACCCCAACTCGATCAGGGCCGCCACGGACTTGCGTGACAAAACCATTAGCTAAGCCCTCGTATTTTCTCAAAATTAACTTTTTCATTTTTACTTAACACTTTAAAAGAAAACGGACTTAGACAATTGACCTACCTCTAACAACCTTGAGGGACTAACTTTGACTTAAACATTAAACTTTTGAGCGTAAAACATTTCGACTTTTAAAACATTTAAAACTAGACTAAAACCATTAATGACTTAAACCAATTGACAATTAAAGTAAGATCAATTAAAACAAAACGCTCATACGTCGATCATCAAAACACGACACTAATATTACCTATAATTTCGAAAGACTCAAGAAAACAAACTGCGTGGATCGCTCTAAAAATCGAGCATATCCTTACCTGTTTCAAAAATAATCCAAACAGTTCCAGTATATTTCTAAAATTAAGACTCCACATTCTAAACAATCTACTACCACTACATATACATCAAAACTCGACTATTCATACATTTTTCTATCAAAACATCCAATCTACATACTTAAACACTATGGTACTTTCACAAATTAAACCGACACGTAGACCTACCAACCGACAAAGACTAACTCACATCATTCGCCACTAAACAGTTCGGGACACACCATCGGATCATCAAGCCAAGCCAAACACACTCCGTCGCCACGAGCACCACCCGTCGATCACCTGTTCTTTGTCATCAAGAGGATTTCTCACCTTCACACCTGTCACCTACATCATACAACATAAACATTAAGCCTAATGCTTAGTAAGGGGATGCTCTATGGATAACTTATGCATGAATGCGTGACTTTTCATAAAACATGTTCATTTCGTTTCGTTTTGTTAACATTTTCTCATTTGTCTACCTAGTAGACCATTTCCTTGCCCCGTGAGAACACATAACTTGCCCCGTGAGAACATACATGACTTGCCCCGTGAGAATCATAACTTGCCCTGTAAGAACATACATGACTTGCCCCGTGAGAATCATAACTTGCCCTGTAAGAACATACATGACTTGCCCCGTGAGAACATACATAACTTGCCCCGTGAGAACATACATGACTTGCCCCATGAGAATCATACATGACTTGCCCCGTGAGAATATACATGACTTGCCCCGTGAGAATCATACATCATTCACGTGAGAACATACATCATTCGCGTGAGAAACATACATCATTCGCGTGAGAAACATACATCTTTACACGTGAGAAACATACATCATTCGCGTGAGAAACATACATCTTTACACGTGAGAAACATACATCTTTACATAATCGTTCTTTGCTTCAACGTTTCACATATCATCTTTAAATCATTATCATTCGGTTCATCGTAAAAACATGCTCGTAAATAGTTCGTATGCACCTTTTATAAAACATGATGCATGAGGAGTTCACATAAGACATATCATCAAACAATTCATAAACATACATAGACATGCTTTAATCACTACGAATCTATCAAACAATTATTAACTAATAACCTAGGCTACCCGACACGTCAAAACCCCACAATCAGAAAATCATCATCAAAACAGAAAAACCTAACGTTGATACGATGTAGGGCCTTAAGAGCCGGAAGCCTAACACCCACTTACCTGGCGTCCTGGTTATGCCGAGCACCGTCCATGAAGAGCTTGGATTACCTAAGGCATTTCATAGCACGTCATTAGTATTAATCTAAATCATCCATTTCAAAGCTAAACGAGATCCCGAGCTAAGACAATTTCTTCAACAACTCTAACTCATTTCGTTCGGGCATATCTAAACTCTTATTCCCGTGAAAACATCTCAAATTACTATTTCTAGCCTAATCCAACTAAAATCTAATTAAATGGGCCACTAATTTGAGTTCGGTAAAAACCGACCCGAAACTTCAAACGCGCGTAACTTTTGCGTCGGTTATCGGAATCGAACCATTCCAGCGGCCACGTACTCCTCTAATAACCTATTTTAATCTGCCAAAAGGAATTTTAAAACAAACGACCCGAGCTAGGTCAATTATTGCAAAACCCGATTCTGCCCTTTTTCGGAAAATTCCTCTTTTTTGATTTTTCATCAAATTCCACTCATTTCCTCCTCAATCGACCACATATACCCTCAATTAGAATAATCTAACCCAAAATCAAAGTTTCCAACCACAAACCCGAATTGCCCTAATCGGGCATTCACTGTTTTTCGCTCAAATTGAGCATTCCACGGCCAAGCAACAATAGCCGGCTCTAGGGTTGGCAAACCCACGCCGGAAGCAGCCCATTCCGGCCGGTGATTGGAGCTCAATCGAGCTCGCCACACACACCACAAACTGAACCGAAAAAGAGGAGGAAACAGAGGCATACCGTCGGTTCGTGCGCGGAGGCAGGCCGGAAACCGCACGTCGCCGTCGTCTGGCCGGAGAGTGTCGGAAACCGCCGGCGGTGGCCGTCGATCGCCGCTCGCGTCGCCTCCTCCTCCTCCCCTGCTCTCGCTGCTCAACGTCGAACGACAGAATGGCTTCGGCCATTCTGTCGTTTGGTTTTTATTTTTATAAAAACTATAATAATAATAATAATAATAATAATAATAATAATAATACTTATATCAATAATCCTATTAATTCCTATTAACACATTAATATATCGTTTTGCCCTTCCGTAAATTCTGTAAAATCTCATTCTTAATTATAACCCACGGCTTAATTTCACTGGAAATACCCGAATCTAAATTAATTAACCAATTAGGTTATTCAAACTTATTCATTTTTCTTTTAAATTACTTAAAACAATTACCTATTTTATTTTCTCTTAAAAATCTCGGGTGTTATACAACAGAAAGTGAATCGAAGTCAGACATTTCAGAACATAGACTATAACCTTTCTACCCAAAACAACCCGACAGAACAGGAAAACCTAGTACCTCCGTGATGTAGGGCCTTAAGGGCCAACCTACGGTTATGAACTTACTTGTTTTCTTCGATGCAGTTAGCTGGAAAGTCTCAGAAATGCTCGAACCTGTTTGCTGCAATGTAGTGAAATTAAACAAGCTGCAAATGCTAACAAATAACTTGTAGAATATGCAGCAAGCTCATTTCAACTCCTTAGGAAGACACACTAACGTATTTTCATCCAAAACAGTGAGTTTTCGCATAAATACTATCCCTAAACCCCAGTGAAAACTCGCATTAAATTTGTCCAAAATCAATAACTTCCGTAGATGATTACCTTGGTTGAAGGAAACAGAAGAAAAATGAGAAAACAAAGTGTTGGTGCTTTGTCAAAATCGCCAGGAAGAGAGAATCAAAGAGCAGTGGGAAGAAACAGATGAGAAGTGAGGGTTTCACGTAGGAGGAAGAACTTAGTTTCTTCATCAAGTCGCCAGATGTCAATCAACCATTGGCTATCTCCCACCAACCTTAATTTCTCTCCAATTTACCCTTCCATTCATTTTAAACTTAATGTTTAGTTTAGCTAGCCTTTAGTTCGGTTCTCTCCCCATTAAATGCTCCAAAGTTTACAATAAAATAGTTATTGTAATAATGACAAATTAAATCCATACAATAATTCAACAGATTATTACATGGCCGAAAATGCCGGGTGTTACATTAGTTTTCTGGTCAACTTTGTCATATTTCCTGAAAGATTTAAAACTGACTTGTTTTGTTGAACTGAATGTTATAGCCTCAACAAGCAGGTAATATGCAATCATTTCTGATTTTTTTTTTTTTGTAAATATCTAATTGAAGTTCTCTATATTAGATGTTAAACACAGATGAGTTGTATTGATGTTATCAAATAACAATTTCAATTTATGCTATTAGAGAGTGCTAGTTAAGTAAACAACTTCTTATTTCAATCATTTTGTTTTTTGCTAAGCAAAAGGGATTGATTATTTTGACATAGTAAATAAATATTTTAATTATTTGTAATTTATTTCATCAACTACATTAATAAATGATTGTCACATGGGAACATTCCTTTGATTGACATGTTCCGCTAGAAAATCCTGTGTAAAATGTTCTTCTATGAAGTTTTATTTTGCCTTAAGGTCAGACAAAAATCCATAATTTTTTAAACTATCTTCATTGTAGTTTTAAAGTATCTTAATATTATGAACATCTCATTTGGTACTCAATAATCAGATTAATGTGACGATATATGTCTATGATTTAATCTGGAAAAGCGATGTCCTTAGTTCAGTTTAGGTTCCAGTTGAAAATGAAGGTCAAACTAGTGCAGTGTGTGGTATACATTGGATAGTCTTTATGGGCAGGTTTTCATTTGCTCTTCTAATTTGTAATGATACTTTTTCTTTAACTAATAGTCTTAAAGCATGCTTCCTTTTTTCAAGTGTTTAAATACTATTTTTACTAAGTTTAATTTCAATTATGAATTGTTTTATTTAATGTTTGTTTTTTAACTATAATGCAGACTACCTATTTTTTTTATATTTAAGTTTTAAATTAGGATTATTGGAAAGTCTTCCACTATTTATATTTTTCAAATGCATGCTTTTACATTTTACTTTACTTTTATAAATTATATATTTTAAATGTAAAAGAATAAACAGTACGGTATGGGGCAATACAATGTCTGTTATAGCATAATTGATATCTGCTAGTGCTCTATAAATTTTACAGTTAAAGTGAAGTATTAGCATGACTAAAAAACTTGAAAGTAATCATTTTAAGTTGGTTTTCCACACACATTTCTTACTAATTCTCAAAATTTATGACATGCTTGTTGTAAAATACTTGAAAAGTATTGTTATAAGATTTGAGTTTGTTAATCAAAGTTATGAATTTCTCTTTGCTATAACAAATAAGCTAGACTCTGTATGATAATGGGGGCTACAAATGACAAAAGATAGGTATTGAGAAATGTAGGTTTGGAAAAAAATTAAAGTTGTCATCTTGTGGATATTCAATGTGTGAAAATTGCACGTAACTAAAGGGACATGGAGGAACAATATCGCATTAACAAAAGCAAATGATTGTATTTTACTATTTTATTCAAACTTTTGCCATAAAATATCAACATTCTTTGAATGTGACTCTATTAAGTAACCAGAAGTCATTATTATTGGTGTTCACAGTCATGTAAAAAAAATATCCTTAGGGGAAAGGGCAATCAATTGAAAGGTGATATAAATAAAAAAAACAGAGAAAATAAGGAAGGAAAAAAGAAAGTTGAGGATATCCTCATGGTTTGAATAGAAAATTTTTCTAAAATTCTCCCTAATCTTATCGTGTTGTGTAATGAAATAGAAAAAAAAAATTATATTATATTTTGTAATGTAATGTCTACTATCAAAATGAATAAAACCTACAACTGTAACGACTCCAAAGGCCGCCGCGTTACATGACTTGACATTACTTGACTTAGTACGTTTTTCACATAAAATTTTTTGAAAACATTATATTAAACTTTAAAATATTTATCCCTTTAACCCCACTTGAAATCAATAGAAAAACACGTTGCGGAACACATTTTGAAAATAATAATTTTTTTTTTTCTTCGAGCACTATTCATGTGAACAGTGCCCACGTCACTGTTTATGTGAATAGTGCCTGCGACACTGTTCTTCGCCCCACGTGTTGCATTACATCGTCCCACGCTCTGTGGGGCGATACGCACCATAAAGTTTCGCTAAAAATTTATCAAACTCTCATAGCGTATAAATCCATTTAAAATCCTTTCAAAACATACTTCTAACTCAAATTCGTAAAATCGAATAGAAAATACGTAGCGAAAATTTAAAACACGTGGAAAAACCCTTGTACTCA
Source organism: Begonia masoniana (assembly GCA_022432975.1). Taxonomy (NCBI): domain Eukaryota; kingdom Viridiplantae; phylum Streptophyta; class Magnoliopsida; order Cucurbitales; family Begoniaceae; genus Begonia; species Begonia masoniana. The sequence continues at coordinate 32,485,537 of CM039514.1, forward strand.
AAACACTTGCTCAAAACATAAGATTTTTCCAAGCAAATTACAAAATCATCAAAATCCCCTATTCTTTTCTTAATTCGTAAACATAAACCACAAGTTTGCTTGGAGCATAACTCACGGATCGGAATCGCCTCGCCAAGCACAAAAATGCCCGCCATGAGTACCATCCAGCAACCAACCTATCCATCAACTTCATGGTGAACTTCCTCACCTTCAATTTCTTCACCTGCATCACAAGGTTCATACTATAAGTCTAATGCTTAGTAAAAGATGTACATATATGAATGAATGCTCATGTAAGGCATGCTCAAAAAATCATGTCTGTTTACTCTTTTCACTTGACATGGATTAAGGGGGGCTTCCATGGGGGAGTAGGCAGGGGTTCGTGTACTTGGTCCTTACGGACGGGTTTCATGGTCCAGGACAGTGACATGGTCTCCCGAGAGGGACAAATCATGGTCATACTGCCTCGACCCACGCTCAATCATTATGTACATTACATATTCTTGTTTTTCTTTACATTTTCTTTTCATAAATCATGCATGAAAACATTTTCGTATGCTTCTTTAAGAAAACATGATGCGTGTAACATAAATGCACATGTAAACATGATTCTCCCAACATCAACATATAATCTACTAAAAGAAAACTCATCATCAAACAACCTCAGACAATTTATAACACATCAAATAATCCCAAAGAGTTTAAGGATTCCTCCAATTTTTGTGCATCCATAAAAACCCATAAATTTTTAACTAACACAATCAACACAATAGATGTATTCAATCCCTACAACCATCAAGCATTGAGTAGGGCATTACCTTACCTTTGAAACTTCAATGAAACGAGGGGGAAATTTATGGTAACACAAAAATTTCGGGTGTTACATCCTATCCTCCTTAAATAAAATTTTGTCCTCAAAATTTACTCACCCTTAGTCCTTGTCATTGACATCACACATCTCGTTGTCTCATTCCTCAACCTACGATCATTCTATGCTCCTTGAGTCCATTCCTTTCATCTCTTCCAAAAGTTAATTTTCCATTTAAAGACTTTGATTTCATCTCGTTTAAGCTATACCCCAAAATTTAGCAGTTCTACCATTGGGATCAATCTCCTTGGTTCTCTAATCATAACTCCCAAAACCATGCACTCGAATCTCGGTCTCATAACTGCATTCACTACCTCTCAGACTACGTATTAAGTACCATAATTATCTACCTTGGCCTCATTTTTCAGATTTTCTCGAACAAAATTCATTTCCAATCCCCAATTTTCTAATTAAGCTAACCTCCAAATTTTCCCACTCAACAATTTCCTTAAACTGCATCCTTAGATAATAATTGTACCTAAGCTTCTTAACATCGTATGGATTGATGACTATCTAAAGATTTAATAGTTCTCGAGTTGTAAGTTAAATCTCATGCTTAAGTTCATTGACTTTAACCATAGCCATAATCTACTACAACCCAAATTCTACATTTCCACTAGTAATGAATTCACATAAACTATGTCATCAATAGAATCCTAAGTCACATACTTCCTTAGGCAACCCAGCGATTTCGATAACTGTTCAAATGTGGGTTTCATACCTAAAGTCCTCATTTCTATATTTCACAACTATATTGTCAGAAATATCTTCAAAATTTCATCTCTTATTTAATATCTCAATTCGGTTCATATGTTTCTAACCAATCCCCCATATTAAGTCGTCCTAAATTTTTGTGCCTTAACACTCTACCGTTCGTAGACCTCTTGGCTTCAATTAAATCTGCTATACTATCAATCCTCAAAATTTTCTAATCTCACTTCAATACTATATCTCCTCGATCATAAATCATTCAAACCCTGGGTTTCCTAATCCAATTATTCCCGAAACAACACTCGTAAGTAGTTCACCCTCAAAATGTTAGACAAGACCACATCAAATTCTCGAAGGTTTCCTCAATAAATCTACTCTAAGTACTTAGAAAAAAAGGAGGTCTCACCCTAACTCTTCAGCTTTCATCCAATTCCTTACGTATATATACAAAAGCCATTAAACAGAATCTGACATTAACATCTCCTCAACCAATACCTAAGATTGTCCCTATATTTTCGAGCCGTCTCAAACATAACCAAACATCTACTAACATGTAACTAGAATAAAGTCTTGGATCATTGAACTAAATCCTACGACATATTGCAAAATCTTAGTTTTCATCAACTTATCCCATAAAAGCATTTTGGTTCTTCCATTCATTCGTCTCTTCCTAAATAAATCCTTCTCCAGACTAACCTCATTTCATTTCATATTGATTATGCTAAGTTCCGTGTCTAACTCCTCATCCCCTACCGATACGATACCACCTTGCATCTCCTAATCTATGGGTAGTGACTCTTCGAATGGTAGCATGATATTATAAGATTCGTCAGCCGGCATTGGCAACATATTTAACCTGACTAATTACTCAGTTGCTATTACAAGATGGGTAGCACCCGTGTCTATGAGTGCATAAGCAGTTCGTCACAAACCAAAATTGTATCTGTTAAGGCCGACTGTTGTACAGCTTCTTTGTCTTCGATAAGGGCAAAGATCCTAGAAGTTCGCGTAGTTGCTTCTTGTCTAGCATGGGACAATCCCTAACCTTGTGTCCCTCTTGATTGCATCCAAAACATCGGCCTGTCAGCAAGCTGCACTCTCCAGAGTGAGGCCTCTTACAAAATGGGCATATAGGAGCCTGAGGAGCCCCTTGCAGTTGCTTGCCTTTTCGTTGATCTATAACTACCTCATTGGGCCTCTTAACGCTCTTATGTTGTGGTGGTTGCCACTTCTTGTTCGGTTGCTGCAGGTGCACTTCCCTAAAAAATTTCCTTAGGTGTTCTCTTTGCCTTTGTATTTTCATTTGTATGTCATTCAACTTCACAGCCTTAGCCACAACCTTGTGATAAGGCATGTCATCAATGTCTGTAGTCTTCACCCCCTTATAGATCTTCATCTTTAATCCTTAGACAAACTGATACACCTTATACACCTTGTTTTCTTCTTCACGGACTAGATGACTTGCATAACAAGACAAGAACTCAAATCGTCGAACATAGTCGGCAACTGATCCAATTTGGTGCAGTTGGGTAAACTCCGCCATCTTGCTAGTTTGGACTTCTCGGCTAAAATACTTGTCATATAAAACTACCTTGAATCTCCCCCAGGTCATAACTCTTGCAGTCGTCGAGGCCTTAACTTTATCCCACCAAAAACTGACGTCTTTCTCGAGGTGGAATACCGCACCAGATACCTTCTCACTATCTTCCACTTTGGCATAGTCGAACATACTCTCAATCTTTCAGATCCACTCTTCAGTATAAGTGGGATCCGATGATTGGCCGTTGAAAGTTGGAGGCCTCAGTTACCTGAATCTCTCCTCAAACGGGTGAAGCATTGTCATGACCGTTTCCTTCCCTGTTCATAACTTCTGCCAATAGCTAAGATTGTATCTCAACCAGTGCTATCAGTCGCTCAATGGTAGTGTCTCTATGGTCCATTCCTCGTCTGGGTTTCCTCGGCTTTTTTTTTTTAATTCCTAGCCACATTATGAACAAGAAAATAAACATCTAACAATAATCCCTTAAACCTAAATACTTACAGTCGATGAAGAGTCATCGTGCGGCGTTTGTGCTAGTAGGCAGTCTACAAAAATGATTTTAAAATCCGGGCGCTCTAATACAACAATTGTAATGACTCCAAAGGCCGCTACGTTACATGACTTGACATTACTTAACTTAGCACTTTTTTCACATAAAATTTTTTGCAAACATTAAACTACCTTTAAGATATTTATCCTTTTAACCCCACTTGAAATCAATAGAAAAACGTTTGAAAAACACATCGTGGAATACACTTTGGAAATAAGTCCTCGTTATTGTATCTCAAATTTCTTAAAAATTAAGAAAAGATTCTTATTGTAACGACTCCAAAGGCCACCACGTTACATGACTTGACATTACTTGACTTAGCACGTTTTCCACATAATTTTTTTTTTTGCAAACTTTAAACTAAACTTTAAAATATTTATCCCTTTAACCCCACTTGAAATCAATAGAAAAACGTTTGAAAAAACGTTGCGAAATACACCTTGAAAATAATAGATTTTTTTTTTCTCTGAGCACTGTTCATCGCCCCATATGGGGTGTTACATCGCCCCACACCTTGTGGGGAGATGGTATGTCGCCCCTGTGGGGTGATCCCTTTTTTTTTTCTTTTGATTTCTTACCAACGTCTCATAAAGTTCACTCAAAATTTTTCCATAGCCTATCAATCCATTTAAAATCCCTTAAAAACATGCTTCCAACTCAAATTCATAAAAATCGAATAGAAAATACGCAGCGGAAACTTAAAACACGTGGAAAAATCCTTGTACTCAAAACAATTGTTCTAAATATAAGATTTTTCCAAGCAAATCACAAAATCATCAAAATTCTCTATTCTTTTATTAATTTGTAAACATTTACCACAAGTTTGCTTGGAGCATAACCCACTTGTCGAAATCGCCTCGCCAAGCACAAAACGCCCGCCACGAGCACCTTCCATCAACCAGCCTATCCATCAACTCTAGGGAGAACATCCTCACCTTCAATTTCTTCACCTACATCACAAGGTTCAAACTATAAACCTAATACTTAGTAAGAAGTGTACATATATAAAAGAATGCTCATGTAATGAATGCTTAAAAATCATGTCTATTTACTTGTTTCTTATTCTTCTCACTTGACATGGATTAAGGGAGCTTGTGTAGGGGAATAGGCAGGGGTTCATGTACATAGTCCATACGGACAGGTTTCATAGTCCATTATATGGACAAGTGACATGGTCCTTCGAAAGACACAAAAATCATGACCATACAGCCCCAACCCACACTTAATCATTACGTACGTTTCAAATTCTTGTTTTCTCTTTGCATTTTCTTTACATAAATCATGTATGTAAAACATTTTGTATGCTTCTTTGGGAAAACATGATGCGTGGGACATGAATACACATATATACATAATTCTTAAACATTAACAGTTATCCTACTCAAAGAAAACTCATCATCAAACATCCTCAAACAATTCACAATAAAACATCAAAACCATCATCAGACATAACATCCTAGTACCCTTGCAAAGTAAGGCCCTAATGGCCGAACACCTAACACACACTTACCTGAATTCCTTAGCAAGCCGTGCTCCTCACCTTAAGCTTTCTCCACCTAAGACATTTCACATCTCAGTATTAAAATAAATCCTAAACAAACCGAATCCAAAACTAAACACAACTCCTATCTAAGAAAATTCCTTATAAAATTTCGGCATGAATTCCTCGCATTATACTCTATCCCCAACGTCCAAAACAATCGACAACATTCATCCAAAATGGATTCAAACTCATTCAATACAAAAAATCCAAACGTGTAGGGAAACAAAAATTCAACATTAATGGCATTCATGATTTCCCACTACCAACCTATCCAAATTCATCCATTAATAGCCATTATTAATACTCAAAACCCATCAATTTCTAACGTTACTCTTTAATTTCAAAAACTTAGAATCCCAAACCCTAACCGATTTCAACACTAAACTGGAAACTTAATTTGTAAATCACTTAGATCTTACCTAGGGCTTTGAATGTTGAAGAGAACGGAAGAAGAATCAACCGTTGGAGGAGAACCGTTGTTGGCGAAGGAAAATTGTGATGACTCAGATGTGTAAGTATGTACGATGGCTGCACGAACTGGACCCCTGATGGCGGTACGTCTGTACGGGGCGGACGGGTCGTAAAATGGAGGTCGTCACAATCCCACATCGCTTGGGGAAATATGTAGAAATGAAACATATGTAAAAAGACCACCCTCCCAAGATAGCATGACGCGTTTTGGAGCACAATTGGCAACGGATCCCACAAGAACTCTGAAGTTAAAAGTGCTTCGGCGAGAGTAGTACCAGGTTGGGTGACCGACTGGGAAGTCCTCGCCAAACAAAGCCGTGAGGGGAGGATATTGAGCTACAACCCAATCCTCAGAGCAGACAATATCTTGCTGGGAAAATGGGTCGTTACAAATGGTATCAGAGATTGTACCCAACCAGAAATGTGACCAACGAGGACGTTGGTCCCTCGAGGGAGGGTGATTGTGATGACTCGGATGTGTAAGTATGTGTACGATAGTTGCATGAACCGGAACCCAAATGGCGGTACGTCCGCGCGGGCAAACTGGAAGGTGACGGGTCGTAAAAAGGGGGTCGTCACAATCCCACATCGCTTGGGGAAGTATGTAGAAATGAAACATATGTAAAGAGACTCTCCCAAAATAGCAAGACGCGTTTTGGAGCACAATTGGCAACGGATTCCATAAGAACTCCGAATTTAAAAGTGCTTCGGCGAGAGTAGTACCAGGTTGGGTGACCGACTGGGAAGTCCTCGCCAAACAAAGCTGTGAGTGGAGGATATTGGGCTACGACCCAATCTCCAGAGCGGACAATATATTGCTGAGAAAATGGGTCGTTTTAGAAATCGCCTGAGGAAGGGAGAAGGGATAACAGCAGGAGGAAGGGGAAAGGGTTTGCTACAGAGGAAGAAAGGAATTCGTGGAGGGAGAGAGATAAAAGGGAAGAGAGAAATTTTTATAAAAATTTAAATCTGAAATCCCCCTTAACTTAATTCTCTAATTAAATCATTACGTAGCCCTACGTTTAAATTCTTTGTAATTTCTTCGTTTTCGAGCATATGATTAGGAATCGTAACATTGAAAATTTTGGGTGTTACATCCTACCCTCTTTAAACTAAAATTTTGTCCTCAAAATTTGCTCATACAAATAGTTCTGGGTACTTGTCCATCATGTCCTGCTATTATTCCCATGTGGCTTCCTCGATGTTGAGATTTCTCCATAATACTTTTACTAGTGGGATCTCTTTGTTCCGTAACACTTTTACTGATGATTTGAGGATTCGCACCGACTTCTCTTCATACGTCATGGTTGGCTGAATCTTGATGTTCTCCGGCTCTACCACATGAGTCGGGTCACATATGCACTTCCTCAGCATTGATACGTGAAAGATATTGTGGACTCCATCTATAGACGAAGTACGATTATTTATTAGCTTTGCACATAAAGTTAGAATTTTTATACAATTATTATAGATATATGAGGTTGTATCACATATCTCTCGTGGAATTCATCTTTATCTTTTATTATATCTTCACATATATACATTGACAATAATAAATAAAATAATGTAACATGGTAGATTGATAGATAATTTTGTTATACATTTTAAAATTGTAAATTAGCTAGTTGATATTTTTTGTAAATTTTTGTGACACGCAAATAAAAAATATGTAAGACATGCAATTGATTTTCGATCATATTTTGCTTAGATTTATGACTTTTAATTTCTGTCATATAATGAATGTGTGATGACCCAAATGTGAACGTATGTGTACGACTGCGGGGCAAACCTCGGGTTGCAGGGCAAACCTCGGGACCTAAGCTGAGTGTAGGCAAATCCTAGACTCGAGTATAGGCGAATCCTGGGTCGTAAAGAGGGGGTTGTCACAATCCCACATCGCTTGGGGAAGTACATGGAAATGAAACATATGTAAGAGATCCCTCCCAAGATAGCAAGACGCGTTTTGGAGCACGATTGGCAACGGATCCCATAAGAACTCCGAAGTTAAAAGTGCTTCAGCGAGAGCAATCCCAGGTTGGGTGACCTTCCGGGAAGTTCTCGCCAAACAAAGCCGTGAGGGGATGATATTGCGCTACGGCCCAATCCCCAGAGCGAACAATATCTTACTGGGAAATGGGGTCGTTACAAATGATATCAAAGCCTGTACCCACTAGAAATTGGCCAACGAGGACGTTGGGGCCCCGAGGGGGGGTGATTGTGATGACACAAATGTGAAGTATGTGTACACTGCGGGGCAACTCGGGAGCGGGGCAAACCTCGAGACCTAAGCGAGTGTGGCGACTCCTGGACTCGGTATAGGCGAAATCACGGGTCGTAAAGAGGGGGTTGTCACAATCCACATGCTTGGGGAAGTACATGGAAATGAAACATATGTAAGAGATCCCTCCAAGTAAGCAGACGTGTTTTTGGGTACGATTAATAATGGATCCCATAAGAACTCCGAAGTTAAAAGTGCTTCAGCGAGAGCAATCCCAGGTTGGGTGACCTTCCGGAAGTTCTCGCCAAACAAAGCCGTGAGGGATGATATTGCGCTACGGGCCCACTCAAACAGAGCGAACAATCTTTATGGAAATGGGGTCGTTACAAATGATATCAAAGCTGGTATACCACAACTAGAATATGTGGCCAACGAGGACGTTGGGGCCCCGAGGGGGGGTGATTGTGATGACCCAATACGTGAACACGTATGTGTACGGAACAGGCCGGGGCAAACCTCGGGTGGGAGGGAAGGCAAAACACTCGAGACCTAAGCCGAGTGTAGGCGAACCTGGACTCGAGTATAGGCGAATCCTGGGTCGTAAAGAGGGGGTTGTCACAATCCCACCGCTGGGGAAGTACATGGAAATGAAACATATGTAAGAGATCCCTCCCAAGATAGCAAGAAGTGTTTGGGAGTACGATTAATAATGGATCCCATAAGAACTCCGAAGTTAAAAGTGCTCAGTGGAGCCATAACAGGTTGGGTGACTTGGGAAAGTTCTCACCAACAAAGCCGTGAGGGATGATATTGCGCTACGGCCCAAGTCCCGAGGGACAATATCTTGCTGGGAAATGGGTGTGTACAGTTGCAGTATGAGGAATTATTGCTAAAATGATTACTAAGTGATTTTCTCTCAAATTGTTAGGTTGTCGAACGAGTATTTAGCTAGCCAAAGCGAACAAACACGTGCAGGAGTCCAGGTAAGTAGTGGATGTGTGACTTTTGCCTTCGGGGCTACACCACAGAACGGTAGGGATGATTGGTTGTTTGTTTGTTTGCTGTATTTGTTTTGTATTGAGCTTTGTGTTGAGCATTGTGTGGGACATGCATCATTGTTTTTGAACTACGAAACGAGTGAGTTTTGAGCATGTTTTGAATTGTGAGTATGGAAAGTAAAGAAAGATAAGAAGATATGCGAGGTAATGTGGCCTTTTGTGGAGTTGCCTCGTCGCGAACTAGTGCCTGAATGTAACACCCCGGTTCCCTGAACCCGGTTTGTTACTCAAAACCCCGAATATTACTAAGAAACACTTGGGACAAATATAAAACTTCGTTGAAAATTTCAGAATTTGATATTTGACAAAACATGAAAACTTGCAGCGGAAATCGTTTAAACAAAAGTAAAATTAAACAAAGCCATGTTAAAATAATCGTTGGCAATATTAAGAATCAATCAGTTGAGAAGCAAAGGTTTAACTCGTAAAATAATTTAAAGATTTCAAAAGTCAATTCCATCGACCGCCGAACAAAGTCAACAAAAGGGAAAGGCTACTCGAAGACATCCACCGGTGACTAAACGACAAAGCACAAGATTTGTCATCCGGTCACTAAACGACAAAACATAAAATTTGTCATCCGGTCCCTAAACGACAAAACATAAAATTTGTCATCCGGTCACTAAACGACAAAACATAAAATTTGTCATCCGGTCACTAAACGACAAAACATAAAATTTGTCATCCGGTCACTAAACGACAAAACATAAATTTGTCATCCGGTCACTAAGCGACAAAATATATCCTTCATCTACCGGTGACGTCAGCTGGATGATCTCTCTCATCCGATCGACTTTACCCCACATCTACCGGTGACGTCAGCCGGATGATCCCTCTCATCCGGGCACTAGACGACAAACAAAACACCTATATCATCCGACAAACAAAACACTCGACATCATCCGGTAGAAAAGAAACACAACACTATCCACAGAAAAGAATTTACTTACTTCCCAAAGACCATTCAGGAACGACTCAAGCCATAGCATTAATCAAATCCGATAAAAACCAACATTTAAAACTCAACAGACTGCTAAAATCAGTAAATTTCAAAACGTATTCAAAATACTAAAATTCCGACTGTCATGAGAACTCAACATACTCAGACTGAATCCTTGACTACTAGTCCTCCACACTGACAGACATCAGTTAAACCGCCCCGTCAGCTGCCAGAACATTGAATAAGTGTACTCCCCCAACCCGACTAGTCCTCAGTGAACTCAGTAAACACACCTGCTGTCACTTCTTCACCTACATCACAAAACTCATCTATTAGCCTAATGCTAAGTAAGTAATGCAGAAATGATATGAATTACTGAAACATAAACTCCTAAACATGCAGTTTCTACTTTCTCATCTCAGTTGTTCATTCATCGTTTCTGATACAGATCCCCCTGTGAAATTGGGAGTTGGATCAACTCTCCCAAAGTATATATATCCACTGACTCATTAAGGGGCGGATTAATTCCCTTAATAGTAAATCTGATTCACATGTTCAGATCCCCCTGTGAAATTGGAAGTTGGATCAGCTCTTCCAAAGTATATATATCCACTATCTCATTAAGGGGCGGATTAATTCCCTTAACAGTAAATCTGTTTCACCTTGCTGTTTCATCACATTCAATCCTCTCCATACCAATATGTATTCAAATTCATTTTCGTATACATTTTGAAAACATGATGCATGACATACAAACACATCCAAGTAAATACAAACCTAGCGTTTTGTGATGTAGGCCCGAAGGCACAAACAAACATTACTTACCTGGATCTCCTGGAATTGTCTGGGTAGCTAACCACTTCGGGTATTGCTCAACCTAAAACCGTAGACAGAGCATATATTAAATTTCCTCTAATCTTCATTCTAAACCACTATAAATCTAAGGGAAACTCTGGTAATTGAGCATTCTCGATTTCGACTTAAACCGAACTAACCCTCACTTACTGTATTCTCCAAAACCTCAATATCATCCCTCCCACCAACAATAGATACAATGTAGCTAGAAATAGAGGCAAAACTCACCAAGTTCGGAAGAAGTCGCTGGAGAAGTCGAAGGGGGGTCTCCTATCGTGCTCTGCTAGGCTGAGGAGCTGAGAATGGGGAGAAAATGGAATAAAACAGTGGCGGCTACTTCAATAATAGTTTCCTTAAATACGTTATCCACCTTTAGATTTCTAATTACCCTTATACCCTTGCCTAGTCATCCACTAACCCTACATTTAATATTGTCATTTCTTTAAAAAGAACAGAGAAAAGGTTTAACAGAACCGGGTATTACACTAAAAGAATGGCAATTTGGGAGGTTACCACAAAAGATGCACGGTGGTTCCTTGATGTGTTACCTCGTCGTGAATTAGTGCCTGAAAGAATGGCAATTCGGGAGGTTACCACAAAAGATGCATGGTGGTTCCTTGATGTGTCGCCTCGTCGCGAATTAGTGCCTGAAAGAATGGCAATTTGGGAGGTGTCTACCAGAGAGTCACGGTTGAAAGTACGTACGTTGTTGTGGTTATGTGAAAGGTTTATAAAATGAGAATGAGATGAACACAATTGAGAGTTAGAAACTGCATGTGTTAGGAGTCAAGTGTGCATTATGTTTGCATATGCATTATTCCCTACTTACTAAGCACTAGGCTTATGTTTTGTGTTCTGTGGTGTAGGTGACAACGTCATTACAAGTGAGAGATATGAGGAAAGCTAGGATTGGGACGCAGTAGGTGACGCACGAGGCATGCCGGTGCAGGTATTTGTCGGGGCGTCTCGACCATGGTCTTCGGAAAGTTATGAGGGAAGTTATGTTGAATTTGTTCGAGTGTAAATGTTAGTGCTTTACAAATATTGGAAATACTGTTTTGGGAATTTTGTTTTGAATATGTTTTATAAAATGTTTGATTTTCAGGATTTCGGTTTTAAAAAATTTAGTCGTTATCCTGCTCGGTTTTTAGTAAAGCAAACGACGTCGATTTCCAATTGTCTTCTCGTTTTCCCAAACATTTTGTAGTCGGATTTCAGGGAGTTTTACGTGTCAAGGATTCGAGAATAGTTTTGAGTATGTTTTAGTTGAAGTTTTGGTGAAGAAGTGTAGGAGAAATAGGTGAAGGAAAAATGGTGTAGGGTGAACAGTGACCGCCGATCGATCGGCGCTAGGCACGATCGATCGACATGTGTTCTGTAAATTTGGTGATCGCGGCAGAGAAACTGCCAATCGATCTGCGAAATACGGCGATCGATCGGCGAAATACGGCGATCGATCGGCCAGTGTTTGGTCATTTTATGTTCGGCAACAGAGAGGTTGCCGATCGATCGGCCCAAACGCCGATCGATCGGCTGTGTGAACAGTACCGTTTATAAATTTTTTTTAAATTTTTGATTTTTCTAAAATGTTTTAACCGACCTTTTCCGACGTATTATAAACGTATTTTATGCACGTTTTCCAACTATTTTTGAGGGTTCGAAAAACCCTAAATTCGAATCAAAATTTTATCAAAAATTATTTTTAATTATGTTTTAAACGTGGGATTGGTTAGCAAAGTAGCGCACCGAGCAGGGGTAGGTTCGGGGGGGCATTACAGCTCAACCATATTCCTCAAGTTATGATGATTGTATAACCTCAAAATTTCACGTGTTTACAGATTTCAATTTCATTTTGATCAATTTATATCCTCCAAAAATGTAGTAATTGTAACACCTGGTTTTACGGATTTTTGATTTTCCGCTACATAATGCCGTTTTCGTAAATATAATAAATTAAGCCCGCTTTACGAATGAAAAGTTTCATTAGAGCCCTAGGAAATTGTGAGGATTTTAGAGGAATAAAGAAGTCTTCGGAAATCTAAATTGATAAGGTAACACCCGAGTTTCGACTTTCCACTATATAAGGTTAAAGTCATAAATATTGCAAAATAAGTCCATTTTGCGAACGGATGGTTTTATTAGAACCCCAGTAATAAATTGAAATTTTTGGCCAAATAAGAAAATTTGGAGAAACCGATTCGATTGAAAAAAAAAACGAAATAGATAACGAAATAATGGAAAATCAAGTGAGGGCAAAACAGTAATTACCAAGTTAAGTTTTATAAAATATTAAAAACACTCCCTCCCTTACTCATTTTCTATTTTCGTAAAGGAAAAGCTCCATAGAGCTTTTGGGGCGATTTCTTCTCCCCCACAGCGATTTCCTTCAAGCGCCGGCCAACGTTGCTCCAAACTCCGGTGACTTCTTCACGTTTTCTTCAGCAATCGACATTCTAGGTAAGCTCCTAACGTTTGGATGATTTAGTTTCCGGTTTAGGGCTAGGAAACGGTTGAAACTTTAGTTAGGATTTTGTGAAAAACGTAGATTAAGGTTTGATATTGATAGGTTTACCGTGATTACGCCTCTAATGGATGTATTGATGGTTATTGGACATAGTTAGTCAATGTATTGATGAATGTTAGGGTTTTGGTTGTTAGAGGTTTTGGAAAACTCCATTAAAGGAGATTTAGAAATGTCGAGCGTGAATTGCTCGACGAAATGCCTCAACGAGTTAAATTATATATGAATGTATGTAATTACGGTCATGGTGTAGGTGTAGGTGATTTCGAAATAAGTGAGGAATACGTTCCTCTACCAGATGAATGCACTGATTGAAGGAGGATGTCTGTGGGAGCGTGCTGGGCATTCGACGCTTATTTGGACCCGTGGGGATGTCATGTAGGTATTTTGATATTTTAATAGATAGAACGGTCGATAAATGTATAGGAGAGTTCAGTTGGGCTGATGGGTGATTGGTTAGGAAATTTACGTGTTTTGATGTTTGGAAAACTCGCTTTAGGAATTTCTTTTGTTAAGTCTTTTATTGAGATTATACTGGATCTGTTTGGAGTTAATGTAGGTTGGGTATGGATATGCTTGAGTTTTAGAGCTATCCATGCAGTTAGATTTCGTAACCTTCGTCTCGTTTTGATTACGTTCTAGAATATGTTTCATGTCGTGTTTTTGGTGATTGACGAATTGAGGAATAAATGAGGTTATGAATGATTTTATGTTGAAGTGTTTGTTAGGAGTTTGGTTTAAGTGTATGTGGTTGATGAGAGGAAAAGTATAGGAAGAAAAAATGGTTAAGTGTGTGTGTGCAGGGAGAGGGAGAAAAGAAGTAAGGGAGAAGGGGGGGAAGGCGCTCTCTGGATTTCCAAAATCCAGAGAGGTCGTCGATCGATCGCCTGGGAGGGCGATCGATCGGCGAGATATGGCTACTCTCTGGAATTTTCCATAGAGGTAACCGATCAATCGCCTGTAAGGGCGATCGATCGGCTGGAGGATTTATCACCAAAGGGCGATCGATCGCCTATATGAGAGGCGATCGATCGCCGCAAAAATTTTACTACTGCAGATCGATCGACTACACATTTTTTGGCAAAATGCCCCTTTTGCCCCCACGATTGCCTGCCGATTGTTTTCTGAAGTTTTATTTATTTTACGTAATGTTTTCCTGAAATAAATATCAAACAAATTCATATACCTGAGACTTTGATTTAACGCTTTAAAATGAAAAGTTTACTCAATGGTCAGGAAAAGAAAAATTTTACAAGAAATTAAGGGTATAGAATAAGGGACGTTACAGTAATTCCTCAAATAAAATTAATATCTATATTTCCTCAAGCAAATATCATTCTAACTACACACTTGAACGTAACTCGTATTTAAGTCATTCAACTTCATTTCATCAATTAAGGAAAATCTGAAAATTTTCAAAATCATTCTGTAATGCCCCGAGTTTTCTGAACCCGGTTCGCTACTCATAACCCGAATATAACTAAGAAACTTTGGACCAAATTTAAAATTTGGTTCGAAAGTTAAAATTTGACATTTTCTAAAACCTCGAAATATTTTAAAAAAAGCTAGCAGCGGAAATCGTTTAAGCACAATAGAGTTAAACAAAACTATATAAAAAGAAATGTTTGAATATTCGGTTGGAATGTTAAGAAACAATCGGCCAAAGGAAGTAAGGGTTTAAATCGTGTAATACTTGAAAAGTGACAGAAGTCAAACATATCTACCGCCGAGCAAAGTCAACGGAAGGGGCCGAAACAGGAACAAGAAGGCTTCCCTAGTGACAAAGTGACAAAACTTTGGCTACATCATCCGGTCACTAAACGACAAACACTTCCTACAACCACCGGTGACGTCAGCCATCAACCGGTCACAAAACGACAAACCACTTCCTACATCCACCGGTGACGTCAGCCATCATCCGATCGACTTTAACATACATCCACCAGTGACGTCAGCCATCATCCGATCGACTTTAACATACATCCACCGGTGACGTCAGCCGGATGATTCATTCATCCGATCGACTTTAACTTACATCCACCGGTGACGTCAGCCAGATGATTCATTCATCCGATCGACTTTAACATACATCCACCGGTTAACTTCATTCGCCGATGGTTGAACTTACAGATTTCACTCAAAACATCTGAAATAACCTGACCCTAAATAACATCTGAATTCCAACAAGTGACCATTTAAAACCAACACTTGTATTCTGAACCTATAAAATCCTGAACCAACAGATTGTAATAAAATCAAGTCGGATTTTTGATATCAGGGGACAACTCAGACATTCTAGACCCTTCAGAAAGGTTAGACATTGACAACATTAAAATCATGTTTCCCTTGATAGAGAAGGAAATCCCAAGGATATAAAACATCAAATAGCTACTGTCATTAAATCCTGAATACTCATCAAATAACCACTTAACCACTGAAACTTCACCTACAGACAAATGTTAAACTGCCTCATCAGGACACCAAAGCGCGGCATGAATGTGCTCCAACAGCTTCACCTATTCTTTAGTAAATTCAGAGAACTCTCTAGTGGTTACCTCAGCACCTACATCACAAAACTCATCTATTAGCCTAATGCTAAATAAGTGAAGCATTATGAAATGAAATGCTGAAACGCTAAAACATAAATTCCTAAACATGCAGTTTCTACTTTCTCGTCTCAGTTGCATTCACGTTCATTCATAACTGATCTGATCCCTTGTTTCCCTTGGGAGTGGGATCAATCCTCCCAATGTTATACATCCTCTACTCGATTAAAGGGCGGATGAATTCCCTTAATAGTTGATCTGATCCCTCAGTTCCCTTGGGAGTGGGATCAATTCTCCCAATGTAATAAATCCACTATATCAGTTAAGGGGCAGATTAATTCCCTTAATAGCTGTCACAACACGTTCTGTTCATGCCTTGCCATAACATTTCATGTAAATTCATTTTCGTATTTCTTCAAAAACATGATGCATGACATAAAGAAAACACTCAAACATGCATAAACCGACTGTTTTGTGATGTAGGCCCGAAGGCACACACATTACTTCACTTACCTGGATTCCCCGAGAGTTCCTGGTTATGAGCTACTTCGGGATTCTGTTCACCTAAATCACAAACAGAGCATTAAACTTCATTTCCAAACTATCTAGAAATCTAAGGAGCTAGTTTGGCATTTTTGTTTATCTAGCATTCCCGATTCCATACTATACTCCAAACGAAATCCCGCATTCACAGCATTTCCAAAAATGCATACATTGAAATCCTTTAGCTACCTAGGCACTAAAACAGCAAGCGGTTGAATCAAAACTCACCTTGGTTGGATGAAATCGGAGGGAAAATTGCCTAGAGGGAGTCTGCTGAAGAGCTGTTGGCCGAGAGAAAAAGATAATCAGAATGGTGGCGGCTACAGTGCATTTAACCCTAAATTCTCTTTCCTTAAATACGTTATCCACTTTTAATTTCTATTTACCCTTTTACCCTTGAATAGACTTTAACTAACCTAATCACCTTTTTCTCCTAATTCTTCATAAAATTAGCACACCATAGTTTGATAAATTAAATTTGGTTTAATGGGACCGGGTGCTACATAAACCCAAAACTAACTACAATTCAACCAAAAATCAAAACATAACACTAAAACCCGATTTTCCACCCATTTTTAGTGTCCAACTTCAAACGGCCATAACTTATTCATTTTTTATAGGATTTGGACATGCCACCCCATTCCGTAAACCTCTACATGTCTACTATCCATTTAAACACTTAAATTCAACAACCAAACAAGTTGGCATATTCGAAAAAAACCCAGAACAGAACCGGCTACAAATTTCACAAAACCGGTTTTCAACAATCTTTCAACATAACTTCAACCTAACTCTAAAAATCACCTAAACTAATCCATCCAACAACTAAACCTTGAAATTTGGTAAGGAAACAAGCAATTATAAGAGAAATTTCGGACTCCATATGTAACGCCCTGGGTTTTCTGAACCCAGTTCGCTACACAGAATACTGAACTGAACCATGACATTTTGGGTATATTTTAAAACTTCATTCAACAGTAAAAATTTGTATAAAACAACATTTATTAATTAATTAAAACATTAAAGATTGTTGGTTGAAAAGAAAATAAAAGAAAACAGACACCTCTGTCGCTGAATAGTTCCAGCGATAGACATAAAATAAAAGACACCCACCGCCAAACAGTGCCAGCGGCGAAAGCAGAAACAAGACCTCTACCACTAAACCGCGTCAGCCGAAACGACACGTCGACTTCTCGCGTTCACCGCTCACGTCCACCGCTCACATTTGCCGAACTACACGTCGACTCCTTATATCTATCGCTCACGTCCACCGCTCAATAGTAACATTCTACTCCTTCATCCAACATCTACCGGTAGACTACATCCACCAATAGATAATAACACCCGACATTCACCGATAGACTACATCTACCGGTAAAAAGTAACACTTAACATCCACCGATCACGAAACGATAAAATCTATTACTCACATCCACCGATAGACAAAACGACAAAATCTACTACTCACATCCACAGATAGACAAAATGACAAAATCTATTACTCACGTCCACCGATAGACAACATCCACCGGTGAACAGTAACACTCTAAACGAACGGACAACTCTGCCTACTAAAGAAACTTGTAAATTTTAATAGCAGCTATTAAAAAAACGACATAGATCCACAACTTTATAAATGCAGCATAACAATCTTCAACTAAAACCAAATCGTGTTTTCATAATAAAAAAAAGCTCCAAAATTATTAAAAACATTAAACTCCTATTGTCATTAACATTCTCAGCATACTAAAACTGAACCATTGTCAACTAGAATTTCACACCTACTGACATCAGTTAAACCGCCTCATCAGAGTACCAGACCGTGGCATAGGAGTGCTCCATCAACCTCTCCTATTCTTCTGCAAACTCAGAGAAATCACCTACTGCCACTTCTTCACCTACATCACAAAACTCATCTATTAGCCTAATGCTAAGTAAGTAGAGCAATAATGAAAAGATATGCTGAAACATAAATCCTAGTCATGCAATTGCTACTTTCACATCTCAGTTGCATTCATGTTCTTTCTCTGGTCTGATCCCTCGGTTCCATTAGAAGTTGGATCAATTTTCCCAAAGTCATACATCCACTTCATAAATTAAGGGGCGGATTAGTTCCCTTAACAGCTGATCTAATCCTATATTCCATTGGGAAGCGGATCAATTTTCCCAAAGTCATACATCCTCTTCATAAATTAAGGGGCGAATTAGTTCCCTTAACAACTGATCTGCTACATTCTGTTCATACCTTGCTATGCCATTACATGTAAATTCATTTTTGTGTTCTTTCAAAACATGATGCATGACATACTGAAAACATTCAAACATGCATAAACCTATTGTTTTGTGATGTAGGCCCGAAGGCACACACATACTCCACTTACTTGGTCTCTTGGAAAATGCTTGGTTGAAGTCTACCTCAGGAGTTTGCACAAACCTAAAACCATAAACCGAGCATTAACTAAATCTTCACTAAACTCCATTCTAGCTTTCTAGAAATCTAAGGAAACTAATTTGGAAGCTCTGCTCAAAGTGCATTCCCGATTTACCACAAAACCGAACTAATTCGCACTTACAACATTCTCAAAACTCACATTAATACTCTCCTTTGCCCTCGATAGTTACAATGTTGCAAGGAATCGAAGTAGAACTCACCTAGGTTGAAGAAGAATCGAGTAGGAGAATCACCTAGAGAGCTCTACTGTTGAGTTGAAAGCCGAAAGAGGAAGAATAGAAAATAGTGGCGGCTACAGTGCATTAATCACAAAACCTCTTTTCTTAAATAGGTTATCACTATTAAATCCTCAAATTACAGTTTTGCCCTTACCTAGTCACTTATCAACCTAATCACTAGTTTTCATCAAATTTTCAAAAGAAAACTTATAACATTAGTTGATGAGGTAAATTGGTTCAATGGGACCAAGTGTTACACCATAGTTAGAGTTTTCCAAATCCTAATCAAACTTCACTAACATACCATAAAAACACTTAAAATTATCATGTAATACCTGGCTGTACGGAATATTAATATTTTAATGTAATAGCATTTTGTAATTATGTCAAATTAAGTTGGTTTCGTGAAAAGAAAGCGTTATTACGATCCTAATAATTAATAAGGATTTTAAGAAATTTTCAGAAATTTTAGGAGTCATAACGCTAATTTTACGAGAATTACGTTTATCGTAATATAAAGGATACTTTGATAAAAATAGTAAATGAGGTCCGAATTGCGAACATACAGTTTTAATAGAACCCTTATAATAAGTTGGAGTTATTAGCGAAATAAGAAAATTTGGAGAAACCGAAACATTAGAAAATTAATGAAACAAAAGACGAAACAAATAAAAAATCAAAGGAAGGGAGAAATAGTAATTTACAAAGTCAATATTTATTAAATTACAAATACCATCTTTTCTCTTCTCCCTCATTCACGATCTCTCTCCCTCCCTACGAACCCTCTCCCTCCTTCGGCGACTCAACGGCGTTCTCCCTCTCCATCGACGATTCATCCTCTGTTCGACTCGTTTTCTTCATGTTTTCTCGTCCAATCAACGCTCTAGATAAGGTTCTATGGTTTTTGAAAGTTTGTTCGTAGTTTTCGGGTCGTTTAACGGTTAGGGTTTTGTTTAAGGTTTCGTTAAAAACGTGATTAGAGTTTGAAATCGTTAGGTTTACTGTATTTATGAATATAATGGGAGTATCAAGCGTTATTGGGCGAAGTTGGATTGATTTGTGAGAGGTTTTAGGGTTTATGGATTTTAAGGTTTGACAAATCTCCATTAATGGAGTTTTGGAAATTCACAAGCATGAATTGCTCAATAAAATGTCTCAAAGAGTTGAATTAGAGTTTTAAGAAATTTCCTTAGTTAAGGATTTCAATAATTTGGACAATAATGGTTCGAATTCGTTTTAACGTCGACGTTGTGAATTGCTTAGGTAAACGACGCTCGTGGACAAAGCTTGAAGTTCAGCGCGCACGAGGTAAGTTCTCGTGACTTACTATGGCCGATTGGCCTACACCGTATATCGAAGTTGTCTAGAGGAGCTTTGGTGACGTGTTTGTTTAAATTGCTTTGGTTGGGTAGTTAGGTTTAGTTCTTTTATAGGTTATGTTTTTATAGTCTTGATGGTATATATGCTGTATGTTTAAATTATGCTATAAATTGTTCATGCATCATAGTTTTGAATTACGCATAGAAAACGAATTTTCGCACTATGTTTTAAAGAAAATGACGATGTGGCCTGAAATGGGGCTATTGATCTATTGTGTGGAACGATTAAGGGTCTGTCACAATACCACATCTAATATGAACCGATGTATGTTTATGGTCATGCGAGGTAGGGCTCAGGCATGGCTGTGTGTGTTGCAAGCATGTAGCCCCCTCCTCTAGGTGGAAAGGGTTGTCCAACCGCAGGATGTGCCCTCTCCATTTAGGGGGTTAAGATCTCGGTGACAACCTATGTAAAGATAAGAAAATGTTGCATGATTTCTGAATCTCATTTGCACAGCATGCATTTACATTTATGAAACTTGTTAAGCTTTAGCTCATAGATTGTCTGTATGGTGTAGGTGATCTTGACATAGGTAAGGACGAGATCCCTCCACCTGAGGAGTGATGCAGTTGACGGAGGATGGCTCGCGGGGGTGTGCTGGCGCAGTCGATGCTTAACCTGACCCGTGGGGATGTACGTATGTGTTTTGAGAGTATTGGGACGTTTTGGGCTGATGGTAGACTGGAAAGAATAATTGTATAGTTAGAACATTTTAGGATGTTTGGAATCTGGATAGTTGATAGGTTTATGTTTTGTTGTCTTAAACGTTTTGGTAAACTTGTTTTATAAAATGTTTTGTTAAACCGTTATTTTAATTCATTGATGAACTGCTTGGTGATTTTTAACAGGAGGAAATGTTTAGTTTTTAAACTGAACCACGCAGTTCGTTTTTATGAAATCGGGTTATGTTTTAAATGTGTTTTGAGTCGTTTATTGGGTGAGCGACGAAATGTGAAAAGGGGTGAGGTTTGAGCTATTGTATGTTACACGCTTATGGAGTGGTTTATGTTGAAGTTTAAGGGGTATATGTGGTGAGAAATTTGTGCAGGGGAAGAGGAAAGAAAGAAGGAATTGAGGGAGGCCACTCCCTAGAATTTTCAGATTCCAGGGAGGGTGGCGATTGATCTCCTAAGAAGGAGATCGATCGCCTTAAAGGTTCGCACTCTCTGGAAAAATCCAAAGAGTGTGGTGACCGATCGCCCAAAAAGGGGCGATCGATCGCCTGACCATCGATCGCGGGGCGATCGATGGCCATAAAGAGGGGCGATTGTTCACCCCTCCTATTTTCATGATAGGTGATCGATCGCCTGTTTTGGGCGATCGATTGCCTCTCACATTTTTGGGACAAAAGTCCCTTATGCCCTCCTTTCTTCAGCCGATTGTTTTTATATTTTAAATATAATTTCTTTTAATTGTTTTACTCAATGTTCAATTTGTTTTGTAAGTTTTCGATGGTTTTATTTAAATGGTTTCTAAATATGTTCTAAACGATTTTAATAATTTGTTTCCGTTCAAACGTTACGAAGTTTATAATGATAAAAAAAAATAATACGGGAAATAAGGGTACAGTTTTAGGGACGCTACACATCACCTTTAAGCAATAAACCAAAAACCCAATCAAAAACTCACCTAAAACTCTTGAAACCTTGATGAAAATGGAGGAGAGAAATGCCTCTAATGGTTGAAAATGGCGTAAAGAAGAAGAAGGGAGAAAAATGAGTTTTGTCATTTTTTAAACCTAACTTTACAAATTTTATAAACCAAAATTTTTTCCTTCTTTTAATTTCTTCCACCAAAAATCAAGTTTATTATAAAATCACCCCTCCCTTTTTCTCTTGTAAATTCCAACGTGGGACTCACCATTTATTTCTCTCATCCTTCACTTTTCAATTGTTGCTTTCCACCTAAATTATAACCACACTTCCCCTTTTGACTTTTCAAACCTCACTTTTTAATTTTTTTAAGGGAAAAGTTCAATTTAGCCTCCAACGTATAAGGTCAGTGGTCATTTGGCCCCTAACGTTTATTTTTTACCCAATCAAACCCTATCGTATAAAACGTTTGCAATTCAAACTCCCCGTCAATTTTTCAGTTAAATTTGACAGATGCCCTTTCAAAATTCTCAAACTACCCTCTCTCTCTCTCTCTCTCTCTCTCTCTCTCTCTCTCTCTCTCTCTCGCCCCCTTCCTACGCAGACAAGCGTCATTCAAACATGAGCACTGTCTTCTTCCTGCTTCTGCACTTGTCAGTCTCGCCTGTTTTAAGTGTAAATTAAATCAGTCCTGTGTTTATATGATCATATTATTTTGGCTGCTTATGACATGATTTCCATTGACGCAGGTTTCATTTGCTTCAGCAACAAGATCATCATCAACAGAAACAAACCCTTTTACACCCAAAGCCGCTTTGATTTGATACTTGAACAAGAAGATCTCCAACAACCTTAAGATACCAAGTTTCTTCCTCTCCAAAGCCTCATCTCTCACCTCCATCAACTCCGCCATCCTCACCGGCATCACTTCTGAGAGAAATCTCTCTTCAAACTTTCAATTCTTTTGCTCCACTGCTTACTTGTTCTGTCTATTTGACACTGAGACAGATTCCACAAATCCGCATGGAAAGGACACTAGTTTTTCGGTTTCTCATTTCCTTTTTTGGATCTGTTGTTCTCCTCGATCTCCTTCCCATCCCAACGATCTTTGTTTCTTATGCGGAATCGCTTAATGATCTCGGGGGCGTGATGGGTTTCATTTTTTTTTTCTCTTTTCTCTGATGCTTCTTTATTGGATCGTAATTTTTAAGCGACTCTGCTCTTGGTTTTCAGCTTATCAATTATGTCTGAGTGATGAAATTTCAGTTTTGGTATGACATTGGTTTTTTGGATGAATTTGGGGCTTATTTTGAGATTAATTTCAATGTTTTGGGGGAGAGATCAGAGAGAGAGAGAGAGAGAAAAGGGTAGAGAGAGAGAGAGAAGGGTAGTTTGAAAATTTTGAAAGGGCATTTGTCAAATTTAACTGAAAAATTGACGGGAGGTTTTGAATTGCAAACCTTTTATACGATAGGGTTTGATTGGGTCAAAAATAAACGTTAGGGCCAAATGACCACTGATCCCATACGTTGGGGGCTAAATTGAACTTTTCCCTTTTTTTAACCATATCACTTAACCATTTTCAAAAGCAACTTCCCCCCATTGGATTAACTAAATACCAACGTGGAACCTTCTCATCAATCACTCTTTTTTTCACTTTTTATTTCCTTCACTTTACCAAATTTTAAAATATAAGCTTTTCCCACTTTTAAAACTTTACCACAAAATTTCATATTTTATAAAATAACCTCACTTTTGCTCTCTCATTTTTCCAACGTGAAACCATCCCCCTTCAACCCTCCTCTGCACTTTTATTTTTTTTATACACAATTTACTTACTTTTCATTCAATTAATTCTTATTGGTTCTTAGCCCTTTTTGACTTTTCAACTTCTTATTTCCTTTATTTCTATTGGTCATTCACTCTTTTGACTTTTCAACTAATTTCTCTAATTTTATAAAATTGTCTCTCTCTTTTGTTTCTCTACATCTCCAACGTGAATGCCTTCCCCATATTCACTTTATCTTTTTTTCTTTGACTTCAAATCAATTTAACTCAATACAAGTTTCTATTCCACTAAATCTTAGAGTTTTCTCTTAATTCACTCTTTCATTTCTTGTTTTTCTTTTCCATAACTTAGGAAAACTATAAATTAGCATTAAACACTCATAATGTATAAATTAGCATTAAACACTCATAATGTAATCTAGTCTAACAATACATGTGTTAAGGAAAATTTTTCGGGTGTTACATGAGCACAAAGAAGTTAATGAGGTAAGTGTTGATTTCTATATTCTAATTTTTATGTTGGAGAGTACATAGGTTAGATTATATTACTTTGTAGAAAATATTAATCTTGCTTTTAAAGTTGATCAAGATGAATTTGAGGACCTACGGTGTGACTTTTGTATCCAAGTGCTAAGGTTACATCAACCATTTGTTTACGGAAACATATAGGTTATGAGTTATTTCGATATTTGATAAATCCATAAGTCTTAAAAAGGGAGAATTATATTTAATTTGTTGTAAAAATTAATTTTATTTTATTTTATTTTGTAATTTACCAATATATTCTTTATACATTGTAAGTTAAAAGAGATTACGAAGGTTAAAATCATCCATATAGTATCTCCTTTCTCCATTGACGCCTCTCTCCTTATTGCATCTCTCTCTTTTTCTGCCTCTATTTCTTCTTCTTCCTCACTCTTTTTCACCCTTCTCTCTTTATTTGAAAAAAGGTATTTCTTCATCATTTGCGCCTGTCTCATACGACTTCCTTCTCTCTTTTCGGTGGATGTGATTTTCTACCTCACGGTTCATTCTCGGTAGGTTTTCCTCGTAAGGGTTCATTCTCTCTCTCTCTGATACGTCCTCAAGAAATTCCAGAATTTCTTGCCCTTTGTTGTCTTCATTCTAGAATTTCCTTTCTTTACCTTGTGTTTACCTTTCTTCTTACTACAATTTTTTCTTTGTAAATTTTTTTTTAAGTTCTTCAAACAGATGCGGAAGAGCCTGACATTGAGGAAGGGGGTTACTTGTCACGCCCCAAAGGGGACCCGCAACAGAACGGGGAACGACCCAGCCCGAAAACGACTAGATCGCCCTACCCTTAACACCAAATTTCACCAAACGCAGCGGAATATTAACCAATTAAGATTCAGGGCCCGGACAGATAAATAAACAGGTCCAACAAGTGATACCAGATAATGTAATGATATATGTCCAAATAAAGTAACACATGCGAATTAAATACAACAAAGCTTACACATCCACAATAGTGTCTCACCTTAACAATATAAGATACTTCCTCAAGAAAAATTTATTAAAATAGGAAATTGATACAAAGTGATTGATCCCGCCGATAATCAAATTCTCCTTTACTGAATCCTGAAAAATAGTAGTCGTTTGGGGTGAGTCGACTAAACTCAATAGGAGTAGAGTTTATTTCCAGCAGTTATATAATATTATACATATAGATTTAATAAAAATGCAGTTATGCAATTTAAATAGATGTTCGGTGAAAATGGAGCCTCTCATGGACTCCGAGCACACTGGGCCATAGGCCAAAACATCGACATCAGGCGGTCGCACGCCATAATTACCCTGATCAGGTTTAGGGTTTCGCGCCCAAGGACACGGCTCTTCAGCTGTCCTATTACTTCTAGTTAAAACCACACAATTTTTATCAATGATAAGATAATGCAGTTGATAAATGTGTGAAAGAACAATAGTACCAAATTAATTGAACATTTTATGCCGAATAAATGAATTAAATTAATGAATTAAAAAATAATAATACTTAACCAAAAATAAAATGAACCCCTACCTCGAGTGCACTTACAACAGGTTAAACTCAATAATTTTAAGAGTCCACAGCTCAATTCAATAAATTGGTACCTAACAAAAAATAAAGTCATTAATTATTCTTGAGCTATTTTATTTTCCTATATACTCTCAAAGGACGGTCTATAACCAAATGGGTAAATAACCCATAATTTGGGTCAAAGAAAAGCTCAAAACTTAGCCCAACAACCTGCAGCCCACAATGACTCAAAATAGATTGAACTACAGTCCAAGAATCTCAATGGAAGAAGATTTGAAAAATGAACTGAAATTTCGAAACTAACCAGGCAAATCCCAAGAGTCAAACTTACCAACATCAACTTCAGAGATGATATTTGCAGGCAACAAAACAGAAAAGACCTTCTGTTTCAAATACTGAACAACAACTTCAGAGTCCTCTTGGTCTGACGTTACCATGCCCCTTTCTACTATTGAAACTGATGGAAGAGTTTCCGTCCAATGTTTCCAATGGTCTAACAACAAAGTAAAAGATCTCAAATTTAAGTTTAACCCAGTAGACCAAGGAAAAATCATAGCAATCTAACTCAAACCAATCGATTCCAAATCTGGGATTTTATCTAATCAACAGAGACTAGGAGATTACCTCAGAAAGTTGAGAGATTCGCCAAGGTTGAAGAGTCAAAATAAATAGATTTGGCAAAGGTTGATTTCACTCCCTCTTTTTTCCTCTTCTTATAAAAGAACCAAAATTCTTTAATTAACAACAGAACAATTTATTCAACTGAAAACCTACAGGGAGAAAACAATGGAACGAAGGGGAATCACTCACCTATTTTGCGAGCACCAGGGTCTAGCCTCCAATTCGGTTTACAAGGGTTGAAGAGAAGAAGACAATGAGTGTTTTGAAACCAAAATTTTTGGAATCGGAGGCCAAATCGTTGCCGGTCGATTTTCTCTCTAGGTTTCTACTCCTCTGTTTTTCGTGCGGCGCCCTCAACAAAATGAAGCTTCTGCCAAAAGAAAATTTGATGACCACTTTATGAGGGAGAGAGAGAATGTACACATGGCAGGTTAATGAGGGAAGAAGAAATTACCTTTTTCTCCCACTACACTTACATTTTGTTTTCTAAGTAAAACGGTGGGTTTTACATTACTTTCTCTGGCTAGCTAGAAGATATTATCTCTCTCATCTTCTCATATTGTTCTCTGCCTTTCCTACCTTTTTAATGAACTCTCTCTCGTTCTTCACGGTACTTTCTCTGGAAATTGTTTAGAGTTTTCTGTATTTTTTTTTAAAGGAAAAAAATATTGTTTACAAATTCCATAAACCGACTACGAACTATAGAATTTCTCTATAAACTCTATGCTTTAACATTTTTTTTCTTTTAATTTCACGGTACTCATCTCTCTTTCTCTTCAAAGTACTTTCTTTGTAAATGGTTTAGAGTTTTCTGTAGTTTTTTTTAATGGAAAGAATTGATGTTTACAAATTCCATAAACCGACAGAACTGTCACCCATTAAAAAGAAAACCAAATATTTTTTACTGTTCGTGTGCACAACTGATGGATTGAAAGAAAATGAAAAAGAAGGTATTACATTATCTACTATTCACATTAAGAAGTTTATTTATATGGAGCAAATCAACAGAAGATTGATATATTCTTGAAAGGCTAGAGCTTCACAACAACATTTTTAATCCACAAGAATAGAATATTATTGTAAAGTATATCTATGATAAGAATGGGGGAAGTGTTAGTGTAACACCCGGCATTTTCTGCCATGTAATAATCTGTTGAATTATTGTATGGATTTAAATTGCCATTATTACAATAACTATTTTATTGTAAACTTTGGAACATTTAATGGGGAGAGAACCGAACTGAAGGCTAACTAAACTAAACATTAAGTTTAAAATGCATGGAGGGGTAAATTGGAGAGAAATTAAGGTAGGTGGAAGTGAGCCAATGGTTGAATGACATCTGGCGACTTGATGAAGAAGTTAAGTTCTTCCTCCTACGTGAAACCCTCACTTCTCATCTGTTTCTTCCCACTGCTCCTTGCTCTCTCTTCCTGGCGATTTTGACAAAGCACCAACACTTTGTTTCCGCGCTTTTCTTCTATTTCCTTCAACTAAGGTAATCATCTACGGAAGTTATAGATTTTGGACAAGTTTAATGCGAGTTTTCACTGGGTCTAGGATTATTATTTCTATGAAAACTTACCGTTTTGGATGAAAATACGTTAGTGTGTTTTCCTAAAGAGTTGAAATGAGCTTGCTGCATATTCTACAAGTTATTTGTTAGCATTTGCAACTTGTTTAATTTCACTACATTGCAGCAAACAGGTTCGAGCATTTCTGAGACTTTCCAACTGACTGCATCGAGGAAAACAGGTAAGTTCATAACCGTAGGTTGGCCCTTAAGGCCCTACATCACGGAGGTACTAGGTTTCCTGTTCTGACGGGTAGTTTTGGGTAGAAATGTTATAGCTTCTGTCCAGTTTGTGTTCTGAGTTGTCTGTGTTCTGTCTTACAATATGCCCTATTATTTCTGATGACTGCTGTTATAGGTTCAGGCACTGAGAATGTCATGCATACCCGTTTTACTGAAAATCCATGCAAAACCGATTTCTGTACACTGTTTGAAACTAATAAGATAAAATCTGACTGAAATGTACCAGGTTAAGTGCGAGACGGGGACTGGCCACTGAACTGTTACTATTTACCGTTTACTGTACTGTATCCCTGAATGTGCCTGATAGTGCACCCTCCCCCTCCCCCACTGTTTGACAGTTCCCCTATAAGCTCCACTTAATTCTACTGCCACTGTAACTTAATGCTCTGTACTGTCACCGTATTTCTGAAACACTGCATGCATAGCATTTTGCATCACTGCATTCTGATTATGTCCTTACTGAGTTTTAGACTCATAGGTGAACTCTCTGATGTAGGTACTGAACCTGAAACCGAGGACCTTGTTCCTTAAAATGACGATCTGATGTAATTGGTGGATCGAGCTCACAGGGTGGTTGCTGCAGATAGACATGTTTCTGCTCTGAGGTTTCAGTTTTTAAGTAAAGTTTATGTCTGTAGGTTTTGCTGAACTCTGGTGTTTTGTTTCAAAACTCTATCTGGATTTTTGTTAGAAATCTGATTTATGTATAGGTTTTGTTGGTGTATTCTAAAACCTCTGTATTTGACAGTTGTATTTATGTCTTGGAATGTATTGAAATTATTCTGAAACTGCTGGGATTTCCTTTTTATTAGTTTGTGCATGGATGGCTTCTAGTTTGGAACTATCCATGTAGTTCGTTTCTTTGAATCTGTCAATTGCAAAGTATGTTCCACAACCTTGTTTAGAATTGGGTATTGAAGGTCTATAACTTTCATGTCTTCTGTTTGTACTGTATTGGACAGTTAAATTAGGTTCTGAAGTATTCTGAATTCGTTTGGGATATTCCCTGAAAATCTGTGCATGGATTGTCTCTGGTTATGGAGTAATCCACGCAGTTGTTTTCCTGAGTTTCTGTTAGGTTTTCTAGCTTTTGTCATGCTTCAAAACTGTGTTTGAAATCGGGTTTGGAGGCTTGAAGCCTTATTGCTTTTTGTTTCGAAGTTTTCTGTTGGCATGTCTTTCTGTTAAAACTTGTCAAGTTTCTGCCTTAAAAACCAAGTCATCCGCCCAGTGTAAATATGTCTTCCGGCTGATGTCAGCATAAGTCTTACGCCCAGTTTAAAACCCCGTCTTCCAGTTGACGTCACCCAAGTCTTCTGCCAGTGTAATTACATCTTCCGGTGACGTCATCTGTCTTGTCTTATTCGACATCCACCGCCGGCTTATCTCCTCCGCCCAGTTCATTCACAGTTTCTGTCTGTATCTTCCGGCTCACGTCATCCATCTTCCGGCTGACGTCATCACCTTGTCTGATTTCATCAATTGTCTGTATCCTCCGGCTGACGTCATCCATCTTCCGGCTGACGTCACCACCTCTTCCGCCCAGTTTTACTCAGCCTCTTCCGCTGAATATTGTTCGTCTTTTGTCGTATCTGAATCCACCGATAGCTCTAATCTTCCGCCTGACGTCATCTCCGTTTCTGTCTTTGCATTTACATCTTCCGGCTAACGTCATTCAAAGTCTTCCGCTGCTCCTTTAAACTAAGTCTTCCGTCGGTTATTCGCCTAAGTCTTCCGCCAATGTTTCCTGTTTCCTCCTCCGCCAGCCTTATGCTAATTTCTGTTCTGTTATCCATTATTGAAACCTGTTTTAAATTTCTACACCCGAGAACTCTCTCTCTCCCTATAAATGTTTTCTGTTACTCACGGTAGTTTCTCCCTCTCTGTAAAGTTACGTTTATAGGGTTTGCGATGACGGTGCACGTTTACTGTCATTCGATTATGTTTTCCGTTAAAGTTTTAAAAGTTCAGTTGGCTTTCATAAGTTGTTCCAGTAACGCTATCTGTTCTGTTTATGTTCAAAAAAAAAAATTTAGTCACCGTTTTCCGTCCACTGTCCCGGAGTGATGGCTCCGATCCCGGACCCCGATCGGGTTCGGTTTTGGGCTGTCACAGTTAGCATAGTCATTCAATTAGATTAAATTAGTCATTATTTCCTTTTTATTTATTTCCTTTATTATCTGCCTTTTTCCTATATACTGTACATTTATAATATCACACCAGTAAGGAAAAATATACGACAAATTACTTTCTCTCTGTCGTCTTCTTCTTTCTCTGCTTTTCTCTTCTCTAGAATACATCAATCTCTATTTCTCAACTTGGTATCAGAGTCGATGGCTTCATCTTCTTCAACAGTCCCCTCTTCTCCTCTGGTCGCCTCCCTTCCCTCCCTTCCCTTCCATGAATCAAACACTAACTATTAAGCTTGATTCTACAAATTACATTATATGAAAAGCACAGCTACTGAATATTGTTATCGCCAATGGTATTGATGCCATTCTTGATGGAACCTTCCCAACTCCTCCCCAATTTCTCGATTCTCTTTCCACCCAAATTAACCCAGATTTTACCCTCTGGCAGAGATATAAACGGCTCATTATGAGTTGGATTTTCTCATCCATCTCTAAATCTATTCTTCCTCAAATCGTTAGCTTCAATACTGCCACGGATATATGGCTTGCCCTTGGCCGATTATTTTCTTCCTCCTCCTTAGCCCGCATCACCGACTTTCGTAGCCAACTTCATAACCTGTCTAAAGATAATCTCCCAGCAGCAACTTATATTCAAAAACTTACCTCGATTTTCAACACTCTATCCGCCATTGGTGAACCCGTCTCATACCGCGACCATGTCATTTATTTCCTTGTCGGTCTCGGTAGCGATTACAACCCATTTGTGACTTCCATCACAAATTGGCAGGATGAACCGCCATTGGAGAAACTACATAGCCTCTTGCTGATTTATGACTTTCGCTCGGAGAAACAGAACTCTTCAACCCAGCTCCAGACCCCGAGCTCCCTTCAAGCCAACACGGCCGTTCAGAGGCCGTTCCGCTCTTCTCGGCCGTTCTACCATCACGATCACTCTGGCGCTCACAGCCCTAATTTTGCACCTCCACTGGCGAACTACCAATCTGGACATGGATTGGGCCTTGGACCAAATCAGAATTCAGCATGGCCCAGCTCTTCATTCAAGCCTCATTGTCAGATTTGTAAAAAAATGGACCACATCGCAGCGGTCTGCTATCACCGCCTCAATGCCTCATACCGGCCCAGCAGTCCAGCCCACTATCCTAACAATTATCCCAGACCTGCCCCCTACCCACCCAATTACTCCAGCCCACTCCAGCATCTCTTCCCCTTTCCTGCACAGGCTAACACTGCCGAACTTTTGCCGATTCCTTCTTCGGCCATTTCTGCAACTTCATCCCCTTGGCTGTTGGATTCAGGAGCAACCCACCATTTCACTCCCAATTCTTCTTTGCTCCTCAACCCTACTCCATACAATGGCTCCACAAATGTCTTGACAGCTGACGGTAAGTCTCACTCTATCGCTAACTCAGGTTCAACCATTATTCCCACTGCTAAATGCCCTCTGTTCTTACGCAATGTTTAGCATACTCCATTACTTTCTCACAAGTTCCTTAGTATTAATCAATTATGTCGTGAAAATTCAATCTTTGTTGAATTTCACTCTAACTATTTTCTGATTAAGGATCGGAGATGCCATCAGACAATTCTTCGAGGACTCCTCAGTAATGGCCTCTATAAAACCCCATGTGCTCCTCCTTCTGTGGCCGCCGCTCTGTCTGTAGCCACCAGTCCCTCCGTCCATGTTTGCTCTTCCGCTGGTTCCTCTTCAAATTTGTGGCACTTCCGTCTCGGCCATCCATGTGTTCCAGTTTTAAATTATGTATTGCGTCTATGTAATGTCCCTTCTGTTAAGCTTAATTTACCTCAACTATGTACTGCTTGTCAGTTGAGTAAAAACCATCGGTTACCATTTTCAATTTCAACTTCTTATGCACTTTCTCCTTTTGATCTTGTGCACATGGATGTTTGGGGTCCTTCCCCTATTTCCTCTATTACTGGTGCTCGTTATTTTCTATTAATTATTGATGATTGCACTCGTTTTACGTGTATGTATTGTTTAAAATTGAAAAGTGATGTTCTTAAAACATTTCAAAAATTTCACAAGCTTGTTCAAAATCAGTTTGGTTTTCCTATTAAAACTGTCCAATCTGATTGGGGTGACAAATTCCAATCTTTATCTACTGTTTTTAAATCTCTTGGCATTCATCATCGGATTTCTTGTCCCCACACTCCAAATCAAAATGGACGTGTAGAACGCAAAAATCGTCATGTTGTCGAAACTGGTTTGGCTCTTCTTTTTCATGCGTCCGTTCCTCAACATTTTTGGCCTTATGCCTTTGCTACTACCACAACTTTAATAAATTATCTACCTACTCCTATTTTAAACAACAATTTCCCGTTTGAATGTTTGTTTGGGTCTATTCCGCCTTACTCATCACTACGTGTTTTTGGCTATCTTTGTTTTCCCTTCCTTCGTCCTTTCAGCACTCATAAATTACAGCCTCGCTCCCTTCCTTGTGCATTTCTCGGGTACAGTCCTCATCACAAAGATTATCTATGCCTAAATTATATGTCAAATAAAATTTATGTCACCCTTCATGTCACCTTTGACGAGTCACCCTTCCCCTTTTCCACATATACTTCCTCCTCTACATCACCTACTTTCTTCTCGGTCCCACTCACGTCATTACCTTTTCCACCATTCCATTTCCACCCTCACATCTTACCCGACCCTATACCTATCAACTCCACTACTTCTCCTACCTTTTCCATAGCACCTCCTTTCCCTTCTCCTACCCCAATTATCACCTCAAACTCGAGAGATAGTTTACTTACCGTCAATCATCATTCCATGAGAACCCGCTCCAAAGATGGCATTTTTAAGCCAAAAGCTTTACAAGCCCAAGCCACTTTACATCTTGAACCAACAACTTTCCAACAAGCTTCTAAAAGCCATCATTGGATGGTTGCTATGCAAGAAGAAATTTCAGCTCTCCACAAGAATGACACGTGGCAACTTATTTCTCTACCTCAAGGTGCCAAGCTTATTGGTTGTAAATGGGTTTTTAAAGTCAAGCTTAACTCTGATGGCTCTATCCACCGATATAAGGCTCGTTTAGTGGCAAAAGGGTATGATCAGACTGAAGGCATCGACTATGATGAAACTTTTGGCCCGGTTGTCAAACCTGCAACCATTTGCACTATTTTATTGTTGACATTCTCTTGGTTGGATTATTAGACAGCTTGATGTCAGCAACGCTTTTCTTCATGAAGATCTCACTGACACGGTGTATATGCAACAACCCCCAGGGTTTGTTGATCCTTCTAATGCTTCTGGTGTTTGCCTACTACGGAAAACTTTATATGGACTAAAACAGTCTCCTAGAGCTTGGTACAATAAGTTGTACTCTGCTTTGCTTGCATGGGGTTTCTCAGCATCAAAATCCGATACATTTTTATTTATTTGTCGGAAGAACTCCTCCATTATTCTCATGTTGGTGTACGTCGACGATATTATTCTGACAAGTAAATCCACTTCTCTTATGGACCAGTTTCTACATTATTTACATCGTCAGTTTGTAGTTCGTGACCTTGGTCCTCTCTCCTTTTTCCTTGGCATTTTAGTTACTCGAACTCCTACTGGTATGCATTTTTCTCAATCTTGATATATTTCTGAATTACTTCATAAGGCTAAGATGAGTTCTTGCAACCTTGTGCCTACTCCGATGGTATCGAGCCCAATACTATCCAAGAATTCTGGTACTCCGTTACTTGATGGCTCTACTTATCGTAGTATTGTAGACAGTCTCCAATATTGTTGTCTTACAAGACCAAACATTGCCTTTGCAGTCAACTAAGTTTGTCAATTTATGCATGCACCTTCAGATGTTCACTGGCAATCCGTTAAGCGTATTCTCTGTTATCTTCAAGGGACACTATCTTTAAGTATCTCCTTCTCTCCTTCGCCTCATTTTAACCTGACCTGTTATACAGATGCAGACTGTGATTCTTGTCTGGATGATCAAAAAAACACGAGTGGCTATTGCATATTTTTGGGCACAAACCTTATCTCTTGGTCCTCAACAAAACAAAATGCCGTCTCTCGATCAAGCACGGAGTCTAAATATCGAAGCGTTGCAAATGGAGCAGCTGAAATTCTTTGGCTTCAATCCTTACTCCGTGAAATTGGTATTATATCACCCGATATCCCTATCATTTTTTGTGATAATTTGAGTGCGACATATTTAGCATCCAACCCCGTGTTACACTCAAAATCCAAACATGTTGAAATTGACTTCCACTTTGTTCGAGAAAAGGTACAACAAAAATCGTTACTGGTTCAGTTTACTCCTTCACAGAACCAGCTTGTAACGACCCCAACCCAGTCAGGGCTGCCACGAGCATTGCCTTGACGTACATTTACTTCTAGTTTCATTTCATGACATAAAACTTTTCATTTTTTCCTCGTGACACCATAAATCCTAGACTCGGATCATAAATCATTTAAGGTTATATATATATATTCGAAAACTCGAGGACATATAACTTAAACAACGTCGACTAAAATCTTAAAACCACTGAACTCAATCCATAGACTTATTTAAGCTTATCATCCGCAGACCACGTGTCACCCACGTGACTTCATTAACTCGACAGATGACATCCACTGCTCACATTCACAAAACATATCCACCACTCACATTCACTGAATACATCCACCGCTCAACAGTAATATCCCAGATCTACCGATGACGTCAGCCGGATGACTCGTTCACCCAGCATCCACCGGTCAGTAACACTCAACTTCTACCGATGACGTCAGCCGGATGACTCGTTCATCCAGCATCCACCGATCAATTCTGTCGAGTGACATCCACCGCTCAACAGTAATACACGACATCCACTGATGACGTCAGCCGGATGACTCAATCTCCCAGTATCCACCGATCAATAACACTCAACATCTACCGGTGAACAGTAACACTCAACATCCACCGATCAATAACACTCAACATCAACCGGTGACGTCAGCCGGATGACTCAATCACCCAGCATCCACCGATCAATAATACTCAACATCTTCTTGTTATTGATCAAAGTTGAGACTTCAATTCTTTCCCTCCGTCTTTCTAAAAACTTAACTCCCTTTTTCCAAAAATCCCCATACACATAGACCTCGCAATCCTTAACTTAAGTTCATAGTGGAAGACTTATCACATAGAGAAGATTCTTAAATCTGGAACCTTCTTAAACTTAAACTCGTACTTAATAAGTCAAATGTCTGTTAACATAAAGAAATTCTTTTCCTATTTATGCATCTTGTCATAGATCTTACTAACTTGTACTGAAAGTAACGCTCCTCGGGTTAAAATCGCTTCCCAGCCACAAATCATCACTATGAGTAACCACCAGTAACTAGACCTAAGCATTTCCTTCTAGAATGAAATCCTCACTTGCTGCTTCGTCACCTACATCATAAGGTTCAAACTATAAGCCTAATACTTAGTAAGGAGTGCAATAAACACATGTATGCTCATGAATGCTGCATACTTAATAAAATCATGTTCACATCTTTTACTCAAATCGGGAATCATGCTTGTGTTCACATTCATTTTCAAATAGTGGGAATCATATTCTTGTTCATCGTTTTTATATCATGGATTAAGGAGGAGTTTGTGCCGAAGGGGGTAGGCCGAGTACATGTACATGGCCCTTACGGGCAAGAATCGTGGTCCATCCCTGGACAGTGACATGGTCAAACCGCCCCCAACCCTCACTTAATCATGGTTGCATACATTTCATATTCATATCCCATTCATTGTTCTTCTCATGTTCTTGCTCTTTTCACGTTCTTGTTCTTTTCATGTTCTTGTTCATCATTTACATAACATGAATTAAGGAGAAGTTTGTGCCGAAGGGGGGTAGGCAGAGTGCGTGTACATGGCCGTTACGGACAGAAATCATGGTCCCTTTCTGGACAGTGACATGGCCAAACCGCCCCCAACCTTCACTTAATCATGGTTGCATACATTCCATATTCATATCTCATTCATAAGAGAAACATGTACATAAAACTTTTTCGTATTCTTGGAAGACAAATCATGATGCAGGAGCATGAATACACTTAAATCATCAGACTATGAAAAGAATCATTGTAACACCCAACGAGTTTGACCAGGTGACTTTCTTAACTGTTTTAACGGCCATGTTTATTTTGATCTTTTCGGTTTAGAATTTTATGCCAAGGCTTAATCAATGTGCATGTGTCATAAATTAGGTTGGGTGGCAGGATTTGTAATTAAGAATGATTGGATTAGGTATAAATAGGAAATGGAAACTTTTAAACCTCACTGTAGCCGACATTCCCTTCTGCATTCTCTCATTTCCCCGAGCTGTCTCCCTCTCCGCCAGCGACTCTATCTTTGACGATAGATTCCTCCAACCTTCACTCTGATAACCTAAGTTCGAGGTAAGATTTAGTCAATGTAGTTACCGTGTAGTTATTTGGAACTCTGTTTTTAACTAGAGCCCAATGTTTCAAGATTCTTCAATGGCCAAATAATAGAAACATTTATAATCGGTGTTTGGTAATAGCATTTCCGAATCGATTCTGGACATTTAATATAACCGACCCTGATTAATCATTAGTTGAACCTAGCTGTTTTTGTTTTGGATTTCAGACTGCACACAGAAAACTAGACTAAGGGATTCGGGAATGACTTTAGTTATTAGATTCTAGGATGATTTGTGATTAGGACTACTAGGATTTTCATTTTAACTACTGCAATGTAAATGTTTTAAGTGAAGAAGTCTGAAGAAAAGGAGTTCAAGTTGCTAAGGAAACCAGGTAAGTGAATGTGTAGGATTCCCGGCCATTAGGGCCTTACATCACAAGGATGCTAGGTAGAAACTGATACGATGATTAGAAGTTATTTAAGTTACTGTCTAATACTTATGTTGATGTTTGACTTAATGGTATGATTTCACGTCGGATGAATGCACTATTCTGTAGCTTGATGAGTTAAGAGTTCTCATGTTCATGCATCATGAATGTTTTATGCATATGAAAATGTTTTAATAGCATGTTTTCCTCATGAACAAGATAAGAATATAAAACTTACGCAACGTGAATTAAGCGAGGGTTGGGGGCGGTTTGGCATATGTCACTGTCCAAAAGGAAGGACCATGATTACGACCCGCAAGGGACTATGTACACTCTCACTGTCAACCCCCCTTACCGGCACAAATTGTAACACCCGAGTTACGACTAGGTAATTTTCCTAACTGTATTAACGGTCATGAACATTTAATCTTTGCGGTTTAGAATTTTAAGACAAGTGTAATTAATTACATGTGGGTTTAAACTAGGTCGAGTGGCAAAGTTGTAATAATAGAGGGCTTAGACCGATATTTAAAGGAAGTGGAAATGATTTAAACCTCATTAGCTCACTGTAGCCGACATCTTCCATCCTCGGCGATTCCTTCTCTCGCAAGCTCTCGCCCTCTGCCTGCCTGTGATCCTTCCTTCGACGACCAGTTCCCTTGCTACTTCTCGGTTACCTTACGCTCGAGGTATGAGTTAGACAATGTAGTTATCAGTTAATCGTTTAGCTCTGTTTTCAGCTTGAACCCGTAACTCAAATCCTTAAACAACAGGGTAATAATATAGTTCATTGTTAATCTGAGAGTGATAGCGTCATTCCGAATCAGTTTTGGACATTTAAAAACAATCAACCCTGAGTAACCGATAGTCGAATCTGTCTATTACAGTTCTAGGATTTTAGATTTTGCACAGAGCGTTAGACTAAGGATTCAGGATGGCTTTGTCTATTAGACCCTAGGATGACTTGAGGTTAGAACTTATAGGACTTTGTTTTAACTACTGCAATGTGAATGTTTTAGGTGAAGAAGTTCGAAGAGAAAGAGCTCAAAGTGCTAAGGAGACCAGGTAAGTGAATGTATAGGTTTCTCGGTCAATAGGACCCTACATCAAAGGATGCTAGGTAGAAACTCGTACGATGATTAGTAGTTCTTTCACGTTACTGTCTAGCATTTATGTCGACGATTGGTTCGATAGTAAGCTTTTCATACTGGCTGAATGTTCTGTCCTACAGCTTGGACGAGTTAAAGAACCCCATGCTCATGCATTATCAATGTTTTATACACATGAAAATGTTTTAAAAGCATGTTCTCTCATGAACAAGATAAGATGATAAAATCCCTACAACGTGGATGAGTGAGGGTTGGGGGCAGTTCGGCGTATGTCACAGTCCATAGTATGACATATGAATACGACCCGCAGTAGGGACAATGATCAAACTCACTGTCGAACCCCCTTTACCGGCACAAATCCTCTCTCATCCCACGCAACATGAACAATGATATGAATAACGAATATGGTTCAGCGATATGGACTATGATACGAACGATGAATGTGTTTCAGCGATGTGAACTATGTTATGAATGATGAATATGGAATAATGATTATGAACAAGAAAAGACTCATGACCACGTTTTTCTCTGAATTATGCATTCATGCATTCATGTTATTGTTGCATTCCTTACTAAGCATTAGGCTTATAGTTTAATCCTTTGATGTAGGTGACGAGTTTTCAGGTGAGGGATTCAAGTTAAATGAGGAAGTCTAAGTTCGGCTGTTGGAGAATGCTCAGTGTGACAGTGAAGGCTGGATTGGCGAATAAGTTCTCTGGTTTATGCTCTATGAACATTATTAATGATTTTAATATGGAAGTATAAGTAGAATGAAGTTATTTCATAGTACTGGGATTTGAAATTTTCTGGATGCTCACTGGATAGAGGATGGTACAGTTTATTGAATATCTTTTGTTCAAGACTTCCAATATATGTACTCTGAGGGAATCATTGATTTTTGTTTACAGAAATGTTAAGTCTAGAAAGTTTGAGACTTGTTCATGATTATGTCTATTGGGAGATGTTGTTTAGTCCTACCGGTAGAAGTGGTGTGTTTTCTATCGGTAGATGCAGGGTGTTTTCTATCGGTAGCTATAGTACGTTATCAGTCGGTAAATATAAAGGATTTCTTTTGCTATCGGTAGAAGTAGTGAGATTTCTGTCGGTAGATACAGTGTGTTTATATCGGGTGATGTAGGAGTCTTTTTCCCTGTCGCCTACTCATCGGTAGATGCAGTTTATTTATTTTTCCTGCTGACGTCATTGGCAGATACAGTTTGTTTAGCTTCCTGCTGACGTCATCGGCAGATGTAGTTTATATACCTTCTTGCTGACATCATCGGCAGATGCGGTTTGTATATCTGCCGACGAACGATTAATGAATTGTGTGGGATGCACGTGACTATCGATAGTTGTGAGCCCTCTCCTGTTTTGTCGTTGAGTTCGGCAGATGCTTTTTTTTAAAAAATCCCCCAGCCAAATGTCTTATTTCATTGTCCATGTCCTACATGTGACTACAGAATTAGTATTTCCGCTGCTTAGTAAAAAAAAAATCCACACAACATGAACGAAGAATATGATTGATGAACATGAATGATGAATATGAATAACGAGCATGAATGATGATTATGAACGATGAATACGAACGATGAACAAGAATGAAGACTTTGAGCATGAATGTGAACAAGAAAAGATTCATGAGCATTTGTTTCTTAAAATGAGCATTCATGCATACTTGTTAGTATTGCATTCCTTACTAAGCATTAGGCTTATAGTTTAAACCTTATGATGTAGGTGAAGATTTAGCAGGTGAGGATTCCAAATTTAGTGAGGATGTCTAAGGCTGGTTGCAGGATGGTGCTCAGGGTGGAAGTCTGTGGCTGGCAGGCGAATATGACCCGTAGTTATGCTCATAATGTGTCAGTAAGATTTATGATGAACTAATGTTTAAGTAGAATGAGATTTCCTTTAGAATATTGGATTCTGTGATTGTCTAGCTTGGCTACCAAAATTTGGGGATGATTATAAGGTTATAAATGATCTGAATTAATTAAGTCTTCCGCTACATGTATCCTAGATGAGTTCATGTTTCATGTCTGCCTATGTTTATGTCTACGAGTATGAGATCTGTGAAGGTCAGATTATCTTTCTGTCGATATGAGTTGTTTGAAGTTTTCTGTATTTTTACTGCTGTGTGATAGAAGTTGGATGAATACATCATCCGGCTGACGTCACCGGTGGATGGCGAACGTTTGTTGTTCATCGGATGATGTCTCTTATCGGTTGAGGTAAGTGAGTCACGTGTATTGCACATGCTTACCGGATGATGTCTCTGTTGAATGAGGACATCATCCGGCTGATGTCATCGGTGGATAGGGACAATTGTTGCCCACCGGATGATGCCTCTTACTGGCGATGTTAAGTAGTCACGTGAGATGCACACGTCTATCGGATGATATAAATATAGTTTTGTCGTCTAATGACCGGGCGATGTAGTGTAATTCAAATACCAGGTGATTTACAATGGATTACGTGCACTACATGTGCCCATCGGTAGATGAC
The DNA here is from genome assembly GCA_022432975.1 of Begonia masoniana. Classification (NCBI taxonomy): domain Eukaryota; kingdom Viridiplantae; phylum Streptophyta; class Magnoliopsida; order Cucurbitales; family Begoniaceae; genus Begonia; species Begonia masoniana. Next base: position 32,526,388 of record CM039514.1, read on the forward strand.
CTCTACCGGGCGATGTCCATTGAGTCACGCGAAGTGCACGTGACAGATCGGATGATGTGTACCCTATCAGCCGATGCATGCAAACCCATGCAGCCCGAACAGGATGACGTCGTGTAACACCCAAAATAACGACCAGGTAATTCCCTTAACCGTTTTAACGGTCGTGTTTAATTAATTTTTTTTTTTCGGTTTAGAATTTTATGCCGAGCTTAATTAATTACATGTGGATTTAAGCTAGGTTGAGTAGCAAAGTTGTAATAATGGAGATTTGCGACCGGTATTTAAAGAAAATGGAAAGGGTTCAAACTTCATTTAAACCACTGTAGCCGACATCTTCTACTCTCGGCGATTTCTTCTTTCCCAAGCTCTTGCTCTCTGCTTTCAGCATACTCTCTTCGACGATCGGTTTTCTCTGCCACTACTCGTCTACTCTGTGCCTGAGGTATGCATTAGGCAATGTAGCTATCTGTTAGTTTATTAGCCCTGTTTTCTACTCGGCATTGGAGTTTTGGATTTTCCAATGGCCGACTAATAATAAGAACATTTGAAATCTGGAAGTGGTAATGTCTTTCTGAATCGATTTTTGGACACTAAACAACCAACCCTGAGTTATCGCTAATCGAATCTGTCTGTTCTGGGTTTTGGATTTCTAATCGCACAGAGGACTATACTAGGGATTCGGGAGTGACTTCAGCTAATAGATCCTAGGGTGACTTGTGATTAGGACTAATAGGATTTTTGTTTTAACTACTGCAATGTGAATGTTTTAGGTGAAGAAGTTTGAAGAGAAAGGAGCTCAAATCGCTAAGGAGACCAGGTAAGTGAATGTATAGGATTTCCGGCCAATAGGGCCCTACATCACAAGGATGCTAGATAGTAACTGATATGACGATTAGAGGTTATTATGCCACAGTCTAGTACTTATGTTGACATTTAGTTTAATGGTAAGTTTTCATACTGAATGAATGTTCCATTTTGTAGCTTGCATGAGTTAAGAATTTCCATGTTCATGCATTATCAATGTTTTATGCACATGAAAATGTTTTAAAAGCATGTTTTCTCATGAACAAGATAAGATGATAAAATCCCTGCAACGTGGTTGAGTGAGGGTTGGGGGCGGTTCGGCGTCTGTCACAGTCCAAAGAAGGACATATGAATACGACCCGCAGTAGGGACCATGATCAAACTCAATGTCGAACCCCCTTTACCGGCACAAATCCTCTCTCATTCCACACAACTTAAATGATGAATATGAACAATGATTATGTACAATGATTACGAATGGTGAATATGAACAATGATTATGAACAATGATTACGAATGATGAGTATGAACAATGATTATGAACAATGATTACGAATGATGAATATGATTCATGATTATGGATGATGATTATGAAAAAGAAAAGACTTAAGACCATGTATTTCTCCAAAATATGCATTCATGCATTCATGTTATTGTTGCATTCCTTACTAAGCATTAGGCTTATAGTTGAACCTTTTGATGAAAGAGAAGAGTTAATAGGTGAGGATTCCCAATTCCAAGAGAACGTTTAAAGCTGGTTGCTGGAGGATGCTTAGTGTGACAGTGTAAGGCTGGATAGGCGATTAAGTTCCCTGGTTATGCTCATAGTAAGTCAGAAAAGTTTATGAAAAACAAATGACTAAGTAGAACAGAATTTCCTATAACAATGAGATTCGGATTTGAATGGTTTGACTTTAGAGTCTGAATACGACTTTAAGGATTATTGAATGGTTTGTGTTGCTTAAGTCTTCCGCTATGCGTATTTTGGATGAGTTTATGATCCTTACTCTTTGATGTTTATAGTTACTAAGTTAAGAATCAGGTGAGTTGTGATATGTTCTATCGGATGAAGATGTTTGATGATTATAGTGTTTTACTGCCGTATGATAGAAGCTGGATGAGGCAATCATCCGGATGACGTCATCGGCGGATGTCAAATGATGGGAGTTGAACGATTGAGTCTTCCGGGTGACGTCACTGGAAGATGTAGTATGACGTCACCGGAAGATGTAGTTTGTTTCCTCGCCCGATGATGCAAATGTTAATTTGTCGTCTAGCGTTCGGTGGATGAAGTGTATTTCTTCACCGGATGCTGGGAATGTTAATTTGTCGTCTAGCGTTCGGTGGATGAAGTGTATTTCTTCACCGGATGCTGGGAATGTTAATTTGTCGTCTAGCGTTCGGTGGATGAAGTGTATTTCTTCACCTGATGCTGGGAATGTTATTTTATCGTCTAGCGTTCGGTGGATGAAATGTATTTGAGTCACCGGAAGATGAAGATGTTATTTTGTCGTCTAGTGATCGGCAGATGTAGAGTATTTTCTTGTCGTTTAATGTTCAGGTAATGTTTTAAATCGGTCACGTGAGGCACACATGTCCACCGGTCGATGTAGGGTAAATATGAACATCTAGTGGAGAATGTTCGGGACCGGGCGATGTCTTTAATTAGGCACGTGCAACACCCGTGACCACCGGTGGATGTCTATTGCTGGTTGAGATCAGATGTGTCGCGTGGCGGACACGTGAACATCTTTCGATGTGAGTCTATAACTCTATCGGTAGACGCAGATCAAGAGATGTTTGAAAAAAAAAAAAAAAAAAAAAAAAAAAACAAAGAGGGAATAATATTAACACTAATAATGAACAAGGTGTATGGAAGTAAGAATCAAATGATTAAGAGATCAAGTAATGAATTGTGTGGCGATTCCGTTGGGGTCGTTACACGTCGAGTGATCTGAGGGCATTTCTTCTCTGCCTGATTATGTCATGGGACTGATAACTGAGCATAGTCGCTCGATTCTGTGAACTAATGAGTTATTAGATTTACGAAAGAGTTGAGTTTTGGATGGTTTAGTTTTTGTCAGATGATATATTGTCCGCGAGTCAAGTTTAAGTTCTAAGTTTCGAGAAATAAAAAAAATATCCGATGACGTGGCACTACATCTGCCGATGGCAACACACAACATCTGCCGATGGCAACACACAACATCTGCCGATGACATTTATACTACATCTTCCGATAGATTAACTCACATCATCTGCCGATGACGTGGCACTACATCTGCCGATGGCAACACACAACATCTGCCGATGGCAACACACAACATCTGCCGATGGCAACACACAACATCTGCCGATGGCAACACACAACATCTGCCGATGGCAACACACAACATCTGCCGATGGCAACACACAACATCTGCCGATGGCAACACACAACATCTGCCGATGGCAACACACAACATCTGCCGATGGCAACACACAACATCTGCCGATGGCAACACACAACATCTGCCGATGGCAACACACAACATCTGCCGATGGCAACACACAACATCTGCCGATGGCAACACACAACATCTGCCGATGGCAACACACAACATCTGCCGATGGCAACACACAACATCTGCCGATGGCAACACACAACATCTGCCGATGGCAACACACAACATCTGCCGATGGCAACACACAACATCTGCCGATGGCAACACACAACATCTGCCGATGGCAACACACAACATCTGCCGATGGCAACACACAACATCTGCCGATGGCAACACACAACATCTGCCGATGGCAACACACAACATCTGCCGATGGCAACACACAACATCTGCCGATGGCAACACACAACATCTGCCGATGGCAACACACAACATCTGCCGATGGCAACACACAACATCTGCCGATGGCAACACACAACATCTGCCGATGGCAACACACAACATCTGCCGATGGCAACACACAACATCTGCCGATGGCAACACACAACATCTGCCGATGGCAACACACAACATCTGCCGATGGCAACACACAACATCTGCCGATGGCAACACACAACATCTGCCGATGGCAACACACAACATCTGCCGATGGCAACACACAACATCTGCCGATGGCAACACACAACATCTGCCGATGGCAACACACAACATCTGCCGATGGCAACACACAACATCTGCCGATGGCAACACACAACATCTGCCGATGGCAACACACAACATCTGCCGATGGCAACACACAACATCTGCCGATGGCAACACACAACATCTGCCGATGGCAACACACAACATCTGCCGATGGCAACACACAACATCTGCCGATGGCAACACACAACATCTGCCGATGGCAACACACAACATCTGCCGATGGCAACACACAACATCTGCCGATGGCAACACACAACATCTGCCGATGGCAACACACAACATCTGCCGATGGCAACACACTACATCTGCCGATGGCAACACACAACATCTGCCGATGGCAACACACAACATCTGCCGATGGCAACACACAACATCTGCCGATGGCAACACACAACATCTGCCGATGGCAACACACAACATCTGCCGATGGCAACACACAACATCTGCCGATGGCAACACACAACATCTGCCGATGGCAACACACAACATCTGCCGATGACTGGCACTATCATCTGGCAGATTAACTCACCTAATCTGCCCGATGCCGTGGCATACATCTGCCGATGGCAACACACAACATCTGCCGATGGCATATCGTCTGCTGATGACGCCAGCCGGAAGACCAAATACTTTTCCTCTTCCGATGACGTCCTCCGGAAGAAGACTTACCCGACTCCCATCCCAATCCTCCTGTCGATTTCTACACTTCAAAATAAACATCTCCTGCCGATAGACAAGTACTTTTCATCTACGACTACTAAAACATTAACCTAACATCTTCTTCTTCCGGTAGACAAGCAAACTCATCTACGATTTCTAAACTCATATAACACTCACACCTTCGATAGACAAATACATTTCGTCTACCGGCAGCACAAACATCATAACTTCAAACTTAATACCGGGACCACCAACGGAATAAACCACAGATTCATTAAAACTCATACAGCGGATGACGTCAGCCGGAAGGACTAACCAACAAACATCTACCCTTCGGCATCTGCCGATGACGTCAGCCGGAAGACTACCTCTTCCAGCTTCCGTCTTACGGTAGAGAACTCTAAATCATCAAATGACTCCTTCCAACAGAAAGAAAACACAACTCATTCAAAATGCATATAGCGGAAGACTTAAGCAACTGACCATTTATAAATCTATATAATCATTCCCTGACTCAATGATCCACTAGACAGTTTCAAAGCTCAACGTTTTAAATAATCTCATCCTACTTAAACTACCATATTCTTTAACATACTGTAACATAAGAGTCTTAACCAGGGGTCATAAATCGCCTCTCCAGTCCCGCACTGTCACCTTGAGCATCCTCCAGCAACCAGCCTTAAGCATCCTCTTTGAACATAACATCCTCACCTGAACCTTCTTCACCTACACCATAAGGTTTAACTATAAGCCTAATGCTTAGTAAGGAATGCATGCTGACAGATATACATGAGTACACAATTTAAAGGGACATAAGTTCATAAACCATTCTTCATTCATGTTCATCTTCATCCTTTACATAACATGTATTAAGGCAGGGAACGAGGGAGGAAGACTGGGGTACATAGTCATTTGCCTATCACGGCAGTCGTACATAATCATTTGCCTATCGCGGCAATCATGATACATCACTCGGCCTCCCCAGTGGGAGAATTCGCGAGCCATACATATCATTAACTCGGCCTCCACCAGTGGGAGATTTCGCGAGTCATACATATCATTACTCGGCCTCCACCAGTGGGAGAATTCGCGAGTCATACATAGCATAGTCTTTTCCCCGTTCTGCCCTTAATTATGGTTACATTTACTTTTCATATTCTCTACTTAATCATAAACGTGGGCATAATACATAGACATGAGGTTCACAGAGAAAAGTCATACCATAAGGACAAGTAGAACATCCTGTAACTTTACATTTACTTACACAACTTCTTCATGTCGTGGAAATAACAAATCATAGTCAACAAGTTAACATTTCAGTGATTTCCTAATACCCTTGCGGTGTAGGGCCCTAGTGGCCGGAAATCTTAACACATTCACTTACCTGGATTCCTTAGCAATCCGAGCTTCTTTCCTTTAAACTTCTTCACCTAAAACATGTACATTACAGTAGTTAAAACAAAGTCCTAATAGTCCTAATCGTAAACCGTCCTAGGATCTAATAGCTAAAGTCATTCCGATTCCTCTGTTGACACACTGCAGTCTGAAATCCGAAACTAGGTGGACAGGTTTTACCATTGATTAAATCCGAGTTGGTTACTTAAAATGCTCAGAATCGATTCGGGATGACATTTCTACTCTCAGATTTTAAAAGTCTAAAGCTACTCGGCCACTGCTAAAAATATCCGAACTCAGTGCCGAGCTGAAAACAGAGCTCTATTTACTAATGAATGACTACATTGTCCATTTCATACCTCGGGTGCGGATTTGCAGAGAAGAGCAAGCTCGAAACCGGTCGTCGGCAGAGGAAAGTTCTGGTAGCCGAGAGCAAGAACTTGGAAGAGAAGAAATCGCCGAGAGGGAATGTCGGCTACAGTGGCAATAAAATGAGATTTAAGGTTTCCATTTCCTATTTATACTAAATCCATCGATTTTAATTTACAAAACTGCCACCCAACCTAGTTTTACTTAACTTGTAATAATTTATCTTAACATTAAATTTTAAATCATAAAGGTTAAATAAGAGGGTGACAATGAAAATGGTCAGAAAATCACCTGGCCGAAACGTCGGGTGTTACATTAATGGCCCGAAATCTTAACACACTCACTTACCTAGATTCTTTGGCAATGTCTTTCCTTCACTTGGAGCTTTTCCCACCTAAGACATTTCACATATTAATGTAAGAAAACAAGTCCTAAGTAGTCTAATATTCTAAAATGGTAGCTTTCTAACTAAGTATATATCCTAGAAGTCTAACTCATCTCCATTCGAGCATTATATCAGTCACCTAGTGTGCATAAAACCTTAGCTAAACGATAATGGTGTTCGGGTTCACCAACTACCCAGGCTCAGCCAACGTTCGTTATTTCTACTTATTATCTAAAACAATTATAAATGCTATGTTAATAGCTATAGCTACCATGATACTACAACTTTCTCAGAAAACCCGAATCTAAATCTCTAATCAACTCTCAAATGACTAATCAGTAAACACATTATCCAAATCTTACCTCGAGCTTGGAGTATCGGAAGAAGTCCGAAGGAAGCTGTTCGCTGGAGGGAAGAACAGAAAAGAGCTGAGAGGATAGAGAGTCGGCTGAGAGAGGAAAGTCGGTTGGTGGAGGTTTTTGTGAGGTTTAAGGATTTTCATTTTCTATTTATATTAATTAGAATCAACTTTCTTTATAATCTTACTACTAACCCTACTTTTCACTCAAACCAATATACCCATAAATTTAGATCCTCGTAAATTCCAACCATACACAAAGAAATCCTTAGAATAAATACCTGACCGAAGTGCCAGTTGTTACATCCTTCCCTCCTTAAACAAAATTTTGTCCTCAAAATTTGCCCAACATAGTAGTCTTATTCCTCTACCTATGGTCATCCTATACTCTTTGAGTCCATTTCTTTCGTCTTTCCCAAAATTCAATTTTCAATCCACGATCTACTATTCTATCCATGATCTACAATTCTATCCATAGTTGGAATCAATCTCTATGGCTCTAAGCCGAAACTCCTAAACTTAACACCCGACATTAGCTTCATAACCGTACTCATTATCCTTAATCAAACTCAACATGTTCTTGACCATGCATCGAATACCATTAAGCTCATAAATCTCCAATTAATCATCCAGAAGTTGAACCTTCTAGTTAGTCTATTTTGTCTTTTGCTCAAATTTCACGAATCAGTTCTTGATCCAAACCCTTAACCTCTCGATGAGACTAACTTTAAGGTCTCAATAACCAATACTTCTAAAATCCCATAAAATTTAAACTTTTATTCGTATTTTGATCATGCATGTGTAAGGGTGCTCAGCCCCGTTCAGCAGAAGACTATCATGTGTGAGAACTTCATCTCAGGTTTTATTACTTAATTTCTCTCGGAAAAAAAAAATTATTCACTTAGTTCTTCTCGGGTTTCATCAATTTAAACAGTGGAGAATGTTTCTCTCAATCGGGTTTGGATGACAAGAGCCTTAGGAGACGTGGACGACAAAATCTAAGAAGGCGTGGACATTTAAAACAATACTCAGTGTGGACGACTGAAACCGTAGGCAGTGTGGACGACTGGGTTTCTCTGCCAGAATACTTAACTAAAATTTATCGTCCACAGACTTTGGACGATGACTTTCTTACAGAATACTTAACTAAAACTTATTAAGATTTAAAAATTTATCTTTCGACCCTCTTTGGTATAACTTATTTAAAGACGGCTAACTCCATTCAGTGGAGGGCATACCACGTGTGGATACCTCGTGCTAAATTTAAACTTAACTAAACGTGCTAAATCAGTAAAATAGGGTCTCGGTCGATGTTTAAATCCTCTACTAGAACATTTAACCGAATCATTATAAGAAAACCACCTTAATGTATATAGCTTTTATCAAACACCTAATCTCCCAACTAATCACTTAGGTACGAAAATGTGCAGCATAATCTTATACTTATCATCAACCTCAAATCACCTGCCCAAATCATCCAGAAAACATACACATAAAACTTTCGTTAAACCTCTAACTTTTCCATACCAAAGTACTTTAAAACTACTTATGATTCTCCTACTTAGTCCTATACATCCGTATAACCCGAAACATATGTACCCCACATCAAAATACCTATACGTAAATTCACCAACTATAAACATAATCATAAGGTGTGACAACTTAGATTCTACATTTCCTTAGTAATGCCCTCCCATAAATTAGTTCATCCATAGCGTCCAAAATCACATACTTTCCTCAAGAAACTCTTCGTTTAATATAACTGTTCCACTGTGGGTTTCACATCTAAAGTCCCCATTGCCATAATCCTCAACTATATTATCAAACTACTCTCAAGATCACAACAGATCCGACTAGGAGTTAAAGTTGTTACTTTCTTAAGTTCATGGTACATTTCAATTTAGGTTGTAAAAGTAGTTTTGTACTTAGATATACTATCCCAAGCTTATCTTCCTATATATATCTGAAACCTGGAAACATCTCATCGTTACGATTTGTCTTTATAGTTCTCCGAACATAGGTGTTCCTACCTTCATAGTGGAAGTAAGTCCCATGTCTGTGGTTCTTAACTCAACTGTATTACCTATAGACTCATCTCTTAACTCCGACACTCATAAACCAAAAGAGTTTACAATCCCTTACTTTGTTACATTTCCTATAATTGGTACCCACTCCCACCGATTCGTCATTCTTCTAACATCACCCTGTGGCGTCAATCCTTTAAACATGACTTTCAATTTAAGGTGCTTAGCTTTTCTCGAATGGTTTTTTTTTTTTAAAGGCAGAACTCATTTCCTAGGGAAACGGCTCGTTCTAGTAATTTGAATATCTCCTAACATAAAATTCTCTGACCCCTTAAATGTCTTCGAAATTGATTAATTCTCTAACTCCGATTGATCTCCTTATTTTCCCTTGCGGGTAAAGGTCAACACGAACACGCCTAAGTAGTGCCTTGATCTCCGATCTTAGCTACATAGCTTTATAGGGAGTACTTATAATTTCAGAAAAAGACAAGTATGAGATAATTACTGTAACACCCGGTTTTACGGGATTTTATAATTTCATTAAATAATGGCATTTTTGTAAATATGTCAAATTAAATTCGTTTTGCGAACGGAAAGTTTTATTGGAACCTAAATAATAAATTGAAATTTATGGTGAAATAAGGAAATTTGGAGAAAACGAATAGTTAGTCAAATAGCGAGAAAGGTGGAGAAACAAATAGAAATCAAATGGGGGGGGGGGGGGTAAATAAGTAATTTGCCAATGCAAAATTTTATTTAAAATCACAAAATCCTTCCTTCCTCAGCACTCCAACGAAACCTTCATTTTCTCTCCTCTCCTCTCGGCGATTCGTTCTCCAATCTTCGAAGTTTCTTCACGTTTTCTCCTCCAAACCCGACTCTAGGTATGAATCTATAGTTTTGGAGCTTTGGATTTCAATTTCTAGGGTTATACGGATTAGGGTTTCGTTACAGTTTTGTTAGAAACGTGAAATAGGGTTTGAGATCGATAGAGTTGCCGTCATTATGGCTCAAATGGACGTATTTATGGTCGTTGGTGCGAATGAGTTGAATTAATGATGGTTGTTGTGAATTGCCTTAGGTGAACAATGTTCGTGGATGAAGCTTGAGTTGCAACGGACACGAGGTAAGTCTCCGTGACTCGTTTGGCCAATTGGCCTACACCATAAGACTATGTCGATCGAGGAATTGGAGATGCTCGCTGTGGTGGGTAATTAGGTTGGGTAGTTAGTTTAGTTAGATTGTTGAATGTATAAGTTTATTGTTTGCGTGCTTTGTTTTCGTTATGTCATTGTATACATTCACGCATCATGGTTTATGAAAAAGCACAAAAAAGAAATTTCCATGCATGTTTTTACATAAACGGAAAGGAATAACGAAAAGGTAATTGAATGTAATGATGGTCACGTCGGTGGCGGTGGTTCAGACATGGCTATCGGATGAAGCATGTTTTTCCCCCGGTTAGATACGAGGGGCTATTCAATCGTCGGATTTGCTGCTCCTATCTAGCGAGAGTGAAGCCCCGGTGACATAAAGTGAAATGAAATCAATAGCAAAAAGGTAGGAAGCATGATTTATGAACTGTACATGCATGGTATTCATGTGCATTCACGTAGATTTACTGAGCCTCTAGCTCACATTTTATTTCTATGGTGTAGGTGATTTCGATATAGGTGAGGACGACGTTCCTCCGCCCGAAGTTTAAGCAGCTTGAAGAAGAATGCTCGCGGGAGTGTACTGGTGCAGTCGGTGCTTATTTTGACCCGTGGGGACGTAAGTATGTGTTTTGAGAAATTGATGGATAGAAAGATAGGAAAATGGTATAGTTAAACATTTTAGGAATGCTTGGATCTGGATAGATATTGATAGTAATTTTGTAGTGTTTTTAATTTGTATAGTTAGAAACATGTTTGGATGTGTATGTTGGATAGTTTGTAAATGTAACGATCCGAGTTGGAGTCGCCACGTAATTCATAACTTAATCTCTTAAATTCAGATTTACCCTGATCTCTTTAGATCTTTCACCCTTCGACCATTTTACACTAAGGTCCCCTTTGTATTATTTTTTTTTTACCTTTCCTCAACAGAACTTAAGGACTTTAATATAACAGGCAGAAACTAGATTCATCGAACTTGACTTCCTCTTAAAACTAACAACATATTCATTCACAGAGTCGAGTGACCATACGCAGTCATCAGTTCTATAACAAATTCGGGCAGGAAAGAAATGCCCCAGATTATTCGACGTTATTCTGCTCGGGTTTGCATGGGTTTGCATGCATCGGCTAACATAGTGTACCTCTTCCGATTTGTCACGTGTACTCTGCATGACTCAATTATCGTTGCCCAATAGAAGACATCTTCCGGTGGGCACGTGCATCTCTCGTGACTCATTAAACATCACTCGGTCACTAAACGACAACAACATCTACGTCATCCGGTAATTGAAATACACTACATCTACCGATCACTAGACGACAAAACGATTCGTACATCGCCCGACATTAGAAATACACTACATCGCCCGATCACTAGACGACAAAACAACACTTACATCATCTGGTATTTGAAATACACAACATCTACCGATAGACATGTGCAATCCACGTGTTCTTTTAAGACATCTTCCGATAGAGAACATCTATCGGTGGATGCAAGCTCATACATCTTCCGATAGAGAACATCTATCGGTGGATGCAAATTCCTAACATCTTCCGATAGAGTACAGCTATGGTGGACATAAATATACACAGACTTCTAACTTCATTGACTCATCACTCTTATAAATGAAAATCAGAGACTCATCCAGAATTCTTGTAGCGGAAGACTTAGTTAAAATAACTCGTTCTATATCCTTATAAACATTCTCAGACTCAGTAATTAAACCAGACAATTTCAAAAGCTCGAGGTTTTAAAATAATCTCATCCTACTTAGACTTCCATATTCATAATCATCACTAAAATTATAAGAGTATTAACCAGAGGGTCTTGTTCGCCATCCAGTCACAGAATTGCTCCCTAAACACCTTCTAGCAACCAAACTTAGACATCTTCATTAACTTTGGAATCCTCACCTGATATTTCGTCACCTACATTATAAGGTTTAAACTATAAGCCTAATGCTTAGTAAGGAATGCAATACTAACATGTATACGTGAATGCATAGTTGCAAGAAAATCGTGATCATGTTCGTTTCATGCTCTTTTCTTGTTCTTATTTGTGTTCTTGTTCATCACTTTCATCATATGGATTAAGGGAGGATTTGTGCCGTAAAGGGGGGATGACAGTGCAAGTGTACATAGTCCTTTTCAGGCCGTATTCATGGTCCTTCTCTTTGGACAGTGACATACGCCAAACCGCCCCCAACCCACACTTAATCTGGTTTAATAGGTTTCATATTCATTCTCATATCTTGTTCATGGGGGAAAACATGCTCATAAATCATTTTCATATACTTGAGAAGTAAATCATGATGCATGACATGAATGTTCTTAAATCATCAGACTATGGAAGATATCATACTAAACAGTTGACTTCATAGACTCTATCAGAACATCATATAACATAGTTCTCAAACATTCGTAAATCATCCAAGTTCAAACCATCTTACTAACTTAAAACAAACATCAAACACATAACTAATTTAGTACCCTTAAGATGTAAGGCCCTAATGGCCGGAAATCATAATACATTCACTTACCTGGCTTCCTTAGCAAATTCATGCACTACACTTCAAACTTCTTCACCTGATATCATTTCACATTTCAGAGTTAAAATAGATCCTAAACATTCTGAAATCAAAGCTAGAAAAGTCCTAACTAAATGTCATCCTAGAATCTGCATTCCTGAGTCCTTTCAGCCGAGCACCTTGTGTGTAGACTAAGTTTCTAAAATCTAAAATAGCCTAATTCAACTTAACCACTAGTTCTAGTCGGTTATCTTAAAGTCAAGATTCGAATCAGGAATGCTATTACCAAACACCGATTATAAATGTTCCTAATATTCGGCCATTAAAGAATCTTGAAACATTGGGTTCTAGCTGAAAACAGATTTCCAAATAATTACTCGGTAACTACATTGTCTAAATCTTACCTCGAATGTAGGTTATCGGAGTGGAGCTTGGAGGAATCGATTGCCAAAGAGGGAGTCGCCGGCAGAGAAAGAGCTCTGGAAGCACGGGAATCGCCGAGGGAGAATGTCGGCTACAGTGGGGTTTAAGTGAGGTTTAAGGTTTCCATTTTCTTTTTATACTAAATAAAATTCCTCTTAATTACGGTTCTGCCACCACACAAATAAAAACCAAATAAGCTTAGGCATTAAAATTTAAATTAAAGATCAACAGTAAAGGTGACAGTTAATTCCGTTAAGAAAATCACCTGGCTGAAAATAGTCGGGTGTTACAATAAACAATATGTATATAATGTTCATTTTGATGTTTCTAGAAATGGAGAATGTTCTTGGAAGTTTTGAATGAATAGTGTGTAAGTACAGGGGGAAATTGTATGGGTTTCGGTTAAAGGTTCTGTTACTGTTTAGCGGTAGATGTAGGCAATAGATTCTGTCAGTTTTGTGATCGGCAGAAGTTTGTATAAGTGTTTGGTCAAAGTCAACCGGCAGATGTGTTCGGTTACTGTTGAGCGGCAGATGTAGCTAGGCAATAGATTCTGTCGTTTTGTGATCGGCAGAAGTCTGTGTAAGTGTTGGGTCGAAGTCAACCGGCAGATGTGTTCGGTTACTGTTGACCGGTGGATGTTGGGTGACTAAGTCCTTCGGCTGACATCACTGGTGGATGTGATTTGTGAGTGATCGGTGGAGGTGTTTTGTGACGTCACCAGTTGATGTGTTTTGTGACGTCACCGGTGGATGTGTTTTGTGACGTCACCGGTGGATTTATTTTGTGAGTGATCGGTGGAGGTGTTTTGTGAGTCACCGGTGGATATGTTTTATGAGTGATCGGTGGATGTGTTTTGTGAGTGATCGGTGGATATGTTTTGTGAGTCACCGGTGGATATGTTTTGTGAGTGATCAAAGGATGTGAGTTGAGCGGTGGATGTAGCTTAGCAGAAGTGAGCGGCGGATGTGAATAAGAAAAATTTTGGGCCCTTTTTGCCCTCTGTTCTGCTAGGCCGATTCCTCTTCTGTTTTAATAGTTTTATTTAATTGATTTTTAAATATATTTCAACAATTTATACTTTAACTTATCAAATTAACGAAAGGGTTTACTAGAAAGTTATTAAAAAAATAATAATAAATAGTAATACGGAAAAATTAGAAATAGTATTAAGGGTCGTTACAGTTATAGTATCAGAGCCCCTGGGTTTTAAAAACGATTCTGTAGACTGCTCGACTGCACAGCCACTACGCGGACATCCTTCTTCAACTGTAAGTATGTTTAAATGCTTTGTTTAAATTCGATTTCTTAGGATTATTTGTCTAACTTTTATAGGAGTTATAGAAAATGGTTCGAAGGTAGAGACGCCAGAGACGATGCCTTAGATAGGCTGACCGATTTGCTAGACTGTCAGGCCCAGCATTCGGACCGACAAGCGCAACAGATAGAGAACTTAGTGAACCGAGAAAATCAGAGAGCCCGGAGATATAGTTGTTCCGGACAACCTACAACATGGAGAGGTTTCAAAAGCTACGGCCTCCAATATTCAGCGGACAATCTACAGACCCCTCTATCGCTGAGGAGTGGGTTCGAACGATTGGAGGACATGTTGGCGTATGCCAAAGTGGACAATAATGAAAAGGTCGCGTGCGTTACTTTCCACCTAGCCTTGGATGCCCGGTCTTGGTGGGATTCTGTTAAGGCTACTACGGACGTGACATTGATGAGGTGGGAACGGTTTAAGACCGTGTTTTTTGAATAAATATTTCAGCCGTACAGTGAGGGTGGCAAAGAGAGCTAAGTTTACGCTGCTGAAGCAGACCAGTACAGTTGCGGAGTATATCAGGAAGTTTGAAGCTTTATCCAGGTTTTCACCGCTCCTAGTCAGTGATAATGAAGACAAAGTGCAACATTTTATGGATGGGCTTAAACAGGGAGACCCGGAAGAACATTATAGTATCGGACATTTTAGATGTGCTCTACGAGGACATCGCAACGAGAGCGTTGGAGTTTGAGGCTGCGGAATTGACCTGCGTTAAGCCTAGAGAGCCTATTAAAGGCTTCTTTCGCGAGATCCAGCCTCAGGTACGAAATCAAGGCTGGCAACCTAGAGGACAGCCGCAACAGCAAAGAGGCGTTAAAAGGCCTTATGAAGGAGGAAATGATCAGGGCAAAGGGAAGCAGGTTCAGAGGGCTACTCAAAAGCCTATTTGTCCTAAATGCCAGAAGGAACAATTTGGCGAGTGTCGGATAGGTACCAACAACTGTTATAGATGTGGAGAGGTCAGCCATTATATCATGAACTGCTCGTTATTGGACCAAAATTAGCCAGGCAGAAATCAACAGGGCAGAGATCAGCGAAGAGTTATGCCGAGAATTTTTGCATTTATTGAGCCTAGTGATATCGACGACGAGGCTCAGCCATCCGTCATAGCAGGTACTATTTTAGTCATGGGTGTACCAGTATTTTCTTTGATAGACATGGGAGCTACGCAGTTATTTATTTCAACTGCTTGCATGGCTAGATTGGGGTTAGTGTCTGAGTTAGCAGAATATGAGTATAGGGTGATGCTGCCTTGGGGAGCTCTTATGCAGTCTGATCGTGTCTTCCAAGGCAACGTTGTCTCAGTAGGGATTAATACTCTCTATGCTTGCCTGATAGTTATGAGCATAGAGCGGTACTGATCTAATTCTGGGGATGGATTGACTTTCACGTCATTTTGCCACCATTGACTGTCGATCTAGGGTTGGTAACTTTTCGGCCTCCTGATAAGAAAGAGTTCTCATATCAGGCATTAAATAGGGCAAGTGGGTCACCTATTTCTTATTCTATGAAGGTTCAAGAGTAGTTTAAGGACGAATGCTCTATTTATCTAGCTACCGTGATTGATACACGGTTGCTCAGCGAGGCAAAACTAGAGGACCTTCTGGTGATTAGAGAATTCTCTAGAGATCTTTCTCGATGATCTTCCCGGATTACCTGCTGGACAGAGAGATTGAGTTTGTGATTGATGTGTATCCAGGCTCTGCGCCTGTGCCAAAGAATCCTTACAGACTGGCACCTGCTGAACTAAAGAAGCTGAAGACTCAGTTGGAGGAGTTGTTAGACAAGGGGTTCATTCGAACCCAGTTTCTCTCCTTGGGGTGCGCCAGTCTTGTTTGTCAAAAAGAAGAACGGAACTCTCCGAATGTGCGTCGATTATAGAGAGTTGAATAAGCTAACGATGAAGAATAAGTATCCACTGCCCCGGATTGACGACTTGTTTGATCAACTGCAGGCTGCCAAAGTGTTTTCGAGGATTGACCTACGCTCGGGATACTATCAGTTGAAGGTCCGGAGGGAAGATGTACAGAAAAAGGCCTTCGAATGAGGATACGGGCATTATGAGTTTCTAGTTATGTCTTTTGGACTCACGAATGCTCCTGCAGCATTTATGGACTTAATTAACCGCGTTTTCAAGGAATATTTGGACAAATTTATGGTCGTGTTCATTGATGACATATTGATCTATTCAAAGATGAAAGAGGAACACGAAGGGCACCTACGGATAGTTTTGGAAGTTTTACAACGACTGCCAGCTTTACCCAAAGTTCTCTAAGTGCGAGTTTTGGCTGGACAAAATAAGCTTTCTCAGCCATATCATATCTCAGGAGGGAATTTCGGTGGATCCGACAAAGATTGAGGTTGTCAGGGATTGGCCACAACCTAAGAACGTGCAAGAGGTATGTGGATTTCTCGGATTGGCAGGATACTACAGGAAGTTCATTGAGGGATTTTCAAAGATAGCGGTCCCACTATCCCGATTGACGAGAAAGAATGAAAAGTTTGTATGGTCAGTGGCATGTGAAAGAAGCTTCAATGAGCTGAAACAAAGACTGACTACAGCACTAGTGTTGACATTGCCTGTTGAAGGCGATAAGTTCAGTATATACTGCGATGCTTTATAGATTGGACTTGGGTGTTTGTTGATGCAGGAGGGCAAGGTCATTGCTTATACTTCTAGGCAGTTGAAGTCGTACGAGCAAAATTATCCGACACACGACCTTGAGCTTGCAGCGGTTGTCTTTGCTTTAAAAATCTGGAGACACTATCTGTATGGGCAGCAGTGTGGGGTGTTCTCCGATCACAGAAGCTTAAAGTACTTGTTTACGTAGAAAGAACTTAATATGCGACAGCGAAGGTGGTTGGAGTTCGTTAAAGATTATGACTTCGAAATTCAATACCACCCGGGAAGGCAAATAAAGTCGCTGATGCTTTGAGCAGGATGCTTACTGCGAGTCAGCCTTCGCTTGCAACGATGTCTGTGACGTTGAGGTCTGAGATTGAGAAATTTGATGTGGAGATTGTGGCAGAGTTGTCCAGCATGCTCACCAACATTTCTCTTAGAGCGACGATTTTGGACAGAATACGAGAAGCTCAACAAAAGGATTTGGTGTGTGAAAAGCATCGAATGAGCATGACATCTGAAGGTTCGTCTGATTTCAACCTGACAGATGAAGGAGTATTGAAATTTAGGCACAGGTGGTACATGCCTAGCAATGATGAACTAAAGAGAGAGATCTTAACCGAGGCACACTCCTCGGCAAACTCAGTGCATCTGGGGAGCACAAAAATGTACAGAGACCTGAGATAACATTTCTTGTGGCCGAACATGAAGAGAGATTGATTGCCAGGTATGGGGAAACCTGCCTGGTTTGCCAACAGGTGAAGGCAGAACACCAAAGGCCAGCCGGAACCTTACAACCACTGCCGATTCCAGAGTGAAAATGGGAGCAAATCTCTATGGATTTCATTGTTGGACTCCCAAGAACTGACAAAAGGGCACGATGACATATGGGTAATTGTGGATCGTTTGACAAAGACGGCCCACTTTCTATCAGTGAAGATGACCTATTCTATGGATCAGCTCGCCGAGCTGTATGTGCAGGAGATTGTCAGATTACACGGAGTGCTTATTTCGATTGTCTTCGATAGAGATGTCAGGTTTACTTCAAAGTTCTAGAAGAGTTTGCATAAGGCCATGGGAACTCAGTTGAATTTTAGCACGGCGTTCCATCCTCAGACTGATGGACAGACAGAAAGAACAAATCAAATCATTGAGGATATGCTTAGGGCTTGCGTGCTGGAGTTTCAGGACTCGTGGAGCCGATATTTTCCCTTTATTGAGTTCTTGTACAACAACAGCTTTCAGGACTACGATTGGCATGGCTCCGTACGAAGCATTGTATGGTCGAAAGTGTAGGTCTCCGTTATACTGGGATGAGGTCGGCGAGGCTAGTATAATTGGCCCAGATATTTTGCAGCAAACAGCGGAGAAGATCGCTGTTATCAGACAACGTATGGAGATAGCACAGAGCCGCCAAAAGAGTTATGCTGACACTAGACGGAGGGAATTGCAATTCAAGGAGGGTGACGAAGTATATTTAAAGATTTCCCCGTTTAAGGGCGTTATGCGGTTCGAAAGAAGAGGCAAGATGAACCCTCGATATGTGGGGCCTTTTCCTATTTTGAAGAGGATCGGGACTATGGCGTACAGATTATAGCTCTCGACATCTATGGAAGGTATTCACGATGTATTTCACGTGTCCAAGCTCAGAAAATGCGTGCGTGATCCGTCACACGTCATAGAGACAAGGGAGATCGAGGTGCAACCAACACTGACCTATGTGGAGAGGCCAGTGTGGATTCTAGAAACTTCTATAAAGGTGTTGCGCAATAAGGACATCCCTTTGGTAAAAGTTTTGTAGAGGAAATCATGATGTTGAGGAGGCTACTTGAGAGAGGCAGCAGGATATGATGTCGAAGTATCCTGAACTGTTTGTATAGCCAAATTTTGAGGACAAAATTTTAATTAAGGTGGATGAAATGTAACACCCGATTTTACGGGATTTTATAATTCCATTAAATAATGGCATTTTTGTAAATATATCAAATTAAGTCCGTTTTGCAAACGGAAAGTTTTATTGGAACCTAAATAATAAATTGAAATTTATGGTGAAATAAGGAAATTTGGAGAAAACGAATAGTTAGTCAAATAGCAAAAAAGGTGGAGAAACAAATAGAAATCAAATGCGGGGTAAATAAGTAATTTGCCAAGCAAAATTTTATTTAAAATCACAAAATCCTTCCTTCCTCAGCACTCCAGCGAAACCTTCATTTTCTCTCCTCTCCTTTCGGCGATTCGTTCTCCGATCTTCGAAGTTTCTTCAAGTTTTCTCCTCTAAACCCGACTCTAGGTATGAATCTATAGTTTTGGAGCTTTAGCTTTCAATTTTCTAGGGTTATACGGATTAGGGTTTCGTTACGGTTTTGTTAGAAGCGTGAAATAGGGTTTGAGATCGATAGAGTTGCCGTCATTATGGCTCAAATGGACATATTTATGGTCGTTGGTGCGAATGAGTTGAATTAATGAAGGTGGTTGTGAATTACCTTAGGTGAACAACGCTCGTGGATGGAGCTTGAGTTGCAACGGACACGAGGTAAGTCTCCGTGACTCGTTTGGCCGATTGGCCTACACTATAAGACTATGTCAATTGAGGAATTGGAGATGCTCGCTATGTTGGGTAATTAGGTTGGGTAGTTAGTATAGGTAGATTGTTGAATGTATAAGTTTATTGTTTGCATGCTTTGTTTTCATTATGTCATTGTATACATGCACGCATTATGGTTTATGAAAAAGTACGAAAAATAATTTCCATGCATGTTTTTACATAAACAGAAAGGAATAACGAAAAGGTAATTGAATGTAATGATGGTCACGTCGGTGGCGGTGGTTCAGACATGGCTGTTGGATGAAGCATGTTTTTCTCCCGGTTAGATACGAGGGCTATCCAATCGTCGATTTGCCGCTCCTATCTAGCGAGAGTAAAGCCCCGGTGACATAAAGTGAAATGAAATGAATAGCGAAAAGGTAGGAAGCATGATTTATGAACTGTACATGCATGGCATTCATGTGCATTCACGTAGATTTACTGAGCCTCAAGCTCAAATTTTATTTCTATGGTGCAGGTGACTTCAAAATAGGTGAGGACGACGTTCCTCCGCCCAAAGTTTAAGCAGCTTGAAGAAGAATGCTCGCGGGAGTGTGCTGGCGCAGTCGGTGCTTATTTTGACCCATGGGGACGTAAGTATGTGTTTTGGGAAATTGATGGAAAGAAAGATAGGAAAATGCTATAGTTAAACATTTTAGGATGCTTGGATTTAGATAGATATTGATAGTATTTTGTAGTGTTTTTGATAATTTGTATAGTTAGAAACATATTTGGATGTGTATGTTGGATAGTTCGTGAACATATATGTATATAATGTTCATTTTGATGTTTCTGGAAATGGAGAATGTTCTTGGAAGTTCTGAGTGAATTGTGTGTAAGTACAGGAGGAAATTGTATGGGTTTCGGTTAAAGGTTCGGTTACTGTTGAGCGGTAGATGTAGGCAATAGATTCTGTGGTTTTGTGATCGGCAGAGGTTTGTATAAGTGTTTGGTCAAAGTCAATTGGCAGATGTGTTCGGTTACTGTTGAGCGCAGATGTGGCTAGGCAATAGATTCTGTCGTTTTGTGATCGGCAGAAGTCTGTGTAAGTGATGAATCAAAGTCAACCGACAGATGTGTTCGGTTACTATTGACCGGTGGATGCTGGGTGAATAAGTCATCCGGCTGACGTCACCGGTGGATGTGTTTTGTGAGTGATCGTTGGAGGTGTTTTGTGACGTCACCGGTGGATGTGTTTTGTGAGTGATCGGTGGAGGTGTTTGGGACGTCACCGGTGGATGTGTTTTGTGAGTGATCGGTGGAGATGTTTTGTGAGTCACCGATGGATATGTTTTGTGAGTGATCGGTGGATGTGTTTTGTGAGTGATCGGTGGATATGTTTATTGAGTCACCGGTGGATATGTTTTGTGAGTGATCGGTGGATGTGAGTTGAGTTGTGGATGTAGCTTAACAGAAGTGAGCGGCGGATGTGAATAGGAAAAATTTTGGGCCCTTTTTGCCCTCTGTTCTGCTGAGCCGATTCCTCTTCTGTTTTAATGGTTTTATTTAATTGATTTTTAAATATGTTTCAACAATTTATACTTTAACTTATCAAATTAACGAAAGGGTTTACTAGAAAGTTATAAAAATAAATAAATAAATAGTAACACGGAAAAATTAAGAATAGTATTAAGGGTCGTGACAATTACTTCACCCTCTTTAAGTCGTCCCACCATACCATAAAGTATGTTATAACACCATTCTCTCCCTTAGCTTCTCTTGTAATCATTCTCCTTTAAGTATTCTAACACAATCATCTCATTCCTAAAATAACGTCGTATCTAATATCCCTGTAAACTGATAAGCGACACCAACTCCCATAAGAGCAAATCTTTGTGAAAACTTTCGTCCAGCTCCTTTACTACATCGAGTAGTCCTTGACCATATGATCTTATTCGTTACCTCAGGAGCACTAGTTTGTACCTATCCTACATTCTGACAATATCTTAATAAATTTTCTTGTAGTGTATATACATATATATACCGTGGGCATCCTATTATTAGAGGTCATCATTTATCCATGAGCTAGCCTAGACATCCCTTAAATTTATCCTTGTCCAAAAGGAACCTTGTAGATCCTTCACTCCAAGGGAAAATAACCATAACAATTTTAAATACTCTCTGCCTATTATTTGGCAACACTGATCCTATAAACCCGTAATCTAACAACAAAATAATAATTATAATCAATACTTATTTCACATTAAGGCAATATACATTTCATATTCTTATCTTGGTCATATAAAACGTGCACATGATGCAAGGACATGGATACATATAGGAATGACATACTATAAGAACGAACAATATATCGTGTATTATAACATAGCATATGACAAGTCATAATCATCAAACACATCTTAACTTTAAATGACATTACTAAAATTGTAAACACTTACAGTTGTTGGGGAGTACTCATGCGGTGATTTGTGCTGGTAGGCAGTCTATAGAACCGATTTTAAACCCGGGTCACTCTGATACCATAATTGTAATGACCCCAACCCAGTCAGGGCCGCCACGAGCATTGCCTTGACATATATTTACTTCTAGTCTCATTTCATGACATAAAACTTTTCATTTTTTTCTCGTGACACCATAAATCCTAGACTCGGATCATAAATCATTTAAGGTTATATATATATATATATTTGAAAACTCGCGGACATATAACTTAAACAACGTCGACTAAAATCTTAAACCCACTGAACTCAACCCATAGACTTACTTAAGCTTATCATCCGCAGACCACGTGTCACCCACGTGACTTCATTAACTCGGCAGATGACATCCACCGCTCACATTCACTGAATACATCCACCGCTCAGACCACGTGTTACCCACGTGACTTCATTAACTCGGCAGATGACATCCACTGCTCATTTCTGTCGAGCGACATCCACCGCTCAACAGTAATATCCCACATCTACCGATGATGTCAGCCGGATGACTCGTTCATCTAGCATCCACAGATCAATTCTGTCGAGCGACATCTACCGCTCAACAGTAATACACGACATCCACCGATGACGTCAGCCGGATGACTCAATCTCCCAGCATCCACCGATTAATAACACTCAACATCTACCAGTGAACAGTAACACTCAACACCACCGGTAACATCAACCGGATGACTCAAACATCCAACATCCACCGATCAATAACACTCAACATCTACCGGTGACGTCAGCCGGATGACTCAATCACCTAGCATCCACCAATCAATAATACTAAACATCTTCCAGTTATTGATCAAAGTTGAGACTTTAATTCTTTCCCTCCGCCTTTCTAAAAATTTAACTCCCTTTTTCTAAAAATCCCCATACACATAGACCTCGCAATCCTTAACTTAAGTTCATAGCGGAAGACTTATCACATAGAGAAGATTCTTAAATCTGGAACCTTCTTAAACTTAAACTCGTACTTAATAAGTCAAATGTCTGTTAACATAAAGAAATTCTTTTCCTATTTATGCATCTTGTTATAGATCTTACTAACTTGTACTGAAAGTAACGCTCCTCAGGTTTAAAATCGCTTCCCAGCCACAAATCATCACCATGAGTAATCACCAGCAACCAAACCTAAGCATTTCCTTCTAGAATGAAATCCTCACTTGCTGCTTCGTCACCTACATCATAAGATTCAAACTATAAGCCTAATGCTTAGTAAGGAGTGCAACAAACACATGTATGCTCATGAATGCTGCATACTTAATAAAATCATGTTCACATCTTTTACTCAAATCGGGAATCATACTTGTGTTCACATTCATTTTCAAATCGTGGGAATCATATTCTTGTTCATCGTTTTCATATCATGGATTAAGGAGGAGTTTGTGCCGAAGGGGGGTAGGCAGAGTGCGTGTACATGGTCCTTACGGGCAAGAATCGTGGTTCATCCCTGGACAGTGACATGGCCAAACCTCCCCCAACTCTCACTTAATCATGGTTGCATACATTTCATATTCATATCCCATTCATTGTTCTTCTCATGTTCTTGCTCTTTTCATGTTCTTGTTCTTTTCATGTTCTTGTTCATCATTTATGTAACATGAATTAAGGAGGAGTTTGTGCCGAAGGGGGGTAGGCAGAGTGCGTGTACATAGCCCTTACGGACAGAAATCATGGTCCATTTCTGGACAGTGACATGGCCAAACCGCCCCCAACCCTCACTTAATCATGGTTGCATACATTTCATATTCATATCTCATTCAGTAAGAGAAACATGTACATAAAACTTTTTCGTATTCTTGGAAGACAAATCATGATGTAGGAGCATGAATACACTTAAATCATCAGACTATGGAAAGAATCATACTTCAGATAACACATCATAACATTAACCCAAACATCATACCAGAACAGACAATTTTATAAACAGAATCTAGACATTAGAAACGAAACCAACCTAATACCCTTGTGATGCAGGGCCTTAATGGCCGGAAATCTTAACACACTCACTTACCTAGATTCCTTAGCAATGTCTTTCCTTCACTTGGAGCTTTTCCCACCTAAGACATTTCACATATTAATGTAAGAAAACAAGTCCTAAGTAGGTCTAATATTCCAGAATGGTAGCTTTCTAACTAAGTATATATCTAGAAGTCTAACTCATCTCCATTCGAGCATTATATCAGTCACCTAGTGTGCATAAAACCTCAGCTAAACGATAATGGTGTTCGGGTTCACCAACTACCCAGGCTCAGCCAACGTTCATTATTTTTACTTATTATCTACAACAATTATAAATGCTATGTTAATAGCTATAACTACCATAATACTACAACTTCCTCAGAAAACCCGAATCTAAATCTCTAATCAACTCTCAAATGACTAATCAGTAAACATATTATCCAAATCTTACCTCGAGCTTGGAGTATCGGAAGAAGTCCGAAGGAAGCTGTTCGCTGGAGGAAGAACATAAAAGAGCTGAGAGGAGAGAGAGTCGGATGAGAGAGGAAAGTCGGCTGGTGGAGGTTTTAGTGAGGTTTAAGGATTTTCATTTTCTATTTATATTAATTAGGATCAACTTTATTTACAATCTTGCCACTAACCTACTTTTCACTCAAACCAATAATACCCATAAATTTAGATCCTCGTAAATTCCAACCATACCAAAAAAAGTCCTTAGAATAAATACCTGACCGTAGTGACGATTGTTACAAAGCCTTGCCGATGCTCTTACCAAGCCTCTTCCATCTTCCAGTTTTTCTATCTTTATATCCAAGATCTTCGGCCAACGACCTTTCTCTTGAGAGGGGATGTTAGCATATGCATAGTCATTAAATTAGATTAAATTAGTCATTATTTTCTTTTTATTTATTTCCTTTATTATCTACCTTTTTCCTATATACTGTACATTTATAATATCACACCAGTAAGGAAAAATACACAACAGATTACTTTCTCTCTGTTGTCTTCTTCTTTCTCTACTTTTCTCTTCTTTGGAATACATCAATATCTATTTCTCAACTGGAAGAAGGTTGGCTTCGAGGTTAGAATTATAACCCTTTCTTGTTTAAACATGACCATGAATTATGAAAAATGAACTATATGGTTGCATTAGATCCGTAGTAAGGTGATGAGAATCTTATTTGAATATTTTATAGAAAAGACATATTCCGCTCCTCGAAAGTGAATGCACGGTAAAGGACGTGTGACGATACAATTTGGGTGTCGTTACAATTATGCATTGGTATGTTTGAACGATGACATGTATCTAATTTTTTTTGACTCTGTGTATTTTTTTAGAGAAGAGAAAATTGTTGATAGTTTTAAGACTTACGAGTACATTGTTTGTATCTTTCCACCAACATGTCAAGAAGGGAAACCGACCAGGCATAATGCGAGACAATGAGGTCAACCCGCTTCCTCCCTTATTTAACAAGAGGATGATTCAATGGTAGATTCTACCAGCAGATACTATCCCTAACAGTTGTATAGTGAACATATATAATGAAGGTGATTGCATTCCTCCGTACATCGATCATCACAACTTTGTTCGACTCTTCTGCACCGTGACATACCTAGGGATCCAATCACTCGAAAACCCAACAAAGACCCAAGCTTTATTTAGTCTCCCTACTCATTACGTGTTTTCTTTTGCAGGTGTTGATCCCGTTGAGGATGGGGCATAAGAGCCAAGCTTGACAGACATAGATCATCCCCTTCACCGTCTGTCATGGAGTACCTCCTTGGAGAGGTCGGAATACCATGAAGAAATCATTAAAGCACCAACTGTAGTATAAGAAGCTGGAATTTGTCTTCCGAGAAACAACTTCATGTAATTTTAGCATTTTTTTTTCTTTTATTTGACAAACTCTAGGCCATTAGTTAGACTTTTATCACCATTTAGACTTAGTCACGTATGACGGCTTTATTGGGTGACCACCACTTGGCTCATTGTGGAGTTATCACATGACCATCACTACTTGGCCCATTACTAGGCCCATTTTGGACACATCACTTGGAGCTTCACTTGGCATCCTTTTGGAGACATTACTTGGATGATCACTTGGCACATTTGGACTCATCACTTGGAGGATCACTTGAGCATTTGGAGGCACCACTCTAGAAGGCACATTCGACCCACTCTTTTGGAGATTCATTTTCGACCCATGGAGTTTCAAGCCCAAGGGAAGCCCAAACTTTTATTTTCAGCCTTGCAAGGACATGTTAGTGAGCTCATGGATGGATGACTTACCGCCATACCCACCATTGATCACTTTTTGGGTTGCCCATCTTTCTACCCTTGGATTTGTGCTTGTTGGATTTGATCTTGACAATCCACTTCCTTTTTGTCATCCACGACCCTCATTACATCTTACTTTTGGAAACCCTAATCTAGCCTAGGTCTCTATATATAGCCTACTCTTTGTAATGGTTAAAAACTTTTTGCCAAATTTGAATAGAATTTTTTTTTTCCTTTTGAGCATTGCTCTAGGAGTGATATCTCCATTGATATCCAAGCCTAAAGGTGCTTGAATATTTCTTACTCTTCTTCTTTCTCTCTCTTTGGAAAACATATAGGTTGAATGAAGGCAAACCTTCCCCAAGGTGGTTGGTGTTTCCTTTGGGAAAACATCTTTGCCTCAAAGGAAAACATAAGATAGCTTTGGAGGCCTCCAAGGGGACTATTCTTCACCACGATTTTTCATCCATTTTTTTTCATCTTTTCTTCTTCACACACTCCTCTACATTTCATCTTTTTATTGAATTTCATTTTGACATCATCTTCATCCTCATTTTTGCAAAACTCCGAGAGAACACTATCACCCGAGCACCTTTAGTTCTTTGTGGGTTTTGAGCTAACTGTTTTTGGAGATTGGCTCATCACACCGTCTCTTTTTTGGCTCAATGCAATATAGTTTTTGCCACAGGTCTTAAAGTGGTGAGGCCAGGAGAGTTTCTTGGACTAGTTTTCAATCCTCTGTCTCTCGGATAACTCAAAACCCTTCCTTGCTAAACTATGTATTCGTAGTGTTCAAGAAAAGAGGTTTGACATTATACATCCTCACAGTCCAATACCATATTAAACCGATACTTGAGTAGTCAATCTTTTTCTAATATTTGTCATCTTATTTTTTAAAGGATTTCTATTACATTTGAAAGCTGGATCATCAAAGACAACCATAAAAATTCTCTACCACCCGAAACTTCGAGAAGTCGTATCGTTGTTTATCCTCACCGGTTAATAAAAGAATATTTCTTTCGAGTTGATCACTCACCACACCGGCAAATCAACCATTGTAGTAATGAAGCTACTCAAAATGGATAAAATTACAAAGGAAAACATCGACGCACTACTGATTGATGACTTATATTTTCTGCACTAAGGTCCAACTTCTTATTGGAATTTAATTTTCTGGTCAACTTCGTTATATTTTCTGAAAGATTTAATACTAGCTTGTTTTGTTGAACTGAATGTTATGGACTCAACAAACAGGTAATGTGCAATCATTTTCGATTTTTTTTTTCTTTTTGGTAAATATCTAATTGAAGTTCTCTATATTAGATGTCAAACACGGATGAGTTGTATTGATGTTATCAAATAACAATTTCAATTTATACAATTAGAGAGTGCCAGTTAAGTAAGCGACTTCTTAATTCAATCATTTTGTTTTTTGTTGGATGCAAAAGGGATGGACTATTTTGACGTAGTAAATAATATTTTAATTATTTGCAATTTTTTTCATCAATTGCACCAAAAAATCATGGTCACATCGTACTCATGCTCGGGGAACACTCCTTTGATTGGCATGTTCTGTTAGAAAATCTTGTGTAAAATGTTTTGCTATGGAGCTTTCTTTTGCCTTAATGTTAGGGAAAAATCCATAATTTTTTAATCTATCTTCATTGTAGTTTTAATGTATCTTAATACCATGAACATGTCATTTAGTGCTCAATAATCAGATTAATGTCACGATATATGTCCGTGATATAATCTGGAAAAATGATGTCCAGTTGAAAATGAAGGTCAAATTGGTGAGTGTGGTATACATTTGATAGTCTTTATGGGCAGGTTTTCATTTCCTCTTCTAATTTGTACCGTTACTTTTTCTTTAACTAATAGTTTTAAGCATGATTCCTTTTTTCAAGTTTTTAAATGCTATTTTTATTAAGTTTAATTTCAATTATGAATTGTTTTATTTAATGTTTGTTTTTTAACGATAATGCAGACTATGTATTTTTTTATATTTAAGTTTTAAATTGGGATTATTGGAAAGTCTTCCGTTGTTTATATTTTTCAAATACATCCTTTTATAAATTAAATATTTTAAAAATAAAAGTAGAAACAGTACGCTACGGGGCGATATAATCTATATTATAGCATGATTGATATCTGCTAGTGCTATATAAGTTTTACAATTAAATCGAAGGATTAGCATGAGTAAAAAAATTGAAAGTAATCATTTTAAGTTGGTTTTCCACACACATTTCTTACTAATGTACAAAATTTATGACATGCTTGTTGTAAAATACTTGGAAAGTATTGTTATAAGATTTGAGTTTGTTGATCAAAGTTATGAATTTCTCTTTGTTATAACAAATAAGCTAGACTTTGTATGATAATAGAGGCTACAAACGACAAAAGTTAGGTCATCCTATACAACATCTTTCAACTTGAGTGAGTCTTTTGGATATTCAATGTGTAAAAATTACACGTAACTAAAGGGACAAATGGATGAACAATATCGCGTTGTTAAAAGCAAATGATTGTATTTTACTATTTTATTCAAAATTTTGCCTTAAAATATCAACATTTTTGAATGTGACTCTATTAAGTAACCAGAAGTCATCATTACCGGTGTTGACACTCGTGTAAAAAAATATTCTTACGGGAAAGGGCAATCGATTGAAATGTGATATAAATAAAAAAAACAGAGAAAATAAGGAAGGAAAAAAGAAAGTTGAGGATATCCCCATGGTTTGAAAAGAAAACTTTTCTAAAATTCTTCCTAATCTTGTTGTGTTTTGTAATGAAATAGAAAAAAAAAATTATATTATATTTTGTAACGTAATGTCTCCTATCAAAATCAATAAAACCCACAACATTTTCTTGCTTTGGTTTAAGTAGCAAGCTTTAATTTTTGTACTATATAAAACCTAGATTGTGAATATTTTTTTTGACCTATATAAAATTTAATATAAATGTTTAAATGAATAATTCTAAATTTCTTATTATCTCAAATTTCTTAAAAATTAAGAAAAGATTCTTATGAAGAAAATTATGACCCAAAATTATATTATTTGTTGGGTTAAGCTCATATTAAAATAGGTGGACAATCTCACTTAGAGAAATGACAGTGAATGATTAATAAGTAAAATTATCATACTTAGTATAATATATTTTAGGGTCAATTCAATTAAAAAACATGTGCAAATTTCAACAAAAAAACAGATAATATTGTCTTAAGACAACCATTGAGACTAGTAAACTTGTCCAAAATAATTCAATAGTATGAAATTCATGATAAGAATAGAAAAAGTAATTTATCGAAAGAAATTTCTGGTCTCATAAAAAAGGTGTTTGCATTGAAATTCATCAACACCACATGATTCTATGTACACTTGAATCTCCAATATTACAATCTATATTTGGATATTTTTGCGAACCAGTTCACCCAAATACAGCTCTCTCTCTCTCTCTCTCTATATCTCTCTTTCTCTCAAGGATGATGAAAGCTCAGTCAGTATTGGTTAGTTACGTCTACCGCCAGATCCTGTACTTCCTCCAGGCGTTGGAACAGTCGGCAATGGCAGAGCCGCCTGCACTCGCACTCTCTGTTCAACAAATAACACTTCAGATCCATCTGATTTATATACGCGAGAAGGAGAGAGAGAGAGGGAGTTACCGGAGCAGTTCTCGTTAGGGGATAATCAGCTGCTGGTGGATCTGATTCTAGCGTTGGAGAAGAATCTGCGTCTTTCTCTACAACTGGAAGATTTTTCAGCAGGATTTCGTTGTCAAGCTCTCTATTTGAACAGAACAAACAGACTGAGTTTTTGATGGTTTTCGAGTTCCCTGCGCATGGCGGAATTCACTATTATTCATAATAATTGTGACATGTATTACCCTGTGACTTTAAAACTATTTTAAAATCATCAAAAAAAACCATAAATTAGATCGTTAGTCTAAAAGAAATTATTTTTTAGAAATATGTAATTTTTCAAAATGTAAACAATTTACATTGAGAATAATTATTAGAATTTAGATAAAAGAATATACCTTTATGGAGCAACGCTTTTACTCAGGTACTCCCGTCTGATCTTAACAGCTTTAACTCAGGATCAGGTATTTTTCCGAAGATTTTGAAACCGTCGAGTCTTCTCTGAAGATCTTTACACTTAAATTTCCTGACGTGTGGGCGTCTCTCTTACAAGAACAATACACTCTTATATTTCTAGAGAGACGGGTCTCAACACATGAGACGTCTCTCTTCGATCTTAGAAAACGTTTTTCTAAAATCGAATACGGAAAGGTCACACCTTTTCTCTCTAGGGATTTGTTTTTTAGTCGTTCGTTCTTTTTGGTTCGTTCACCTGTCAAATCACATTTGACAATTTTTATAGATCTGTTTTAAAATTAATTTTTAGATTTATTTTAATAAAAACTAATTTTTAAAAAATAAATCTTATCTAATCAAATCTAATTTGATTAGAAGTTGATTTATCTAATAAATCAATTTATCAATTAATCATATAATCTAAAAACAGTTTTTAGAATATATTTATGAAAACTAATTTTCAAGATATTTATGAGATTCTTTAGATCTATTTTTAAATAGTAAACAAACTATAAGTCAACTGTAGATCAAATATAATTTGATAAGATTTTCCAGATCTACTTTTATTCAAATTTCAAAAAATCTGATTTTATAGTTTGTTATATAACCACTTTAAATTTGAAGATCAAATCTCATCTGATGAGATTCTTCAAATCTAATTCAAATCCCTTAAAAATATCTCATCTAATGAGATATTTTATTTTGAATTCAAAATATAAAAACTATTTATATATTTTGAATAACAATATATTCATTTGAGTGTTTATAAATGATTAATCCTTATTAATCATTTATATATTTATTCTTATAACATGGAAATTAAATAGTGATATAAGATAACAGAGGGACCGATGGACCTATAATTCTAAGTTCCAATAATATTTGTTAATTAATATAAACTCTTTATATTAAATAACACAATTATTAACTCTAGAGTAATTCCACTAAATACTTAGAGTTAGACTCTTAGAACTATAGAGTATATTTACTCAAAGTAATGTCCATTGATATAGTCATTACATATGTATTAATCCTCCATTAAGATTCGTAATAGAGCTAGGTATAAAATCCGTTAACCTCTCATATTACATCTTTATCATTGACTACCATTAGTTCTTGATTGAATAATTAATTCATAACATTTATGAATTTGCGCGTTAATTATTCAATCCCTGAACTAACAAACAAGAGAATCTTGTATTATGGATTTCATTGTATCAATGTTAGCATTCTCAGCTACTCATTTAATTTATTCCCAAAATACAAGGTTTATGTAATATAACTCATACAAAACTGTACCGAGTAAATCAAAGAATAAATTATAATGAAATATGAGTCTACTAAATACAATGAATTAAGATCATACATATATGACCATCTTTATGATAAAATTAATTGTTCTTCGTTCAACGGATATTATAAGAACAATATAATTTCATCTGGTCCAGTCCTATATAATCATATTATATAAAATACAATCTCTTTATGTCACTACATATATAGTCGGGATATGACTACACGTTCTCAACGAAGTGAACTATATTTATGGCTTTATTAATTTGAAGATCATTTACTTCAAATATAAGTCATGGACTATTGTGATTATTTCTTTTTAAATTTAATCCCACATATATCAGCATATATGTAAATTTAAAATTGCATAAATAATCAAGAATTTTTCTTTGAATTTATAAAGCATATCGAATAATGCAAACATAAAAAATAATCATAAAATTTATTTATTAATTACAGCAATAAAAATGTTCGTAACATTTGCTTGTTGGGCACATTATTCCCAACAGTTTTCTTTTCCAAATCCCAAACACCTCAAAAGGGCGGCCTCCACCAAACTGAATCCTTTCGAAGAATTGATAATAACTTCCATCTCCCGAGGGTAAACGTAATTCTTTATCTTTCTCTCTCTTGAGCTCTTCAATGGCAGTTAGACCAAACATATTCTGCCCCATTTTTATAGCAGTTGCATATAGGTTTGAGAAAGTCAAGAGAATGTAAGCTCTTCATCTTTTGACTTCTAAAAAAAGGCGAAGGAGTCCAAAGATGACCAAATCACTTCGGTGTTTTTCTTTTAATGTATGCATGAATTATTCTAATTCAGTTCAATCTATCATTGACTAATGAAATATATGTTAATCACGTAGTAGGCCTTATGAAATCAATAACAACCTAAAATTCAGTTGATTGTGAAAACTCTCTCCATACTAACAGAGTGCACGCACAATCACATATCGCTTAAATAGTTTATAAGTAAAGTTCTTACAAAAAGCAAATAATATTATAGTGGAAATACTGGATAACTCCACAATATGTCATGATTGTTGCTATATTTACAATATCTTTACTTAATTCACATTCTAGATTTAGTCAGATAGTATTTATCTTACAACCCTAACTAAACCACTCAATATATTCTGCATGCCCTCTGGCCTCTATAAATTTTTGGGTTATTTTTTAACTGGGTCACAGGTCACTGCAATCAACTCTGAATTGTTAGGGGTACTTTCCGGTCTACTAGCTATCGGCTTGGTAATAGGCTGACTTGAATAGGCTTGATCCGCTTGAGCCATATAGGAATTGATTTATTTGGTTGAATTGTACTCTTTTGGGCCGAATCAACTTTCTCCGTCAACACAAAATCTTTCTTCTTCTTCCTCACCTTCTTCCATGCTTCCCTCACTTCGTGGCTCACTGCTGGAGCATCCTCCATAGTTTAGGTCCTTCCATTCATCTTGGTCTTCATCCTATTTTGTAGCTCTTTCGAAATTAAGGCTCGACTAATAGTGAGCGTCCCTTTCTCTTCTTCCTTTTTCCTATTCGGTCTATCTCCTTTTGCGCTACTTCTTTCAAGATTCCAGCAAGTGGAAATCGGTGCTTCTTTCAAAAGGTTTTGGGTCATGGTTCAGTCGAAGGAGGAGCTCAAACGTTGGTTCACTCTGTCAATGGCAGCCCTCTGTCAGACACAAAGGTGCGATTTTGCTTTCTTCGGATACGAGAGGTTAATTGCCTAAATTAACTTCATTTATTTTGTTAGTAGGATCTGATTTAAAGATCTAATTGCTTAAATTTTGGGTTTTTGATCCCAATCATTCCTCTTAAGGTTGTTTCCTAAACATATCAGGAAATCTTATTTAAAAATTTGAATTTATTAAATCTTGAGTATTGAATTGCTTAAATCTTGAGTATTTATCGGCGGTTACCCGCGTGACCCCGATTTATTTTACTCTATCCATAAGTTTTTTTCTACTTTTCGATAGTTCAACTTGTTTTTTACACTTAATCCTTGTTTTAAACAGCTTGAAACCACTGTTTTTTTTTTTTTTTGGTAATTATTTTTTCTCTCCAATAACTAACTTATATTGTCGAATTTGAAGTGAAGAGAGATTTAAGATAAATGATTCGGAGAAGTAAACAAAATAAATATTAAAGATATCAAGTCTCTCTCTCGCTCTCTCTCCTCAAACCATGTGAATTAGGGTTTGTATGGCGAAGAAGGGGGAGTGTTGTGTTAAGAGAGTTAAATTTTGGTCCATTCTCTCTCTTTCCCTCTCTAGCCGTGTGGGTATTTTCTTCATGGATAAGTTGCTGTGAAAGATCTTGTTGAATTGGGTTCAAAAATTGGAACGGAGGTTAAGGTTGATGGGAATGTTGTCCGGCTCAAGATCATATGATGATATTCTAAAAGAAGATCAAGGAATTGATGATCGGTATTTCTTTCTCTCTCTATCTCTCTATAAGGGTTTGTGTATTTCTATGTTTCGAGAGAGATTACATGTCGTGTTTTATTTTGAATTTTGTTGTCTTGAGAAAAAGTTGGTTGTTTCCTTTGTTTTTCTTGATGATTCTCACGAAATATAAACACCACGTTCTCTCTCTAACAAGTCCACTTGTTCACAACGAAAGTGAAACATTCCGAAAAAATTAATGAACTTTCCCAATAAAATCTATTTTCCCAAGACTTCAAAACTAAAAAGAAAAAAATAAAAAAAGAAGAAATCCTTCAATGATGAGGATGCTGTCAAGTTGGAAGTTGCATTCAATTTTGTTTACACTTTTAGGTTCTCTTCTCTCTATCCTTTGGTTAGAATCGAGAACCGAACCAAACTTTCCTTTATTTTCAGTTTGGTTTCATAATCAATATTTTAAATATTAAAACTGAATCGAACCAGGTTTAAACTTTCGGTTCGGTTCGATTTCCCTATTCGAACCAAATCATGTTCCTCCCCTATTAGTTATAAGAACATGAGACAAAATTCTTAAACAAAATTTAAGTGCTATACGATGTTGTAGTTGATATATTTTTTTATACTATGAATTATTTGACTTTTAAGTCATATTTTATGGTTTATCAAGTGTCTTCTACAAGTTCTTGTATTTATTTTACGGACTATTTGCATTAGATTTGTCACGATCTAAAGGCAGACCTAGACAGCAACACCGAGTCAAAGGGCTAAAAGGTGTATCATGCTCCATATATTGATGGTCTCCTACTAGATTTAACTCTTTTAAATCCCTGCAAATTATTTTACTTGTTGATAATTTATTTTATACTATGAATTATTTGAAAGTCATATTTTGTTCTTTATTAAATGTTTTTCTTATATGTTTTTGTATTTATTTTGTGGATGGTTAAGATTAAATTCGTCACGATCCAAAGAAAGACCTAGATGGAAAAACCGAGTCGAAGGGCTAAAAGGGTATCATGCTCCATTTATTGAAATTTTCTACTAGATGTAAGCCTTTTAAATACCTATAAATTATTTTGCTTGTTTGGATAAAGTGTAAATGCATAATTTGCTTTCATCTATGCTCCATATTCATTGCTACTACCACTACTTGTTTCTTTTGATGCTTTCACGTCACCAATCACACCATTTTTCCTGGTCAAAATTTGAGCAAAAATAATTGGTGAAGTACGTGATGTCGAAGTATCGAAGGAAACAAGTAGTGATAACAATAGCATAAATCAAAGCAAATCATGCATTCACACTTATCCAAACAAGCCAAATAATTTACAAGGATTTAAAAATATTACGTCCAGTAGCAGACTTTCAATATGGCGCGTTATACACCTTTTAACCTTTCAACTCGGCAATTCCATCTACATCAGCCTTTGAGTCGTGACAAATGTAATGTTAATTGTCCACAAAATAAATACAAAAACATGTAAAAGACACTAAATCAAAAACAAAATATGACTTGAGTCAAATAATTCATAGTAAAAAATAGTTTATCAACAAGCAAAATGATTTACAGGGATTTTAAAGGGTTACATCAAGTAGAATATCTTCAATATATGGACCATGATACATCTTTTAGCTCTTTGGCTCGGCTTTTCTGTCTAGGTCTATCTTTAGATTGTGACAAATCTAATGCTAACAGTTTACAAAATAAATATAAAATCATGTAAAAGACACATTTAATAAACAACAAAATATGGTTTAAAAATCAAATAATTTATCAACTATATTAAGTCAGGTAAAGCACTGAATAAAAGTTGCCACCTGACTTAGTGTTTCTAGTGCTATTGGAATCATTCAAGGAATGGAATGCATATGGGACATGTGTACCACTTTTGTTAGAAGTGCAGTACAATGCTCCATACTTGTCTATATAACTCAGCTTTATGTCCAGCCATAAAAGTTTTCTTCCAGCCTACACCGAGCATATTTTAATCACAATGCCGATCAATGAAATATCATTCCAACTTCAAATATGATTGCTTTTTAGATTTTATATAATTGCGTCTTGATTCAGCTTGTGATATCATATTTATTTTTTTGAGCTAATTTTAAGTTTTGGGTAGCTCTTTCTTGGTGGAGTATTATATTGCATTGTTCGTGCCAAGTAGTCACATTTATAATTATGGGATGAAACCCTCTTTTGTTATTTTACGAAAGTTTAAAAAAATTTGTATTTAAATTCCAAGAAATCACAAATTAACAGCACTGGCTTTTTGAGAACTCAGAGTTACGATAGAACTTGTGATTAAAGGGAGGCTTTGTAACGCCCCCGAACCCACCCCGGCTCGGTATGCTACTTTCCTCGCTAATCTCACGTTTAAAACGCCGTTTAAAATAATTTTCGATAAAAGTTTGACTCGATTTTCTAGTTTTTCAAACCCTCAACAACGGTTGGAAAACATGCCTAAAATACGTGCAAAACGTGTCGGAAAATAGTGGGTTAAAACATTTTGGAAGTAGGAAAAATTTTGAAAAAAAATCAAATTGGCTCGGTTGGGCGCCGCGCGCGCACTAGTCCACCACGCGCACCCCAGTGCGCACGCTGGGGCTGATCGATCGGCGCCAGGCGCCGATCGATTGGCACCCTCTTGGGTGCGCGATCGAGGAACAGTAGCTCCTGCCGATCGATCGGCGCGTTGTGCACCGATCGATCGGCGCTGCGCGCCTCCTTCGACCTCCTACTCATTTCTTCCACTTTTCCACAAGTCAAACACTTCCAAATCACCCAAAATTTTACCAAACATTCCTTACACTCCTGGTTCTATGACCCGTAACAATCTTGGAAAATCGACCGCAAAATATTAATGAAAATGTTGAAACAAATGAACCCTATGTTGTTTGAAATACAAAAATAAAATAAGTGGCATAACGACTAAAATTATCAAAACCCGAAAAACCTGAAATCCAAAATATCAAAACACTATCCCTTACATGCCAATTATCCAATAAAATATTCTTTGCTCATAACAATCCAAAATAGTTAAAAGAAAACTATCAACAAGGCAAAATACAAAAATCCCCACCAAACTACCCAAGGAACGTGGCCGAGACGCCCTGACAAGTGCCCGCACCGGCATACTCCATGCACCACCGACTGTTGTCTAGTCCTGGGCTCCCTCATCTAGCTCACCTGAATAAAGATCGTCACCTACACCATAGAACACGAAAAGTAAGCCTAATGCTTAGTAAGTAGGGAGTAACGAATGCACATAACACACAATGCAACCCAATCCTATCACATGCAGTTTCCAATTCTCAATTGTGCTCGTTACATGTTCGTTGCATTAATCTTTCCATAAGCTGTGTGGATAGTGTAGGCACACATCTCATAACTGTCTAAGATGGCCACGCCTTGATCCAACCAAGCAAAACTGGTTAGCACACATCCCATAACTGTCTAGGATGGCCAAACACGATTTTCTTTCCCCACACCGATCGTAGAACCCTATGACTGTCTAGGAGTTCATACTCACGATGTCTTAAATCTTTTAGAGTAACAGAAAACGGTGACTATTTTTTTTTTGTGAAACTTTATTCTTTTAAAACCTTAACAGAGAGTATAAACCTTCTCTGGAAGTGAAACTGGAAAACACATTTAAGCTGGATGTAGATAAACAAAGAGAACAGTTGATGTGAATAAGACGAAACTGGTGGATGTATATAAGACAAAAGTGAACAGTACCGGTAGATGTATATAAGACGAAATCGGTAGATGTATATAAAATGAAATCGGTAGATGCATATAAGACAAAAGTGAACAGTACCGGTAGATGGATATAAGACGGAATCGGTAGATGTATATAAAACGAAATCGGTAGATGCATAAGACAAAAGTGAACAGTACCGGTAGATGGATATAAGACGGAATCGGTAGATGTATATAAAACGAAATCGGTAGATGCATATAAGACAAAAGTGAACAGTACCGGTAGATGGATATAAGACGGAATCGGTAGATGTATATAAAACGAAATCGGTAGATGCACAAAAGACAAAAGTGAACAGTACCGGTAGATAGATATAAGACGGAATCGATAGATGTATATAAAACGAAATCGGTAGATGCATATAAGACAAAAATGAACAGTACCGGTAGATGGATATAAGACGAAATCTGTTGATGTATATAAGACGAAACCGATTGATGTATATAAGACAAAAGTGAACAGTAACCGGTAGATGTATTTTAAACAAAGGGAACGGTGGATGTAGAGTTTGAAGACAAAATTGACAACTTTTATCATGAAGACATACGAACAGAGAGAATAAAAACAGAAGACATGAAAGTCTCAAACTCATAAACCAGCTCAAAACCTGATTTTTTTTTAAACACAACAGAAAACATGACAGAAACTTAAGAAAGATCACACTACATGGATAGCTCTAAAACCAGAAACTATCTATGCACAGACTAGCAGAAAATATTCCAAACAATTCCAGAATACTTCAGAACATAAATTCAACTGTCAAATACAGTATAAACAGAAGGCATGAAAGTTATAGACCTTCAATACTCGATTCTAAACAAGGTTATGGAACATACTATGCAAATGACAGGTTCAAAGAAACAGACTGCATGGATATTTCCCAGAACTAGAAGTCATCCATGCACAAATAAATAAAAGCATCCCAGCAGTTTCAGAATAATTTCAATACATAAATACAACTGTCGAATACAGAGGTTTTAGACATCAAGACAGGTCCAATACATTACAGAGTTTCGACAGAGTTTTTTTTTTTTTTCTAAAACCAAAACATCAGAATCTAATTAAAATTCACAGGCAGTATTTTCTCTTTCAAAAACTTAAACCTCAGAGCAGATATATGTCTGGCTGTAGCAACCACCCCATGAGCTCGATCCACCCTCTACATTAGATCATCATTTTGAGGAACAAGATCCTCAGTTTTGGGTTCAGTACCTACATCAGAGAGTTCACCTATGAGTCTAAAACTCAGTAAGGACATAATACAGATGCAGTGATGTAAAATGCTATGCATGCAGTTTTCAGAATACAGTGACAGAACAGAACCTTACGTTTCAGTGGCAGAGGGGTATAAGTGGGGCTTATAGGGGAACTGTCAAACAGATGGTGCACTATCAGGCACAGCAGATTTTCAGACTCCCAGGGAGGGATAAAACCAGAGGGTCCTTGCTAGGGACAATTTATTTTCAGATTCCCAGGGAGGGATAAAACAAGAGGGCCAGTCCCCGTCCCGCACTTAACCAGTACATTACAGACAGTCAGATTTTATCTTGTTTAGTTTCAAACAGTGTACAGAAAACAGTTTTGCATGAGCTTTCAGAGAAAGTTGTGTATGCATGAACAGTGCCTGAACTTAAACTGGCAGACAACAGAAATAACAGAACATACCATGAAGACGAACACAGACAACTCAGAAACATAAACTATAACCTTTCTACCCAAAACAACCCGACAGAATAGAAAACCTAGTACCTCCGAGATGTAGGGCCTTAAGGGCCAGCCTACGGATATGAACTTACCTGTTGTCCGAAATGCAGCAAGCTATGCGCGCACAACAACGTTGGTTCGCGAACCTGAAGCATGCAAAATCGGACATTAACCTAAACTTCTAAAAAAAAACTAACGTTTAACTAACCTAAACTTGTTAACTAGTGAAAGAAGGTTACCTTTACTGGAGATAACAGGAGAAGGCAGGAGAAGTGGAGTTTTGAAGTTTTGTCTAGGTTGTCTGGAAGAGAGAAAACAGAGAAGAGGAAAGAAGAGAAGAGTGATTCACGTAGGAGGAAGAGAAGAGAGGAAGAGGAGCTTGGCTTCTCCAACAAGTTTGCCAAGTGTCAGACACTTATTAATTCCCTCCCACCAACCTTAATTTCTTCCTAATTTGCCCTTCCATTAGTTTTTAACTAAAACATTATTTAGTTAAACGATTCGGTCTCACGAATCACCCTCGTTCGATTAATCACATTGACAATTTTATCAAAATAGTCATTGCATTAATATCGGAGAAATTCCGCTTACATATTCGGGGAATAATTACATAGGCAAAATGCCGGGTGTTACATTTAGCCAATCCACTCTCTCGTAAAAATCCCTTCGGGTTGCTACACTCCAGCACTTATTCCCGACAAGGCCAATTTACTCGAGACCAGTTCTTGCAATTTAGCCAAACCACTCTCTCGTAAAAATCCCATCGGGGTGCTACACTCCAGCACTTATTCCCGACAAGGCCAATTTACTCGAGACCAGTTCTTGCAATCCTTATTATCTTATTACACTTCACACTCGCAATTCAAAACAATGCACAAAACTAGTTTTCGTAACTTACAAAAAACCGTGATGCATGCTAGAAGAATACGCAACACAACACAACGCGAAACAACAAACCGACCGTTAACCCTACCGTTCCATAGTGTAGGCCTAAGGCAACATAAAGAATTCTTCTACTTACTTGACTGCTCAGAATGTGTTTGCTCACTTCGTCCAATCAAATTATTCGCTCGACAACCTAACAAATAGAAAAAATAACTTAGCAATTATTCTAGAAAATTCTAAGGAATTCTTAAACCCAACACTAACCAAAATTCAACCAACTATACAATTCAATACCTAAAACCCGATTTTCTAACTATTTTTAGCGTCCAACTTCAAACGGCCATAACTTATTCGTTTTTCAACGGATTTTGACGTGCCACCTCATTCCGTAAACCTCTACACATCTACTAACCATTGAAGCAATCAAATTAACCAACCAAACTCCATGGCCAATCCGAAAATACAAAAACAGAACCGGTGCATTTAGTATACAGAACCGGTTTTTGTATAACTTTCACCAAATCCTAATTCTAACTCCAAAAACAATCTAAACTAGTCAATCTAACCTTTAAAACACTAAAATTAGGAATGAAACCAACCAATACATGAAGTTTTTGGACTTCATGGTTAGGGTTTTCCAAACCAAATATTCCAAAAATACCTTAAAAACCCTAAAAACCATCACTAACAAGTATTAAACTCAAAACCCACTTGATTTTATACCTTAAAGCTTAAAAACTCTTGATGAAATGGAGAAGATGGAGGGCTCCAATGGCTGCCAAGGCTCGTGGGAAGAAAGGAGGAAGAAAGCAAAAATATGAAATTTTACCACCTAAACATTCAAATTATAAATCAACATTTCCTCTTTTACTTTTTTTCCACTACATTTACTAAATTCTCAAAACAATCCCCCCCCCCCCCCCCCCCCCCCCCTCCCTCCCTCCCTCCCTCCCTCAAGGGTCATGCCATCCCATAGGAGTGAGTATGGTCCGGTGCGGTCCAGTTCCGAGCCGGAATCGGATCGGACTAAAAGATTCGGGATTTTTTTTCCTAATCCCAAAACCGGACCAAAATTTTAGGTCTAGTCCCGGTTCAGTCCTGGTTTCTCCCACCAATTTTTTTTTTTTTTTTTTTACACTAAATTGCAATAAAAAAAAATTAAAATTTCCTCTAAGGACAGGTTATATACAATCAAACCATTTCCTACAAAGAATTAAAAGACTACAAATGATAAATTACAGAGAGAAGAGAAATTGAAGGTTTGAGATTTGTAAAAAATTGAAACTCTGAACCTTCTTCCCCCTTCAGTCGAGCCTTAAATGACTATTGAATTAAAGTTTCGGTCCGGTCTGGGATTTTGGGAAATTTTTTTCCTGGACCGAGAACCAGACCATTTCCTATGAGAATTCTATTTTTAGGACCAAAACCGGACCAAAACTAGTGGTCCAGTCCGGTTCTTGGTCCTCGGTCCGGTCTTGCTCACCCCTACCATCCCACGTGAAGACCACACCCTT
The DNA here is from genome assembly GCA_022432975.1 of Begonia masoniana. Taxonomy (NCBI): domain Eukaryota; kingdom Viridiplantae; phylum Streptophyta; class Magnoliopsida; order Cucurbitales; family Begoniaceae; genus Begonia; species Begonia masoniana. The sequence goes on from CM039514.1 coordinate 32,568,525, forward strand.
GACACCTTTTTCATTCACTAAATAGCTTTCTATTGGATGATAAAGTGTCTTGACTTTTCAACCTTCTTTTTGACTTTTCCACCAAGCTTTTAAACTTCATAAAAAAAAGGAAAATTATCGATTTGAACCCTGTACTATACACGGTTTTTCAATTCGGCCCCTGTACTAAAAAAACCGGCAAATCGAACCCTGTACTTTGATTCTGTTATCAGTTTTGACCTTCTATCAACAATTTCATTAAACCCTCATTGAAAAAACTACCAAACGATTTTAGATTCAGTTGAAATTTTTACCACATATTCATTACTTAATGAGAAGATAATCTGGGAATGTTCGTGATTTTTTAACACATCTACGATTTATTGTAATTTTATTTTAGTATTGCTTAAAAATATTATAATAAATCATACAAGTTTTAACAAATTACACAAATTTTTATATTATCTACCCATAATATGGTGAACATTTAGAAAAAGTTTCAAATAAATCCAATATCATTTGATATTTTTTTAAATTAATATCAGTTTCTTCTTTACTTTATAAATTAATTTTTAAACAAATATCAAACAATATTATATTTATTTGAAAACTTTTCCACATATTCAATCTATCATGGGTAGATAATAAAAAAAGTTTTATGATTTTTTATAATTTGTATGATTTATTATAATATTTTTATAAAATACTAAAATAAAATTTCAATAAATCGTACATGTGTTAAAAAATCACGAAAATTTTCAGATTATCTTCTCATTAAGTAGTAAATATGTGGTAAAAATTTTAACTGAATTCAAATCGTTTGTTAATTTTTTCAATTAGTGTTTATTGAAATTGTTGATAGAAGGTCAAAACTGATAACAGAATCAAAGTACAAGGTTCGGTTTGCTGGTTTTTTTAGTACAAGGGCCGCATTGAAAAAACGTGTATAGTACAGGGTTCAAATCGATAATTACCCTAAAAAAAACAACACTCATCCCTTTGTATCATGCATTCCAATGTGATGATCCTTCTTTTCTCCTTTCACTTACATTTTTAACAAATCAAAGTCATAACTCATTGAGTGAAAGTCAAAACACTAACTCAATTACACCACCACTTATCTTCCACTTTCACTTTCTAAATCAAACCCTTAGCATCATTCTATATTATCGTTAAACTCACATGTCATCCCTAAACTAAGGCTACGTATATTATAAAAATTTTTTGAGTATTACAATCCACCCTCCTTATAAAAATTTATCCTCAAAATTTGTGGGGTAGTTATTTCTCAATCCACCATTCCTACTTCTCAAAATTTTAATTTTCATAACTATGTTTTCCACCATAGCTCACTTACTCATACGTCTATTGACTTTAAATTGAGCATTCATCACTTAGTCTTTTAAATCTTTCTAACTAAATGCTCAATTCTAGCCTTTCCTCGAGGTAAATTTTTATCTTACGCCCTCAATTTCTAATTTATCACTCTCACCTCTTTCACCTATTTTCCTCAAACAATCAAGACATTTTATTGGTCATTCTAACACTATCATCGTATACCAAGCTCTCAATATTTAAATCTATCAACTAATCACTCAAAATACTATCTGTTCTCAAAACCTCTACTGCAATCATCATCAAACATTCTCAAACTCTTAAGTCTAGACTAACTCTTTCCCAACTTTTCACTCAACACCCTAATTGGTGTTTACACACAACCCTACTAATTACTAACCGAACTTTCATAACTCTCCAGAATCAACCTTACTTCTACATTCAATCATAAAATTTCCTTACCCAAATTCTAATAATACTACTGGCTCTAATTGATATCACCCATTTACTCTCCTCAATCTTAGACTAAGCTATTTACGACATCCGCAGTTTTGACTTTGTTACATACGAGTTGGACCTTTGAACTTTCTAACTTAACATTATCCCTACGCCACTCAAACGCTTTTCGTGAAAATTCTCGTTCCTCTTATTCGAAATTCTATAATTTCTCAAATCATACACTACTAATTACTTAAGGTCCAAACCTCAAATTCTAACCTTCCTCTTTCAATCTAAACTAGTCAATCTAACCTTTAAAACACTAAAATTAGGAATGAAACCAACCAATACATGAAGTTTTCGGACTTCATGGTTAGGGTTTTTCAAACCCTAACCAAATACTCCAAAAATACCTTAAAAACAATAAAACCATCACTAACAAGTATTAAACTCAAAACCCACTTGATTTTATACCTTAAAGCTTGAAAACTCTTGATGAAATGGAGAAGATGGAGGGCTCCAATGGCTGCCAAGGCTCGTGGGAAGAAAGGAGGAAGAAAGCAAAACTATAAAATTTCACCACCTAAACATTCAAATTATAAATCAACATTTCCTCTATTATTTTTTTTCCACTACATTTACTAAATTCTCAAAACAACACCCCCCCCTCCCCCCTCCGTCAAGGGTCATGCCATCCCACGTGAAGACCACTCCCTTAACACCTTTTTCATTCACTAAATAGCTTTCTATTGGATGATAAAGTGTCTTGACTTTTCAACCTTCTTTTTGACTTTTCCACCAAGCTTTTAGACTTTATAAAAAAAACAACTACACTCATCCCTTTGTATCATGCATTCCAATGTGATGATCCTTCTTTTCTCCCTTCATTGAGTTAAAGTCCAAACACTAACTCAATTACACCACCACTTATCTTCCACTTTCACATTCTAAATCAAACCCTTAGCATCATTCTATATTATCAGTAAACTTGCACGACATCCCTAAACTAAGGTTACGTATATTATAAAAATTTTCCGGGTGTTATAGGCTTATTAATTGCATCTGTTCTTTCAACCTGCTGAATTTGTTTTAGCTTTCTCTTAAGTGCACTTATTTTAAGATTCTATAAAGTACATAAAATCAAGTCCAACTATTAAAAATGTTAAAATCATAGTAAACATGTGAAAATGAGTTATTAAACTTCGCCGTTCACTTAGTTACTTAGTAATACAACTGTCATTTTTTTAAGGATTAAGTTTTAAAAAAAAGCTTGAACTATCCGAAAAGTACAGAAAGAACCTTAAAGTTTAGAAAGTGCAAAATAAAGCTTTGCGGAGAGTCGCGCGGGTAACCGCCAACCCCACGCGTGATGCGGGTACCCACTGCTTTGAGGCGATTAACCGCCGAGCCCGTGAACTCTCTAAAATATTCGTAGCACGAGCTATACTGTGAGCGAATAATTTCATTTACACGTGATTTAATTTTATAATTAAATAATGAAACAATTTAATATTAATACATTAATTAAAGTGTTTAACACGTTTAATTTAATTTATTAATTAAAATGTTTAAAACTTTTAATCTAATTTATTAAACAGATTGAAACCACTGTTTTTTTTTTGGTAATAATTATTTTATCTCTCCAATAACTAACTTATATTGTCGAATTTGAATTGAAGAGAGATTTAAAGATAAATGATTCGGAGAAGTAAACAAAATAAATATTTAAAGATATCAAGTCTCTCTCTCTCTCTCTCTCTCCTCCAATGTAACACCCCGAGCTCACTGAACCCGGTTTGTTACTCATAAGCCCGAAGAGAACTAAGAACTTTGGACTCAAATTTAAAATTTTGCTCAAAAGTCAAATATTTACATTTGCTAAAATCTCAACACATTTAAAAATTTGCAGTGGAAATTGTTTGAGCAACAATAGAATTAAACAAAACTACGAAACATGGTTTTAAATGTTAAGAAGCAATCGGTAGATAGGGAATAAAGGTTTAAACCGTAGAACACTCGTGAAGTCGCAGAAGTCGAACGCTTCTGCCGATGGATAAAGTCAACGGAAGAAGTAGAAACAGCAAATAGAAGGCTTCTACCGATGACGTCGACCAGAAGAGTTGGAAACAAAAGACATCTCGGTGGACTGCATCTACCGATGACGTCAGCCGGGTAAATTAATTATCCAACATCAACCGATCGCAAAACGACAAGTTTTGCGACTCGCACCTACCGGTGGCAAAACGACAAAATCTCTCATTCCATCTTTCGATAGAATAAACTGCATACACCAACCACTAAAAGACAAAGCATAACACTAACTCATACCGATAGTGCAAAATCTACATCTTCTGATGGAATTAAACCTACATCATCCGATTGAATAAATTTCATGTACCGATGACTTTACTGAGACATCATCCGATGGCTTTTCTGAAGACATCTTCCGATAGACAATACGACTATGACTCAACATCTGCCGATAGACATCATCTACCAATAAAGAACAGAGCGACATTTCAACTATTTCTTGCTATGCAAGCACAACTCTAAGTACAGAATTGAATTTACTTACTTCACCACAACCATTCAAAACAAATTCAAATCATTGCATTACTCAAGTCTAGTATAATTCAGTGTTAAAAACAAACAGAATACTATTAACAGAAAAGTCTCGAGGTACTTTTGAAAATGTCAAAGCAACTTCTATCATCAGAAATTTTAACATGCTCAAATTGAAATCATTGTCCACTAAACCTTCACCACCACTGACACCAGTTAAACCGCCCCATCAGATGCCAGATCGATACCTGGTTGCACTCCTTCAACCTGCCTAGTTTTCAACCAACTCAGGGAATTCACCTGCAGTATCCTCAACACCTACATAACAAAACTCATCTATTAGCCTAATGCTAAGTAAGTAAAGCAGTAATGAAATGAAATGCTGAAACATAAATTCCTAAACATGCAATTTCTACTTTTTCATCTCAATTGCGTTCACATTCATTCATAAGCTGATCTGATCCCTCGGTTCCCTTGGGAAGTGGATCAATTTTTCCAATGTTATACATCCTCTACTCGATTAAGGGGCGGATGAATTTCCTTAATAGTTGATCTGATCCCTCTGTTCCCTTGGGAGTGGGATCAATTTTCCCAATGTTATACATCCTCTACTCGATTAAGGGGCGGATGAATTCCCTTAATAGCTGATCTGATCCCTCTGTTCCCTTGGGAGTGGGATCAATTCTCCCAATGTTATAAATCCCTTCATAAGTTAAGGGGTGGATTAGTTCCCTTAATAGTTTGTCTGTCACATTCAGTTCATGCCTCACCATCCCTACATGGAAATTCATTTTCGTAATCTTTCAAGAAAACATGGTGCATGACATACAAAATCATTCACAAGATGCATAACCCTACTGTTTTGTGATGTAGGCCCGAAGGCACATGCATACTTTACTTACCTGGTCTTCTGGAAGGTTTGGTCGAAATCTCCTTCGGGAATTTGCTCGAACCTAAATCCATAAACCAATCATCAATTAAATCTTCACTAAACTTCATCCTATTCAACCAGAGACCTAAGGAAACTAGTTGAGAGCTCTGGTCATAATGCATTCCCGATACTGCACTAAACCGAAACTGACACTCATCTATAGCATCCTCAAAACCCTCGCATTGGACTCCCTCGACTATCTAACTGCTAAAATATAAGAAATGAGGAAAAACTTACTTAGATAGAAGAAGAGTCTGGTGGAAGGATCGCCGAGAGCTCCGCTGAGCTTGAGCTGGACACCGAAAAGGAATAAATGAAGAAACAGTGGCGGCTACAGTGCATAAATCTCTAAACCCCTTCCCTTAAATAGGTTATCCACATTTAAATTGTCATTTTACATAAATGCCCTTGCTTAGTCACTCATTAACCTACTCAATAATTCTCTCAACTCTTCCATGAAATTGCTCATCGTTAATTGATAAGTTAAATTCGGTTTGATTGAAACCGGGTGCTACAATCTACCTTCCTTAAAAGAATTTTGTCCTCAAAATTCAGTACCTGAATAAATCTGGATGTTGGTCCATCATGTCTTGCTGGCATTCCCAAGTTGTTTCCTCAATATTCTGGTTGTGCCATAAGACTTTCACTAGTGGAACCTCTTTGTTGCGCAAGACCTTCACTGCATAATCTAAGATCTTTACTGGTTTCTCTTTGTAGGCAAGGGTAGGATGAATCTCAATGTCTTGCTGTTTCACAATTTGATATGGATCCCTTATGCATTTCTTCAACATAGAAACATGGAACACACTATGTATCCCATCCATAGACACCGGTAGCTGCAACTGATAGGCTGCTCTCCCAACTCTCTTCAGAATAGTGAATGGATCAATAAATCTGGGATTCAACTTTCCTTTCTTACCAAATCTCATCACTCCTTTGAAAGGTGACACCTTAAGGAAAACTTCATCACCAACATCAAATTCCAGTTCTCTTCGTCTTTTGTCTGCATAGCTTTTCTGCCGGCTTTGTGCTGTCAAGATTCTTTGTCGAATAAGAGCAATTTTCTCCACTGTCTTCTGCACAATATCAGGACCAGTCAATTGTGCCTCTCCAACCTCATCCCAATACAAATGGAGATCTGCACTTTCGTCCATATAATGCCTCGTATGGTGCCATGCCTATTGTTGCTTGAAAACTGTTGTTATAAGAAAATTCTACCAAGGACAAGTATTTGCTCCATGAGCCTTGAAAGTCTAAGAAACATGCACGGAGCATATCCTCTAATGTTTGAATAGTCCTTTCAGATTGTCCATCTGTTTGAGGGTGGAAAGCTGTGCTAAAATTAAGCTGAGTTCTCATAGCCTTGTGCAAACTTTTCCAAAACTTAGATGTAAATCTAGAGTCTCGGTCTGAAACTATAGTGCTTGGAACTCCATGCAGTCTAACAACTTCGTGCACATACAACTCAGCCAATTGATCCATCGAGTATGTTATCTTCATTGGCAGAAAGTGAGCAGATTTAGTTAAACGATCAACTATTACCCAAATTGCATCGTGACCTTTTGCTGTTCTAGGTAATCCTATAACAAAATCCATTGTTATTTGTTCCCATTTCCATTCAGGAATTGGTAACGGTTGCAATGTTCCAGCAGGCCTCTGATGTTCAGCTTTGACTTGCTGGCAGATCAGGCAGGACTCCACATACTCTGCCACACTTCTTTTCATACCTGGCTACCAATAATGTTGCTTGAGATCTCTGTACATTTTCGTACTCCCGGGATGAACAGAGAGTCTAGAAGAATGTGCCTCAGATAGGATTCCCTTTCTAAGTTCAGTATCAGCCGGAACAAACCATCTATTCCGAAACTTGAGAATTCCATCAACTGAGCAGTTGAAATCCGACTTGTCAGTAGAATTCATGCACAACTTATACTTATTGCATTCAGTGTCATTCATTTGAACTTCCTTTATTTTCTCCAAAATAGTAGGCCTCAAAGATATGGCCGAAAGCATGGCTGTCATACTAGACACTGCTTCCAGGTTAAATTTTTGGAATTCTGTCTCCAAAGTTATCGGTATGTCAAGAATCAATGTAGAGACTGAAAGAGTCACTCTACTCAAAGCATCAGCCACTACATTCGCCTTGCCAGGGTGGTACTTAATCTCAAAATCATAATCTTTGACAAACTCTAACCACCTACGTTGCCTCATATTCAGTTCCTTTTGCGTGAAAATGTATTTCAGACATTTATGATCCGAAAATATTTCACAAGTTTGTCCATATAGATAGTGCCTCCAAATCTTTAATGAGAAGACCACAACAGCTAATTCTAAGTCATGTGTAGGGTAGTTTTTCTCATGTGTTTTCAACTGTCTAGAGGCGTAAGCTATTATTTTACCATTCTGCATTAACACACAACCAAGACCAATTTTGGAAGCATCACAATAAATACTAAATTTACCATCTTCAACTGGAAGGGTTAAGATTGGAGCATTGGTCAGTTTCTGTTTCAAGGTCCGAAAGCTATGTTCACATTCTTCAGTCAACATATACTTCACATTTTTCCTTGTTAACCTAGTGAGGGGTGTTGCAATTTTTGAAAATCCTTCGATAAATTTTCTATAATATCCTGCTAATCCAAGGAAACTTCGAATATCAGTGGCATTCTTCGGTTGAGGCCACTCCTGAACTGCTTGCACTTTGACTGGATCGACAGATATTCCATCTCCAGAGATCACGTGACCAAGAAAGTGAACTCTGTCCAACCAAAACTCACACTTAGAAAATTTGGCATAAAGTTGGTGCCGCTTCAGTAATCCTAACACCACGTTTAAATGTCCTGCATGCTCCTCCTTAGTTCTAGAATAGATTAGAATGTCATCTATGAATACAATGACAAACTTGTCTAAATACTCGTGAAACACCCTATTCATAAGATCCATGAAGGCTGCTAGCGCATTTGTCAAACAAAAAGACATAACCAAAAACTCATAATGTCCATACCTTGTGCGAAAGGCAGTCTTTGGGATATCTTCAGATTTAACCTTCAACTGGTAATAACCGGACCTAAGGTCAATCTTAGAGAAAACTCTTGCACCCTTAAGCTGGTCAAATAAGTCATCAATCCTCGGCAAAGGGTACTTGTTTTTGACAGTTAACTTATTCAATTCTCTATAATCAATGCACATACGCATTGATCCATCTTTCTTTTTGACAAAAAGGACAGGTGCACCCCACAGTGAAAAGCTAGGGCGTATGAACCCTTTCTCCAATAAATCCTCTAACTGCTTCTTCAATTCCTTAAGTTCTGTTGGTGCTAATCTATATGGATTCTTAGATACAGGCTCGACGCCTGGGTAGACATCCACAACAAATTCAATCTCCCTATCGGGTGGCAAGCCAGGAAGGTCATCTAGGAATACTTCTGGAAAATCTTGGACAACTAAAACATTTCTGGGGTTTGATTTTTCTATTAGTTGGGTGTCTAAGACATTGGCCAAAAAGCACAGATATTCACTGCATGGGGAGGGTCTAAAATCGACAAAAGTCATCACAATCATTTCCTTACTCTTCCTCAGAGCTTGGAAGGTATGGTTTAAACCGCCAGGGAGTTGAAAACTAACAATTCCAGTCCTACAATCTATTGTGGCATAATGTTTAAATAACCAATCCATTCCTAGGATTACATCAAATCCCATTATGTCCATAACAATGAGATCAGTAGGCAAATTCATGTTTCCTACTAACACAACACTATCAGACATTATTTGGTTAGAGTGCATGCGTTCACCAGAGGGTAAGGCAACGTTAAACACATGCTCAGTAGGGGTAAACCGTACATCTAACTTATCAGCAAATGCAGAGGCTATAAAAGAATGTGTTGCACCCGAATCTATCAAAGTAAAAGCAGGCATAGAGTTAATCAGTATTGTACCTGACACTACAGCAGGCTGGTCCTCACCACCTGACTCCATCATGGAGAATATTCTTGGCTTAGTCTTGACAGGGCCACCCTTCAAAGCTGGGCAGTCTCTGTTGACATGGCCAACCTTGTTGCAATGGAAACATCGAATGACCAGAGGCTTTGGGCAATCCTTGTACAAGTGTCCAACCTCCTCACAGTTGAAGCACTTACCCGTTCCATATCTACACTCCCCCGAGTGATTCTTCGAACATTTCGGGCACTGAGGGAACTTCTGGGTATTCGATACCTTCTTTCCAGATCCTTGGCCACTCTAGCCCTCATTAGGCCTCTTCATTCCCTTCTGATGATGTGGCTGGATAAACTTTTGTGGAACCTCCTTTGGTCTAGTACACTTCAATTCAGCTTCTTCTACCTCCAATGCTGTGGACACAACATCACTAAATGTCAAGCCTTTAATGCCACAGAATTTGACTCCTCGGTAAATCTCCGGCTTCAGTCCATGCACAAATTTGAACACCTTATCCTCATCCTTATGAGCAAAATGTCCAGCAAACCTGGACAGGGACTCGAATTATCTACTGTAATCAGCCACAGACCCTATCTGCTTCAAGTTCAGAAACTCCAACTTCTTCCCGGTATGGACAGTGCTGTTAAAATACTTCCCATAGAAAAGGTCCTTGAATTGTAACCAAGGCATCACTAAAACATCTGTGGTGGTCTCTATTGTTTCCCACCAGAGTTGAGCTTCACCAGCTAAATGAAATGTTGCCAACGTGACCTTGTCTCCTTCTCCTATGTTGGCACACCTAAACATACTCTCAATCTTTCTGAGCCATCCTTCAGCAATAACTTGATCAGATGACCGTCCATCAAACGGGGGTGGTCTTAGTCTCCGGAATCTATCTCCAGCATGTTCAGTGCTAGAACTCGAGTTGGCATTTCCTTGTGTCTCCCGGCTCAACAGCACTCCTAATTGATCAAACTGTTGACACACTATGTCAGTCAGCTGACGCATCAATTCTGTCAGCTGCCTAATTACACTAGAGTCCTTCTCTCGCCTCGGACTTGGTATCTCTCTTGGTAATCTTGGTCTTCCTGGTCGTCTAGACATTTGCTATATTCCTGTACAAGGTTAATTACACTCTTAAATATCTAATGGCTAAGGTTAAGTTAAACACTTACAGTTGTTGGAGTCTTCCATGCAACGATTGGCACTGATGAGTAATCTTTTGAACAGTTTAACTGAATGTCTCTGATACCATACTGTAACACCCCGAGCTCACTGGACCCGGTTTGTTACTCATTAGCCCGAAGATAACTAAGAACTTTGGACTCAAATTTAAAATTTTGCTCAAAAGTCAAAATTTGACATTTCCTAAAATCTCAACACATTTAAAAATTTGCAGCGGAAATTGTTTGAGCAACAATAGAATTAAACAAAACTACGAAACATGGTTTTAAATGTTAAGAAGCAATCGGTAGATAGGGAATAAAGGTTTAAACCATAGAACACTCGTGAAGTCGCAGAAGTCGAACGCTTCTGCCGATGGATAAAGTCAACGGAAGAAGCAGAAACAGCAAATAGAAGGCTTCTACCGATGACGTGGACCAGAAGAGTTGGAAACAAAAGACATCTCTCGGTGGACTGCATCTACCGATGACGTCAGCCGGGTAAATTAATTATCCAACATCAACCGATCGCAAAACGACAAGTTTTGCGACTCGCACCTACCGGTGGCAAAACGACAAAATCTCTCATTCCATCTTCCGATAGAATAAACTGCCATACACCAACCACTAAACGACAAAGCATAACACTCACTCATACCGATAGTGCAAAATCTACATCTTCCGATGGAATTAAACCTACATCATCCGATTGAATAAATTTCATGTACCGATGACTTTACTGAGACATCATCCGATGGCTTTTCTGAAGACATCTTCTGATAGACAATACGACTATGACTCAACATCTGCCGATAGACATCATCTACTGATAAAGAACAGAGCGACATTTCAACTATTTCTTGCTATGCAAGCACAACTCTAAGTACAGAAATGAATATTACTACATTGCAACTATTTTCTGCTATGCAAGCACAACTCTAAGTACAGAAATGAATTTACTTACTTCACCACAACCATTCAAAACAAATTTCAATCATTGCATTACTCAAGTCTAGTATAATTCAGTGTTAAAAACCAACGGAATACTTTTAACAAAAAAGTCTCGAGGTACTTTTGAAAACGTCAAAGCAACTCCTATCATCAGAAAGTTTAACATGCTCAAATTGAAATCATTGTCCACTAAACCTTCACCACCACTGACACCAGTTAAACCGCCCCATCAGATGCCAGATCGATACCTGGTTGCACCCCTCCAACCTGCCTAGTTTTCAACCAACTCAGGGAATTCACCTGCAGTATCCTCAACACCTACATCACAAAACTCATCTGATCCCTCTGTTCCCTTGGGAGTGGGATCAATTCTCCCAATGTTATACATCCTCTACTCGATTAAGGGGCGGATGAATTCCCTTAATAGCTGATCTGATCCCTCTGTTCCCTTGGGAGTGGGATCAATTCTCCCAATGTTATACATCCTCTACTCGATTAAGGGGCGGATGAATTCCCTTAATAGCTGATCTGATCCCTCTGTTCCCTTGGGAGTGGGATCAATTCTCCCAATGTTATACATCCTCTACTCGATTAAGGGGCGGATGAATTCCCTTAATAGCTGATCTGATCCCTCTGTTCCCTTGGGAGTGGGATCAATTCTCCCAATGTTATACATCCTCTACTCGATTAAGGGGCGGATGAATTCCCTTAATAGCTGATCTGATCCCTCTGTTCCCTTGGGAGTGGGATCAATTCTCCCAATGTTATACATCCTCTACTCGATTAAGGGGCGGATGAATTCCCTTAATAGCTGATCTGATCCCTCTGTTCCCTTGGCTGATCTGATCCTCGATTCCCTTGGGAAGTGGATCAATTTTTCCAATGTTATACATCCTCTACTCGATTAAGGGGCGGATGAATCCCTTAATAGCTGATCTGATCCCGCTGTTCCCTTGGAGTGGGATCAATTCCATGTTATACATCCTCTACTCGATTAAGGGGCGGATGAATTCCCTTAATAGCTGATCTGATCCCTCTGTTCCCTTGGGAGTGGGATCAATTCTCCCAATGTTATAAATCCCTTCACAAGTTAAGGGGTGGATTAGTTCCATTAATAGTTTGTCTGTCACATTCAGTTCATGCCTCACCATCCCTACATGGAAATTTATTTTCGTAATTTTTCAAGAAAACATGGTGCATGACATACAAAATCATTCACAAGATGTATAACCCTACTATTTTGTGATGTAGGCCCGAAGGCACATGCATACTTTACTTACCTGGTCTTCTGGAAGGTTTGGTCGAAATCTCCTGCGGGAATTTGCTCGAACCTAAATCCATAAACCGATCATCAATTAAACCTTCACTAAACTTCATCCTATTCAACCAAAGACCTAAGGAAACTAGTTGAGAGCTCTAGTCATAATGCATTCCCAATAATGCATCCTCAAAAGGCTCCTTTTGCTACCAACGTCCACCGCTCACGTCAGCCAAACGACACGTCGACTTCACACACGTCCACCGGTCACGTTAGTCGAACGACGCGTCGACTACGCACGTCCACCTGTCATAAAACGACAAAAGCCTAACACTCACATCCACCGATCATGAAACGACAAAAGCCTAACAACCACTCCTACGCTTACATCCACCGGTCACAAAACGACAAAAATCTAAAACCCACATCTACCGATGGACAACATCCACCGATGGACTACATCCACCGATAGACAAAAACACTCAACATCCACCGATAGACAAAAACACTCAACATCTACCGGTGGACTACATCCACCGATAGACAAAAGAAAACACTCAACATAATAGCTTAACAACCATTCTCACTCTAAACAAAGAAAACTCCGACTACCAAAGAACTTGTACATTTTACTAAAAATCGTTCAAAACAACATAAGTCCACAGCTTTTTAAAAATATCCAGCAAAGCAACTACCTCTAAACCAAATCATGTTTTTCATACTCAGAACAAGAAAACCATAAAGTTGTTGAAAAACATCAAAACTACTAATGTTATTTCAATCCTCTGCACACTTCTACAAAACACTTAACCACTGAAACTTCATATATAGACAACAGTTTAACCGCCTCATCAGAATCACCAAACCGTGACATTGAAGTGTTCCCCCAACCAGCCTATTCCTCAACATGCTCAGAAAACACACCTTCTGAGGCTTCTTCACCTACATCACAAAACTCATCTATTAGTCTAATGCTAAATAAGTGAAGCAATAAAGAAATAAAATGCTGAAAAATAAATCCTAAACATGCAGTCTCTACTTTCACATCTCAGCTGCATTTACATTCTTTCACTGATCTGATCCCTTGGTTCCATTAGGAGTTGGATCAATTTTCCCAAAGTCATACATCCCTTCATAAGTTAAGGGGCGGATTAGTTCCCTTAATAGTTTATCTGATCCTTCTATCCCATTGGGAATTGGATCAATCTTCTCAAAGTCATAAATCTCTTCATAAGTTAAGGGGCGGATTCCCTTAATAGTTTATCTGTTGCAATCTGTTCATTTCTTACCATGCCAATACATGTAAATTCATTTTCGTATTCTTTCAAAATATGATGCATAACATACAGAAAAATTCAAACATACATAATCCTACTGTTTTGTGATGTAGGCCCGAAGGCACATGCATACTCCACTTACCTGGCTTCCTAGAAATGCTTGGTTTCAAACTACTTCGGAAGTTTTGCTCACCTAAGTCATAAACAGAATATCAATTAGATTTTTACTAAACCTCATTCTAATCTATCCAGAAATCTAAGGAATCTAGTTTAGGAGCTCTATACATAGTGCATTCCCGATTCACCACAAAATCGAAACTAACTCCCACCTACAGCATTCACCAAAGCTCACTTCTATGCTCCTCTCTAAAATTTGTACGATCAGCTTCAGGGAGCTCAGATATTTTCTAAAATTGATTTGAGATCGGGGTATTATCAGTTAAAGGTCAAAGAGCAAGATATCTTGAAAACGACTTTCCGGACGTGGTATGGACATTATGAGTTCTTGGTTATGTTGTTCGGATTAACGAATGCTCCAGCTGCGTTTATGGACCTGATGAATCGAGTGTTCCGGGAGTATCTTGATAAATTCGTGATTGTGTTTATTGATGATATTCTGGTTTATTCCCGTGATGAGGAGGAGAATAAGGAGCATCTGAGCATAGTACTGGAGACTTTGAGGCGGCATCAGTTATATGCCAAGTTTTCAAAATGTGAATTTTGGTTGACTAAGGTACATTTTCTTGGTCATGTTATAAGCAGTGGAGGAATATCTGTGGATCCAGCCAAGATTCAGTCGATTCAAGAATGGCCTCAATCGAAAAATGTCAGTGAGATTCGCAGTTTTCTGGGGTTGGTTGGCTATTATAGGAAATTTATTGAGGGATTTTCGAAAATAGCAGCACCTCTTACTCGGTTGACCAGAAAAGATGTAAAGTACGAATTGTCGGAAGAGTGTGAGCTGAGTTTTCAGATGTTGAAGCAGAAGTTGTGTAACACCCCTAATTCCGTACCCGTATTTCCGTAATAAATTTTTCATTTTATACTTTTTACTTTTCTATGCTTTAAATAAAACTTTGTTCGGAATAAAAACTGAAGTTGAAGACAGAACTGAAATCGGAATTAAATTTGAACCTTAAAAGCATTTAAAACAACTATAAAACATTTAAATAAAAACCTTAAAACATATAAAAAGAATGGGAGGGCAGAATCGGAATTCTGCCCTCAAAAGTAGCAGCGACCAGGCGCTGCTATATGCAGCGCTCGGTCGCCGAGTGCTGTCGCTGAGCAGCGATCGATCTCTGCTCGGCAGCAGAGATCGATCGCTGCACTGGAAGGCAACCACAGCGAACGATCTCTGCGCCGTGCAGAGATCGATCGCTGCACTAGGCAGCGATCTCGATCACTGCTAGCTATGGCAGCGATCGATCTCTGCTCTGCAGCAGAGATCGATCGCTGCAAGCATGCAGCGATTTCCTCCTTCAGCCTTCAGACTTCCAACCTTCAACACTTATCCTTTTACAGCATTTAACATATCTGTTTGCTCTCTGGAATCCGATTTCCAGAGAGCAAACCTCCTTTTCTTTACACCAAATTTCCATATAACTCACAACTTAAATCAACTTAAATCCAATTTAAACGTATTCTAAACTCAATCGACTCGAGTCGGACTTTGCGAAGTCCAACTGCGTGGATAGCTCTAAACATCGAGCATAACCGTATCAACCTAAAACCAATCAAAACGTTTCCAAAACATTCATTAAACAGTTTAAACCAAAACGTTTTACATACAATTACCAAAACGTTATCTAATCCCTATCCAGATCCAAACAACCTAAGTATACTATACAATTATCAACTCAAAACATCCCAAAATAAACCCAGAGTTCAGACATACATCCCCACGGGTCATATTGCGCCTCGACTGCCCAGCGCACTCCCACGAGCATCATCCATCAACTGCCTCCGACGTCAGGAGGAGGAACGTCGTCCTCACCTGGATCCACGTCACCTAGCAGATCACCTACACCATACAGACACATATGAGATATTGAAATCTCAGTAAGCTACGTAAATGCAGATGCATGCGTGCGTATGCCATTCAGAAATCATGCTCAGATTCAGATTACAGATACAGAATTACAGATTACAGATTCATTACGTCACAGACAGACAGAATTGTCACCGAGACCTCGACCCACTAACCCAAGGGGGCCCGTCCGGCGGTTGGACTACCCCGTGGGGTTAGAGAGGGGGGGTACACGCTTGCAACACGCACAGCCGTGCCTGAGCCCCATCTCGCGTGACCAGAAACAGACAGATTACGTTTATTCATTCAGATTCCGTTACAGATTTCATTTCAGATATACGTTCCTTTTCTTAAAAACACGTGCAGAAATTCCTTTTCATGACTTTCGAAAACCGTGATGCATGAACAGTTCATATCAGCGGAAAGTAAACAAACAACGTGCATACATTCATGGCAGTAGAGCAGAACCTATAAACAACTAACCTAACTACCCAACCAGAGTAACATAAAACAAACAGTTCCTCGAGTATTCCCGAGACGACGACGGAGTATGGTGCAGACCTTTGGGTCAAAGTAAGTCACGAAAACTTACCTGGAGCGCACTGAATGGCTAGCTTCGTCCACGGGAGTCGCGTGTCTGAGGAAAACACGATATTTACCATTAAAACTAATTTAAACAATTAACGTCCAAATCTAAAAACTTAACTAAAGAATTTCTCCTAAATTCTTTATTTAGCCAATCAAAGCGTTTATAACGTTAATTAACGTTCGATAATTCGAAATCCCAATTAACGAGTTTTTCTCAAAAACTCGGAAAATAAACCAATTTTTAACTTTTTCGCAAATTGATTTTTCTTCGTCCAATAACGTCAAATACGTTCAATACATACTTAATCAAGGCCAACCTATTAATTACGAACCCTAATTCGTATTTTTCGTCGAAACCCTAATTGAAACCCTAACACTAATCGGACCGAAAACTCGAAATAAACGTTCAGAGACTGTAGGTACATACCGAGAGTAGCGAGAGGAGAAGAAAGCGTGAAGAAATCGGGACGAACGGAGGTCGGACGGAGGTCGGATGATGAACGAACGCCGGCGGCCTAAGGAGAGGAGTGCTCTCTGTTTCGTGCGCAGGGAGAGGAGAAGAAGAAGTGAGGAGAGAGAGGGAATTTGTGATATTTAATAAAATTGATTTGTAAATTACCAAAACGCCCTTCTTTGATTTCTATATAGATTTCGTTCTTCGGTTCGTTAATCGTCCAACTATTCGGATTCTCGAAAGTTCCATATTTTGCCAACAACTTCTATTCATTGCCAGGGATTTATTAAAACTGTCCGTTCGCAATTTGGACCTCGTTCGCTATTTTTACGAGAACGTCTTTTACATTACGAAAAGCGTATTTACTCGGAATATAGTGTTTGATCTCCGAAAATTTCCGTAAATTTCTTAAAATTCTTATTATTCGTTAGAATCGTAATGACGCTTTCCTTTTGTGAAACGGACCTGATTTGACATATTTACCAAAAATGCCACTAATAATATAATAATAATATAATCAAAGATCCGTACAAACCGGATATTACAAGTTGACGATAGCTCCGGTGTTGACGTTGCCTGTAGCTGAAGAGAAGTTCTGTATTTACTGTGATGCCTCTCGGATTGGGTTGGGTTGTGTGCTTATGCAGAGTGATAAGGTGATAGCGTATGCTTCTAGGTAGTTGAAGTCCTATGGAAAGAATTATCTGACCCATGATCTCGAGTTAGCTGCGGTGGTCTTTGCTTTGAAGATCTGGAGACATTACTTGTATGGTCAGCAATGCGAGGTATATTCAGATCATAAAAGTCTGAAGTATATCTTCACTCAAAAAGAGTTGAATATGAGGCAACGGCGGTGGTTAGAGTTCGTGAAGGACTATAATCTGGAGATCAAATACCACCCCGGTAAGGCTAATGTGGTGGCGGATGCGTTAAGCCGTGTATCGACTTCGGTTTCAGCTTTGGAGGCTGGTATGTCTGTGGCATTGAGATCTGAGGTTCAGAGGTTTGATTTGGTGTAACACCCGGAAAATTTTCCCTTGATGTACGTAGCCCTTAGATTAGATGTTTGTGGGAGCTTAACATTAATTGTATAGTTTATTAAGTCCTTGAATGGAAAGTTAAATTAAATTAATGTAAGAGTAAAGTAAATGATAAAAAGAAGAGTGAATTAAGGATAGAAAATCGTTGGGTTATAAAAGGAAGAGAAAGAGTGTTGAAAAGTCAAAGAAGTTAGAACCAATGTAATGCATGTATGCCCTGGATTAGGATAGTTTATCGTTACGTGAGATGGGAATTGGAAATAAGGCAAAGAGAAGAAATGAAATGGACAAGACAAAAGGATTAGGTTTGAAAATTCAAACTTTTGAAAAGTCAAAAACTCATAAACCAATAGGATGTTAGCCATGAAAATGCTTTACAATTTGAAAGTTAGGGGATCAATTAATGCTATTCACGTTAGAAGAAAGATGAAGGGAAAAAGGAGGGTTGAAAATTCAAACCAAAAATTAGTTGAAAAAGTCAAAGTTAAGTAACCAATCAAATTTCAAATAATTTTGGAAATGAAAAGGTATAGAAAGTGGTGAAATAAATGTGGCTTTCACGTTGGATTTAAAAGTGAAAGAGTGGGGGGTTAGATTTTAATTTTAAAGAATTTTGAGGAGGGAAATTAAAAGAGTTAGAAAGTGTGGTTTAAAATTGGGGTTTTTCCATTTTCTTCCTCATCTTCTTCGGCCCTTTCTCCTCTCCTCCATAGCCGCCTCTCCTCCTCTCTTTTGCTTCAAGTTCTCAAGGAATTTCAAGGTAATAATGCATGGGTTTTGATTTTTATACATTTGGACGAAGCTTTTGAGTGTTTTTGAGGTGATTTAAGTGGATTTAGTGAGGTTTTGAAAACCCTAATTTGGAGATTCCGAATTTTACTTTCCCTTGGTTAATTTTCTTCATCTTTTGATGATTAAAACCTTCGATATGATGATTTGGGTTGTTTGAGTGATTAGATTAAGGATTTGGAGGAGTGTTGCACAAAAACCGGGTTGGAACACTTGGGGGGCCGATTCTGTTGAGGGGTTTTTGGGTTGGCTAATATGTTTGTTTGGTTAATTTAAGTAGTTTAATGGATAGTAGACGTGTAGAGGTTTACGGATTGGGGTGGCACGTCGAAATCTGTTGAAAAAAGAGGGAGTTATGGTCTCGTGAGAAATGTACGCTGGGTGTCTCGTGAGAAATGTACGCTGGGTGTCTCGTGAGAAATGTACGCTGGGTGTCTCGTGAGAAATGTACGCTGGGTGTCTCGTGAGAAATGTACGCTGGGTGTCTCGTGAGAAATGTACGCTGGGTGTCTCGTGAGAAATGTACGCTGGGTGTCTCGTGAGAAATGTACGCTGGGTGTCTCGTGAGAAATGTACGCTGGGTGTCTCGTGAGAAATGTACGCTGGGTGTCTCGTGAGAAATGTACGCTGGGTGTCTCGTGAGAAATGTACGCTGGGTGTCTCGTGAGAAATGTACGCTGGGTGTCTCGTGAGAAATGTACGCTGGGTGTCTCGTGAGAAATGTACGCTGGGTGTCTCGTGAGAAATGTACGCTGGGTGTCTCGTGAGAAATGTACGCTGGGTGTCTCGTGAGAAATGTACGCTGGGTGTCTCGTGAGAAATGTACGCTGGGTGTCTCGTGAGAAATGTACGCTGGGTGTCTCGTGAGAAATGTACGCTGGGTGTCTCGTGAGAAATGTACGCTGGGTGTCTCGTGAGAAATGTACGCTGGGTGTCTCGTGAGAAATGTACGCTGGGTGTCTCGTGAGAAATGTACGCTGGGTGTCTCGTGAGAAATGTACGCTGGGTGTCTCGTGAGAAATGTACGCTGGGTGTCTCGTGAGAAATGTACGCTGGGTGTCTCGTGAGAAATGTACGCTGGGTGTCTCGTGAGAAATGTACGCTGGGTGTCTCGTGAGAAATGTACGCTGGGTGTCTCGTGAGAAATGTACGCTGGGTGTCTCGTGAGAAATGTACGCTGGGTGTCTCGTGAGAAATGTACGCTGGGTGTCTCGTGAGAAATGTACGCTGGGTGTCTCGTGAGAAATGTACGCTGGGTGTCTCGTGAGAAATGTACGCTGGGTGTCTCGTGAGAAATGTACGCTGGGTGTCTCGTGAGAAATGTACGCTGGGTGTCTCGTGAGAAATGTACGCTGGGTGTCTCGTGAGAAATGTACGCTGGGTGTCTCGTGAGAAATGTACGCTGGGTGTCTCGTGAGAAATGTACGCTGGGTGTCTCGTGAGAAATGTACGCTGGGTGTCTCGTGAGAAATGTACGCTGGGTGTCTCGTGAGAAATGTACGCTGGGTGTCTCGTGAGAAATGTACGCTGGGTGTCTCGTGAGAAATGTACGCTGGGTGTCTCGTGAGAAATGTACGCTGGGTGTCTCGTGAGAAATGTACGCTGGGTGTCTCGTAAGAGATGTACGCTGGGTGTCTCGTGAGAAATGTACGCTGGGTGTCTCGTAAGAGATGTACGCTGGGTGTCTCGTGAGAAATGTACGCTGGGTGTCTCGTGAGAAATGTACGCTGGGTGTCTCGTGAGAAATGTACGCTGGGTGTCTCGTGAGAAATGTACGCTGGGTGTCTCGTAAGAGATGTACGCTGGGTGTCTCGTGAGAAATGTACGCTGGGTGTCTCGTGAGAAATGTACGCTGGGTTTTTTGATTTTATACATTTGGACGAAGCTCTTTTTGAGTGTTTTGAGGTGATTTAAGTGGATTAGTGAGGTTTTGAAACCCCTAATTTGGGAGATTCCGAATTTTACTTTTTCCCTTGGTTAATTTTCTTCATCTTTTGATGATTAAAACCTTCGATTGATGATTTGGGTTGTTTTGAGTGATTAGATTAAGGATTTGGAGGAGTGTTTGCCACAAAAACTGGGTTGGAACACTTGGGGGCCGATTCTATTGAGGGGTTTTTGGGTTGGCTAATATGTTTGTTTGGGTTAATTTAAGTAGTTTAATGGATTAGTAGACGTGTAGAGTTTTACGGATTGGGGTTTGGCACGTTGAAATCTGTGAAAAAGAGGGAGTTATTTATGCCGTTCGAAGGCTGGGTACGGTCGAAACTTGGGTAAAATCGGGGTTTAGTTTTTTAAATGTGAGTTGTTTTAAGGTTTGTTCAGTATTTAGGCTTAGCATTTCTTAGACTTTATTCGGACTTATCAAGCTAAATTTCCGGTTGTGATAGGTTACTTGGACTGAGTGCACTTGACGATAGAGGTGAGCAATTTAAAGGTGAGCAGTCAGGTAAGTAGAGGCTGTTTATGTTTGGCCTTCGGGCTACATCACGGGAACGTAGGGAATTGTTGTTGTTTGTTGCTTTGCTTTGTTTTTTTCGTAAGTATTTTGTGGACATGCATGGTTTGACTTATGAGTTTGAATTTGTAGTAGAAATGCATTTAGTGTTTGAGAGATGTACGCAGGGTGTCTCGTAAGAGATGTACGCTGGGTGTCTCGTAAGAGATGTACGCTGGGTGTCTCGTGGGAGATGTACGCTTTGGGTGTCTCGTGAGAAATGTACGCTGGGTGTCTCGAGTAGAATGGAATTCTACGAGAGACGCACGTCTACGATTCGGGAAATGAGAATGGATTGAGCATAACCGAGCAAGTAGAAACAGCATGTGTTAGGGTTGTGAGGGTTATGTACTGTGTATGTTTATATTTGTTATTCCCTACTTGCTAAGCGTAAGCTTACGTGTGTGTGTGTGTTCTGTGGTGTAGGTGACGACGTCATTACAGGTGAGGGCTTTGAGGAAAGTTAGGGTTGGGACGCATTCGTTGGGGCATGCGGTATGCCGGTGCGGGCAGTTGTCGGGGCGTCTCGGCCATGATCTTCGGGAAAGATGTGGGTAGAACGGTATTTTGAATTGTATAGTTTTACCTATTTGTCGTTTGTAAAAATTGTGGTTTATTGGTGGGATTTGTATTGTAATAGTTTAGTTTAGATTTCGGTTTGTGGTAATGGTGGGATTGTTATAACTTTTTTGGTTGACGTTTTGGAAATTATTGTATAGTTAAATTTGCAGGTTTTGGGTTTTGAAAATATAGGCGTTATGCCGCTCGTTTTGATTTTAAAACAACTAACGTCGGGTATACTTTTCTCTATTTTTATCGTTATCCGTTTTAAGTTGGTTTTCTAATATTTTTACCGGACATGAAGATTGGGGGTGTCGGGAATGTACAGTTAAATTTTACCGAAAATTATTTTAAACGTCGTTTGAAATGTGGGTTGAGTTAGCAAAGTAGCGCACCGAGCCGGGGCGTGTTCGGGGGCGTTATATTTGGAGTTGGTTTCAAATTTGACAGCTGTGCTATCAGATTTATCTTTGAAGCCTACGATTTTGGAAAAGATTCGAGAAGCTCAGCAGGAAGATTCCGAGTGCAATAAGTTCAAACTGAGTATGTTGTCTGATGACCAGACTGAGTTCAGCTACTCGGATGATGGTATTCTGAAGTTTAAAAATTGATGGTATGTTCCAAGAAATGAGCAGCTTCGGAAGGAGATCTTAGCTGAAACTCATTCGTCGAGGATTTTCTGTTCACCCAGGCAGTACGAAGATGTACAGGGACCTCAAACAACATTATTGGTGGCCGAGCATGAAGAAGTCGGTGGCGAAATTTGTAGAGACATGCTTAGTCTGTCAGCAGGTGAAAACAGAACATCAGAGACCTGCTGGGAAGTTGCAGCCATTGCCGGTTCCTGAATGGAAGTGGGACCAGATTTCGATGGATTTCGTTGTCGGCTTGCCTCGGACGACGAAAGGATTTCATGGCATATGGGTGATCGTAGATCGTTTAACTAAATCAGCCCATTTTCTATCGGTGAAGATGACGTATAGCATGAATTAGTTTGCTGATTTATATATTTAGGAGATTTTGAGGTTACATGGTGTACCGATTTCTATTGTATCGGACAGGGACCCGAGGTTCACATCTAAGTTTTGGAAGAGTCTGCATAAGGCGATGGGGACTCGGTTGAACTTCAGCACTGCTTTTCATCCTCAGACGGACGGACAATCTGAGCGCAGTATTCAGATTCTTGAGGATATACTTCGAGCTTGTGTGCTGGAGTTTCAGGGTTCTTGGAGCAGGTATCTGCCTTTGGTGGAGTTCTCGTATAACAATGGTTATCAGGATACTATTGGTATGGCTCCATACGAGGCTCTATATGGAAGGAAATGCAGATCGCCTCTTTATTGGGACGAAGTTGGAGAAGCCAGTATGATTGGACCTGAGATTGTACAGCAGACGACAGATAAGATCAAATTCATACGGCAGTGTATTTTGACAGCTCAGAGCAGACAGAAGAGCTATGCAGATGGTAGGAGGCGGGAGTTGGAATTTGAAGTTGGAGATGAGGTTTTCCTGAAGATCTCGCCATTTAAGGGTGTGATAAGGTTCGGGAAGCGGGGTAAGTTAAATCCGAGGTATGTTGGTCTGTTTCCGATCGTGAAGCGAGTTGGAAAGACAATGTATCAATTGGAGTTGCTGGCTTCGATGGAGGGAGTGCATAATGTGTTTCATGTCTCCATGCTGCGAAAGTGTCTGAGAGATCCTTCGCATGTCGTAGT
Organism: Begonia masoniana; assembly: GCA_022432975.1. Classification (NCBI taxonomy): domain Eukaryota; kingdom Viridiplantae; phylum Streptophyta; class Magnoliopsida; order Cucurbitales; family Begoniaceae; genus Begonia; species Begonia masoniana. Next base: position 32,592,025 of record CM039514.1, read on the forward strand.
GCAGCAGGACATTGAGGTGCAGCCTACGTTGTCTTACGAGGAGAAACCAGTGGATATTTTGGACTATGCAGTGAAGAAGTTGCACAACAAAGACATTCCACTGGTGAAGGTGCTGTGGCGTAACCACAACGTTGAGGAGGCGACGTGGGAACGGGAGCAGGATATGATGGAACGCTATCCTGAGCTTTTCAAGTACGTAAATTTTAAGGATAAAATTTTTGTAAGGAGGGTGGATTGTAATACCCGGAAGTTTACTATAACACATATTGCCTTAGTTAGAGTTGAATGTTAAGTGATGAAGGATTGAAGGTTAAGGCAAGGCAAGGAGAAGAAAAGATTTAATTAAAATTTAAAAATAAAGTTAATTAATTAAAGATGTGGGAGAAGTGAATGAAAAGGGAACTCACGTTGGAATGCTTGGGGCAAGGAAAAGTGGTGGTCTTTTTATAAATTAAGAAAACTTAGTGGAAGAAATCAAAAGAGAAAAGAAAAAATTAGGTTAAAAAGCAATTTGTTTTTTTTTCTCCCTTCATCTTCACTGTTTCTTCAAGCCTCCATAGCCGATTCTTCTCCTCCTATTTCTTCAATTTGTGCAAGGTGTTTTGATGTAAAGTTAAGTGGGTTTTTAATTTTATGCATGTAAGTGAAGGATTTTTGAGTTTTGAGTGGGTTTTGGGGAGATTTGGTTAGGGTTTGGAAAACCCTAACCATGAAGTCCGAAAATTACATGTCATGGCTAGTTCTATTCCCATATTTTGTGTTTTAAAGATTGAATGGATTAGTTTAGGTTATTTTTGGTGAGAGAATTGAGTTTTAGGATGAGTTGTTAGAAAACTAGTTTTGTACACTTGGAGTACCGGTTCTGTTTTAGTATTTTCGAGTTGGCCAATGAGTTTGGTTGGGTAATTTGAGTGTTTCAATGGATAGTAGACGTGTAGAGGTTTACGGATTGGGGTGGCACGTCGAAATTCGTTGAAAAACAAATAAGTTATGGCCGTTTGAAGTTGGACACTAAAACTTGGTGCAAAAATTGGGTTCAGGGTTTAGAATTTTCTTTGGTTGGTATTATTATTAGTTTTGGTTAGTTTTGATTAGAAATTTTAAGCAATTTCCTATATTTGTTAGGTTGTCAAGCGAGTAATTATACGAGTGAGTAATCTTACGGGACGAAGTGTTTAAGCAAGTGCCGAGCCGTCAGGTAAGTAGAGGAATCTTTTCGTTGCCTTCGGGCCTACACCATAGAACGGTAGGGTTTATTGGTTTGTGTTTTGTTTCGTGTTGCGTTGTGTTGTTTGGTTTCGTGTTGTGTTGCATATATACATGCATTGTGAGTTACAATACGCTATGCTAGATATAAGGGGTTGCATTGTTGGGCATTGTGTAACGCCCCCGAACCCACCCTGGCTCGGTGCACTACTTTGCTATCCAATCCCACGTTAAAACATAATTTAAAATAAAATTGACACAGCAGAATTTAAAACTAAATATCTCAAAGCTCTCTTATATCATACCTAGCTGCCTAGACTCACTAATTTCCCTTAATCCTAACCTTTAAGCACCACGGCGTCTTTCCCGAAAATTTTGGCAAAGTAACGCCGGAAAATGGCGCCTCCAAAATGCTAGGTATCTGCAAACGAATAAATCCCAACAAAACCAGAATACTCCTACTCAACTTATCCAGCATACGAAATAACCAAATAGTAGTAAAGATGAAAACTAAAATGCTAACATCCCTAAGTGAAGAAAGTTCACAGTATAGGGCGACACATCACCCTTAACTATGACTATATACAACAAATACAGTTAGATACGCATTCCCATCATTTCTACATACAGACATCTAAAATAAACTATCAAAATATAAAGCTCCACATCCCCTGAAAACCATGGTCGAGGCGCCCTGACAACTGCCCGCACCGGCGTGCCCCGTGTGCCACCAACTGCCGCCTAAAACTGGCTCCCTCGCCTAGCCCACCTATAACCGCGTCGTTACCTACACCACAGAACACACTCACACACGTAAGTTTACGCTTAGCAAGTAGGGGATAACAAATATAAACAAGCACAATGCACACACAACCCTAACACAACAACACAACACCACTCAACACGACAACGCAACACAACAACACAACACCACCCAACACGACAACACAACACAACCCTAACAAAACTGCCTGCATCGAAAGATGCCTTACTCTTTGACCGACTATCATGCCAAACAATGCAACACAACACCCCAATGCAACTCAACAAACCGACTCAACACAGCACGATGACACGACCAAACAATACTAGTTGCCCGCACCAAAGTGCCTTACTCATTGCCCGCACCGAAGTGCCTTACTCATTGCCCACACCGAAATGCTTTACTCTTTGCCCGCACCAAAGTGCCTCACTCATTGCCCGCACCGAAGTGCCTTACTCTTTGACCGACTATCACGCCAAACAATGCAACACAACACCCCAATGCAACTCAACAAACTGACTCAACCCAACACGACGACACGACCAAACAATACTAGTTGCCTGCACCGAAGTGCCTTACTCATTGCCCGCACCGAAGTGCCTTGCTCTTTGCCCGCACCGAAGTGCCTACTCTTTGCCCACACCGAAGTGCCTTACTCTTTGACCGACTATCATGCCAAACAATGCAACACAACACCCCAATGCAACTCAACAAACCGACTCAACCCAACACGATGACACGACCAAATAATACTAGTTGCCCACACCGAAGTGCCTTACTCATTGCCCGCACCGAAGTGCCTTACTCATTGCCAGCACCGAAGTGCCTTATTCTTTGCTTGCACCGAAGTGCCTTACTCTTTGCCCACACCGAAGTGCCTTACTCATTGCCCGCACCGAAGTGCCTTACTCTTTGACAGACTATCATGCCAAACAATACAACACAACACCCCAATGCAACTCACCAAACCGACTCAACACAACACGACGACACAACCAAACAATACTAGTTGCCCGCACCGAAGTGTCTTACTCATTGCCCGCACCGAAGTGCCTTACTCTTTGCCCACATCGAAGTGCCTTACTCTTTAACCGACTATCATGTCAAACAATGCAACACAACACCCCAATGCAACTCAACAAACCGACTCAACCCAACACGACGACACGACCAAACAATACTAGTTGCCTGCACCGAAGTGCCTTACTCATTGCCCGCACCGAAGTGCCTTACTCTTTGCCCGCACCGAAGTGCCTTACTCATTGCCCGCACCGAAGTGCCTTACTCTTTGACCGACTATCATGCCAAACAATGCAACACAACACCCCAATGCAACTCAACAAACCGACTCAACCCAATAGGACGACACGACCAAACAATACTAGTTGCCCGCACCAAAGTGCCTTACTCATTGCCCGCACCGAAGTGCCTTACTCTTTGACCGACTATCATGACAAACAATGCAACACAACACCCCAATGCAACTCAACAAACCGACTCAACCCAACACGACGACACGAGCAAACAATACTAGTTGCCCGCACCGAAGTGCCTTACTCATTGCCTGCACCGAAGTGCCTTACTCTTTAACCAACTATAACACACAACGACAACCATGCAGCTATGCGTATCTAGCGTGCTCTACATCATGATGCATGCTTCAAAGAAATGCAATGCCACACCACACACACCACCACTCAGCGCCAAGCACAACGATAACACAACACTACACGAAGAAAAGCAATAACATGCAGCTCTGCGTATCTAGCGTGCTCTACATCATGATGCATGCTTCAAAGAAATGCAATGCCACACCACACACACCACCACTCAACGCCAAGCACAACGATAACACAACACTACAGGAAGAAAAGCAATAACAAATAAAACCTACCGTTCTATGGTGTAGGCCTGAAGGCGAAAGAACATTACCCGCTACTTACCTGGCGTCCTAGCTCGCTGGTTTTACTTGGTTATCTGTCCATCTACAGCTCGACCTACGACAATTACTCAAACTTCATTAAAATCAAGCCTACATCCACCAATTACTCTCAAACTACTATTTCTAGCCTAATCCAACTAAAACCTAACTAAACGGGCCACTAATTTGGGTTCGGTAAAAACTGACCTGAAACTTCAAACATGCATAACTTTCGTGTCGGTTATCAGAATTGAACGATTACAACGGCCACACACTCCTCTAATAACCTATTTTAATCTGCCAAAATTAATTTTAAAACAAATGACCGTAGCTAGGTCAAATCTGGCAAAACTCGAACTGCCCTAAACCGGGAATTTCATCCCTCACGGTTTTCCATCAATTCACACCAAATTCTTCACCAATCAATCCCCTATACCCTCAATTAGCCTAAACAAATCAAAATCCGGAGGCTACACACATAAAACCTGAAATGCCCAAATCGAGCTTGTTGGTTTTTCGCCCAAATTGGGCTCCTCACGGCCAGGCGACTAAAGTCTGCCTAATGTCTGGCAATCCCGAGCGAAGACCCCCTAAAAACGGCCGGTGATCGGAGCCAAATCGGGCTCGTCACTCACGGCCTCAAACCGAACTGAAACAGGGCAAGGGAACAGGGCTTACCGTTCAGTTCGTGCACAGATACAACCAGACTCGCTCGCCGCCGTTGTCTGGCCGGAGAGTGTCGGAGTCGCCGGTGGTAGTCGTCGGAGGGATGTCGCTCGACTCTCCTTTGCCGTTCGGTCTTCGGCGCTCGAGCAAGAACAACAGAATGGCTTCGACCATTCTGTTGTTTTAATTAATAATAATAATAATAATAATCATAATCATACTAATAATCTATCCTATTAAACATTAATACAAATTACATCTCCTCCCATACAATCAACCGTTAAATTTCTATAATTAATTCTCACCCTATACCGGCTTTAATTCAACCAAATTTATTCACTTTTCTTTTAAATTAATTAAAACAACTATTTATTAAACAACCACCTTATCGTTTATTTTCTCTACCATTTTTTTCCACTTAAAAAATCCCGGGTGTTAAACGTTGTGAGTGTGAACGGTAATTAGATAAAAGAATGGCAAAATCTTAAGGCATCACGATCGATGCGGGCAAATCTTAAGGCATCACGATTGATGCAGGCACATCTTAAGGCATCACGACCGATGCAGGCAAATTTTATTAGCACAATTGAGCGTTAGAAACTGCATGAGATATGATTGGTTGCATTGTGTGTTGTTTGCATTCATTATTCCCTACTTGCTAAGCATTAGGCTTACTTTTTATGTTATGTGGTGTAGGTAACGACCTTTATTCAGGTGAGCTAGATGACGGAGTCCTGGATTAGGCAGCAGTCGATGAAGCATGGAGCATATCGGTGCGGGCATATGTCGGGGCGTCTCAGCTAGTCTGGTTGGGACGTTGGTATTTTGTATTGTAGATATTTTTATTTTGGATGATTATGGATTGTGGATATTTTGATGGATGGTTGGTATGTGAATAATAGTGTTTTGAGATTTGGATTTCAGCTTTTGGGTTATAGAAATTTCAGTCGTTAAACTGCTCGTTTTTTTTTCGTATAATAAACAACGTCGGGTTCACTTTTCTTTATGTTTTAGTTAACCGTTTTAAGTCGGTTTTCCGAGGGGGCACGAAGTCGGGGATGTAAAAAATGTGTGGGTAAATTTTCAAGTGATTTGGAGATATTTGGCTTGACGAAAAATGAAGAAAAGTGGAAAAGGGCCGAAATTAGGCGCATAGGGCGCGCTGGCACCCGAGAGGGTGCCGAACGTTCGTCGGATATTTTTTTGTTTTTTTTTTTAATTTTGCCTATTTCTAAAATGTTTTGACCCGACTTTTTCCGACATATTTTAAACGTATTTTATGCACGTTTTTCCAACATTTTTCGAGGGTTAAAAAAACTCTAAAATCGAGTCAAAATTTTATCGAAAATTATTTTACACGTCATTTTAAACGCGGGATTGGTTAGCAAAGTAGTGCTCCGAACCGGGGCGGGTTAGGGGGCGTTACACTTTGCATAGTTCAATCAATTTTTTGGGACTAATGTTTCTTTGTTGCTTTTTATATATTTCTCTTGCACGAACAGGAGGTTGCATATTATTTATAGTATTAACCATTTTTCAAGTTAGTTTTTCAACAGGTGCTTTCAAATCAAGGTATATGTTGAATTTCACTTTTTCCTCATTTACCCTTAGAGTTAATTCACAAAGTTCTACATCAATTAGTTTACCTCTAGCATCTAAAAATGGTCTTCCCAAATTTAATGACATCTCATGATCTTCTTCCATATCCAAGACAACGAAATTTGCTAAAAATATGAATTTATCAACTTTGACCAGCACATCTTCTATGACATCGCGATGGCAGGTCAATGACCTATCTACTAATTAGTGTGAACGTGGTCGGATTTACTTCCCCCAACCCAAGTTTCTTAAAGACAGATAACGACATTAAATTAATTAACGCTCCTAAATCGCACAAGGGTTTATCAAATGTTGAGTATCTAATGGTGCACGATATTGTAAGACTTCCAAGGTCTTTTAGTTTCTAAGGGAGTTTCCATTGTAGTATGTCGCTGCATTCTTGAGTTAATTTTACAGTCTCGAATTCTTCAAGTTTCTTCTTCTTTTACATCTTCTCTTTCATGAATTTTGCATAATTTAGCATTTGTTTTAGTGCTTTCAACAAATTGGATGTTGATGTGAATCTTCTTGAAAGTTTTGAAACACTTTCGAAATTGATCATCAATTTTCATCTTTTGAAATCATTATGGGAATAGAAGTGTAGGTTGTAGTAGAAAACAAATTGATTTGGCCTGCATAGGTTCAACCAACTTTTGAATTTCATCCACTTTTTGCGATGCATCCTCTTTATTAGCAGACATTTTTGCCATTAGTGCCTTCTTTTGATTATGATGATTGCAATTGCTTCTCGCTACTGACTGTTATTACATGACATTGCTCTCTTGGATTTTCCTCAACGTTGCTCGAAAATATTCTCTTTTTGGATTGTTTAAAGCATTAGCTAATTCTCCAATTTTAGTCTCCAAATACTTGATAGATTCATTTATGTTAACCAAGTGAGTCTCTTAATTGTCAAGTCGCTCTTTATATTTGGTGAATCTTGCTCTAGTTTCTATTATGAAGGTGTTCATTAAATCTTCAAGGAAAGGCTTCTTTTCATTTTCTTGGTCCTGAAAGCTGAGAGGAGGATTTTACGGATTCAAGACATTTTTATTATTTGCATAGCTAAAGTTCTCATGATTTATCAAGTTTAGATGTTATTGATTAGGCAGATTATTATTTCTAAAATTGTTGATAGTGTTTATTATTCACGTATTGAACATTTTATTTATTCTCTTATGTAACGCCCCTCGAACCCGACCAGGCTCGGTGCGTTACTTTGTTCACTAACCCCACATTTAAAACGAAATTTAAAATGATTTTTTGATAAAATTTCAACTCGATTTTCAGGTTTTTCGAACTCTCGAAAATGGTTGGAAAACGTGCGTGAAATACGTGTCAAAAATGATCGGGTTAAAACATATTTTGAAAAACCAAAAATTAAAAAAAAAACCGGGCTTGCTCACTTGGGCGCTGCGCACACCGCGCGTGCAGCAGCGCACCGCGCGCCAGCCCGCGCGCACGCAAGGTGCCGATCGATCAGCAACCCCTCGGGTTGCCAGGCGACCTACAGTGAAATGCGCCGATCGATCGGCGCTGGGCGCTGCGTGCGCCCACGCAGCACGCATCACGCGCACGCTGTGCGCGCCACCGCCGCGCCCTACGCCCACTTCTCGGCCACCAGCACACCTTTTCTCATTTTCTTCATTTTTTCTTTAAACCACTCACACCCAAAACTCCTAAAAATTTCCCAAAACATTGCTGACATCACGGACTCCATGACACATAAAAATCTCAGAAAACTGACTTTAAAACATCAACGGAAAAACGTAAAAACCTGACGTTGTTTACAATACGACAAAAACAAGCGCCATAACGACTAAATTTCTTTCAAACCATAAACCGGAAATTCAAACAGTTGTAAAACACATCCAGACCATATTTCCAAGCGTTTCAAAACCCATGAATATTTACACAAAATAAAATCTAACAAAATATCAATAGTTTATCCAAAACACCCAACCACACACTTTCCCGAAGACCATGATCGAGGCGCCCTGACAATATGCCTGCACCGGCATGCTCCATGTGCCGCCGACTGTCGCCTAGTCCTAGACTCCCTCATCTAGCTCACCTGTGAATATATCGTCACCTACACCATAGAACACAAAATGTAAGCCTAATGCTTAGCAAGTAGGGAATAACGAATGCAACAAAACACAATACAACCAATCCTATCACATGTAGTTTCTAACACTCAGTTGTGCTCGTTTCATGTTCGTTGCTTTAATCATTTCATAAGCTGTGTGGATCGAGTAGGCTTCCATCTTATAATCGTCTAAGACGGCCACACTCAGAACCACCAGAGCAAGACCAGATAGCTATCATCCCATAACCGTCTAGGATGGCTACACCAAATCTCCCTCCACGTCGATCGTAGAACCCTATAACTGTCTAGGAGTTCATACTCACGACCATTACGTATTTTAGCCTGGCATCTTTCATAGAGGTCCCCTCGGGGTGCTACACTCAGCACTTGTTCCCGACAAGGCAACTCTAATCAAGACTAAGTTTGCAATTCTTTTTATCTTGTTACATTTCATGCTCGCAATTCAAAACAATGTAAGAAAACTCGTATTTTACATAATTTAAAACCATGATGCATGTTAAGAGAATATGCACACAACACAACGCGAAACAAACAACCAACCATTAAACCCTACCGTTCCATGGTGTAGAACCGAATGTAACAAAACAAGCTTCCACTACGTACCTGATTGCTCGACACTGGATTGATCACTTCCTCCAACCAAATTACTCGCTCGACAACCTAACAAATATGGAGAAAATCACTTAGCAATAATTCTAAGGAATTCTAAGAAATTTTCTAACCAAAACTAATAACACTTTGAACCACTTAGAGTATAAATCCTACAACCCGATTTTCTAACAAATTTTAACATCCAACTTCAAACGGCCATAACTTATTCATTTTTCAACGGATTTCGACGTGTCACCCCATTCCGTAATCCTCTGCACGTCTACTATCTATTGAAATAATAAAATTAAGCAACCAAACACCATGGCTAACTCGAAACTTCAAAAACAGAACCGGTATCCATACTCCAAAAATCTAGTTTTTGCACAAGTCATATAAAAACTCAAATCTATCCCTAAAAACAACCTAAACTAACATGTTAGATGTTTAAATCACTAAATTTAGGAAGGGAACTAGCCAATGCATGCAAATTTTGGAATCCTCATTTAGGGTTTTCCAAACCCTAATCAAATCTCTACAAAACACCCTAAAAACATCAAAATCTATCATCTAAATGTATACAACCTAAAACCCATGTAATTATACCTCAAAAAATCTTGAAACCTTGATGAGAAGAGGAAGAAAAAAATGCAGCAATGGAGGAGAGAAAACCGTGGAAGATGAAGGGAGAAGAAAACCAAAATGCAATTTAACCTACTCCACCTTTTTACTTTTAAATTCTTCCACCAAACTTTTGAATTTTTACAATTTGACCTCCTCCTTTTTCTCTTCTTCATTCAACGTGGCTTCACCCTTTTTAAAACCTCTATTTCCACTTTAATTCACTATTCATTCACTTAACTTTTTCTTTAGTTCAAATTCCACTTAACACAAATTTCTACCCACTAAAATCCTAGGGTTTTCACTTAAAATCCTTTAAATTTCACTTTCTAACTCAATAGCTTAGAATAACACTCAGGGCTAGCTTTAGACTCTCGCAACATATTCCAACTAAGCTATGTACGCGAATAAAATTTTCCGGGTGTTACATCTTAAGTTGACCTGTGTGATTCATCATTTAGTGACATTTGATGATGATTCTTTACTCATTATTCCTCCTCTTGATGTTAGATTTGTAATGCGATGTGTTAATATTGACATTTTTGCGATGAAATTTGTGATGGCGCTACTTTTCTTATGTTGGATCTTTTATTGAGACATTGACAGGTGTTTGAGACCATGTCTTCTAAGAAAGAGTAGGCATTGTCAATAGTTTTGTACAGGAGTGATCCTCCATTTATGGCATCGAAGATAGTTCAAGTTTGCACATTCAATCCATTGTAAATTATTTAAATTTTGCAGTGGATATGAAAATCATGTTGTGGTTGCCTCTGAAGTTAATTTTTAAATCTTTTCCAACAATTGTATGAAGGATCTAGTTGCAAACTTTACAACTACGCTCTAGATTTGTCTATTAACAAAATGGGAAATAATCTCAATCTAACGGTGTCAACAGAGATACTATTCATTGAAATAGTGTTACTAATTTCATTAAATATGACCAAATGAATTAGCCAAAAAATTGTATATTAAAATAATTCCCGGCAACGACGCCAAAAAGTTGTACAAAAAATATAGTAATAAAATTATTGCAAGTATATGGTACCAAGTTTTATAGTATATTATGAGTAGGGTTGTTGAATCAACATGAAATATGTAATTCATTAATTTCACGTATTAGTCTGATCAATTTCAATTTTCTGTGGACAACAAAAAATATGATTTTAAAAACTAAAAAAAGTATAGAAAAATTGTGATGACCCGAATGTGAACGTATGAGTACGACTGCGGGGCAAATCTCGGGTTGCGGGGCAAACCTCGGGACCTAAGCCGAGTGTAGGCAAATCCCAGACTCGAGTATAGGCAAATCCCGGGTCGTAAAGAGGGGGTCGTCACAATCCCACATCGCTTGGGGAAGTATATGGAAATGAAACATTTGTAAAGAGACCCTCCCAACATAGCAAGACGCGTTTTGGAGCACAATTGGCAACGGATCCCATAAGAACTCCGAAGTTAAAAGTGCGTCGGCGAGAGCAATTCCAGGTTGGGTGACCTTCTGGGAAGTTCTCGCCAAACAAAGCCGTGAGGGGAGGATATTGGGCTGCGGCCCAATCCCCAGAGCGGACAATATCTTGCTGGAAAAATGGGTCGTTACAAATGGTATCAGAGACTGTACCCAACCGGAAATGTGGCCAACGAGGACGTTGGGTCCCCGAGGGGGGATGATTGTGATGACCCGAATGTGCACGTATGAGTACGACTGCGGGGCAAACCTCGGGTTGCGGGGCAAACCTCGGGACCCAAGCCGAGTGTAGGCCAATCCCGGACTCGAGTATAGGCAAATCCCGGGTCGTAAAGAGGGGGTCGTCACAATCTCACATCGCTTGGGGAAGTATATGGAAATGAAACATATGTAAAGAGACCCTCCCAACATAGCAAGACGCGTTTTGGAGCACAATTGGCAACGGATCCCATAAGAACTCCGAAATTAAAAGTGCTTCGGCGAGAGCAATTCCAGGTTGGGTGACCTTCCAGGAAGTTCTCGCCAAACAAAGCCGTGAGGGGAGGATATTGGGCTGCGGTCCAATCCCCAGAACAGACAATATCTTACTGGGAAAATGGGTCGTTACAAAAATTACCAACGAAAAGGTTTTATTCATAGAAATCTAGAGGGTTGAGTTCATGAATATTTTTCATATTATTTATCATACCAATATTTTTTAGTTGAACTGGTATTTATAAACAATATCTTACTGGAAAATGGGCGTTACAAAATTACCAACGAAAAGGTTTTATTCATAGAAATCTAGAGGGTTGAGTTCATGAATATTTTTCATATTATTTATCATACCAATATTTTTTAGTTGAACTGGTATTTATAAACCGAAAATTCAGATTTGTTATCCTCTCTTTCTCTCAAGTGTAAAGTTAAACTTAATTCTTAAAATCACAATTTCAATATCTTTGTAAAAGTTGTAATTAATCATCCAACAAAATTCAATGGTTTTCTAATTGATTTTGTAATATCCGGTTTGTACGGACCTTTTATTATATTATTATTATTATTATTATTGGCGTTTTTGTATCTATGTCAAATCAGGTCCGTTTTACAAAAAGAAAGCGTCATTACGATTCTAACGAATAATAAGAATTTTAAGGAATTTACGGGAATTTTCAGAGGTCAAACGCTATATTTCGAGTAAATACACTTTTCGTAGCGTAAAAGACGTTCTCGTAAAAATAGGAAACGAGGTCCAAATCGCGAACGGACAGTCTTAATAGAGCCCTGGTAATGAATGGGAATCATTGGCAAGATATGGAGTTTTCGAGAATCCGAATCGTTGGACGATTAACGAAACGAACGACGAAATCAATATAAAAATCAAAGAAGGGCAAAACGGTAATTTGTAAAATCAATTTTATAAAACATCACAAAACATTTCTTTTTCCTCACTTCTCTCTTTCTTTTTCTTCTTCTCTCTGGATCACACGAACAGAGAAGGGTTTCTTCTCTCGGCCGATCGACGCCATCTTCAATCCGAGCTCCGTCCGACCTCCGTTCCTCCTCCGTCCTTCACGATTTCTTCTCCTCTCGCTACCCTCGGTATGTAGCCCCAACCTCTAAGCGTTTATTTTGAGTTTTCGGTTCGATTTAGGGTTAGGGTTACAATTAGGGTTTCGACGAAAAACGCGATTTAGGGCTCGTAATTAATAGGTTAGCCATGATTAAGCATGTATCGAACGTATTGGACGTTATTGGACGAAGATAAACCAATTTGTGAAAAAGTATAAATTATAGAATTTTCGGGTTTTTGGAAATAACTCGTAATATGGATTTCCAGATTTATCAAGCGTTATGTCGTTGTTTAAAAGCTTCGATTTGTTAGATTAAGGACTTTATTAGTTTGGACATTTAATCGTTTAAATTAGTTTTAACGACAAATATCGTGTTTTGTCTCAGACACGACTCCCGTGGACGAAGTTTGAGATCCAGCGCGCTCAAGGTAAGTTCTCGTGACTTGCTTGACCGAAAGGTCTACACCATACTTCGTCGTCGTATCAAGGATCCTTGAGGGTTCCTTGTTTTACGTTGTTTAGGTTGGGTAGTTAGGTTAATTGTTTATAGGTTATGTTATATTGTCTGCTGATATGAACTGTTTGTTTACTTTCTACTGATACGAACTGTTCATGCATCACGGTTTTCGAAAGTCATGAAAAGGAATTTCTGCACGTGTTTTTAAGAAAAGGAACGTATATCTGAAATGAAATCTGTAACGAAATCTGAATGAATAAACGTAATCTGTCTGTTTCTGGTCACGCGGGATTGGGCTCAGGCACGGCTGTGCGTGTTGCAAGCGTGTACCCCCCCTCTCTAGGTGGAAAGGGTAGTCCGACCGCTGGATGGGCCCTCTCCGCTTAGTGGGTAGAGGTTTCGGTGACAATTCTGTCTGTCTGTGACGTAATGAATCTGTAATCTGTAATTCTGTATCTGTAATCTGAATCTGAGCATGATTTTTGAATGGCATACGCACGCATGCATCTGCATTTACGTAGCTTACTGAGATTTCAATATCTCATATGTGTCTGTATGGTGTAGGTGATCTGCTAGGTGACGTAGATCCAGGTGAGGACGACGTTCCTCCTCCTGATGTCGGAGGCAGTTGATGGATGATGCTCGTGGGAGTGCACTGAGTAGTCGAGGTGCGATATGACCCGTGGGGATGTATGTATGGACTCTGGGGTTATTTTGGGGTGTTTTGATCTGATAATTGTATAGAATATTTAGGTTGTTTGGATCTGGATAGGGGTTAGATAACGTTTTGGTAATTGTATGTAAAATGTTTTGGTATAAACTGTTTTGATAAACGTTATGAAATGTTTTGGTTTAAATGTTTAAGTTAAATGAAAATGTTTTGAAATGTTGTTCGTAGGTTGTTACGGATAGCTCGGTTTTTTAGAGCTATCCACGCAGTTGGACTTCGCCAAGTCCGCCGTAATACGCTTGAGTTTAGAATACGTTTGAGTGGGATTGAAGTTATGAGTTGGTTGATAATGTTGACCATTGTAATGAAGGAAATGTGAAAATGTTGAAGGAAAAGTGAAGTGTATTGCTCTCTGGAATCGGATTCCAGAGAGCTGAGATTGTGTTCTGCTCTCTGGAATTCCAGAGAGCTAAGTATTGAACAAAAACCGAACGAAAACAGAAGGAAGAAACAAGGGAGAAGTCTGGTCGCTTGGGCGATCGCTGCATAATGTGTGCAGCGATCGATCTCTGCAGCAAGCAGAGATCGATCGCTGCTCTGCTTGCTGCGTTGGCAGCCATATGCGGCGATCGGTCTCTGCCTTCAGCAGAGACCGATCGCTGCCTGGTCAATGCATGGCAGCGATCAGGCGCTGCTATGCACAGCGCCCGGTCGCTGCTGCCTTATCGAGGGCAGAATTCCGATTCTGCCCTCCCTTCTTTTTATTTGTTTTTAAAAGTTTTTAATAAATGTTTTTTTAAGTTTTAATTATTTATTCAAGGTATGTTTTAAATGTTTTTAAAGTTCAGTTTTAAGTTTAGATTCCGCATTAAGTTTTTATTTAAAGAATAGAAAAGTAAAAAGTATAAAATGAAAAATTTGTACGGGTAAATAGGTACAGTATTAGGGGTGTTACAGATTTTGTAAAACCTTAACACTCTAGACTTGTTAAACTTTTACGTTGTAATATTCGGAATCATATTCAGAATTACCTCTGTCGAATGTCAAATTTCAAATATAAAATCATTGAATAAGTGATCAGCAAATTGAAAGTATTAAAAACAAAATATAACAAATAAATAACGAATTCAACTAACAGAATAGTTAATTAATCAAAATGATAATGGAGAGAGAGAGATACTTCAATATAGTTGAAATAAAAATGAAAGAAATAGTGTTGAACATAAAGAAGTCAGAGAGAAGGAAGAAGAAGGGAAAATTTGTCTAGATGTCATTGTAATGGTGTAACTCGTGTGTCAACCTCCTCGCCTGGTGTAGAAAATCATTTTTGATTGCTCTTCAAAAATAGCTCTCAAGGTTGTCGAGAAGTCTCTTTCTTGTCTAATAACGTCGAATTTAAATATTCTCGGTTAAGGTTTTCTGAATAACTAAAAAGTCTTTCAAAACAAGCAAAATTTTGTAATTTTGATAAGCTGCTCTGATCTTGGGCTACGAGACACACCCTTTTTTTTGTTGTTGTGTCGTGACTCAAAAGTTGTTGTGACGCCAATTTTTTTCTCCTTTCTCCACATGCAAGATCAATTATGGAGAATGGTGACGCCCTGGAACAATTGTAAAAATTTAATTGACGCCCAAAATTTCAATCACTTATAACGAAAAGGGTTATAGTTGAAGGAGTATTCAAGGAGAAGCGTTGGAGTGTGGACGTCGGCAGTTTGTTTGAATACATTAACAAACTATTTTCACTATCTTCTATCTCTTTATTGTTATAATTGTTGATTATAGAAATAACCTGATAAATAAAAGAGAAAATGTCACGGCCTTGAGGTGTGGCTAGAAAGAAATGTCGGGTTGAGTGACCAAATTTTCTTGGAGTATAAATTTTAGTGGCAGGATCTAATTTTTTGGAGTTCTAATTTTTTACTATTCTTGTAACACCGGGCATTTTTGGCCATGTAATTATCCCCTTGGATTATTGTACGGGATTAATTCGCTATTAATATAATGAATATTTTATTAGAATTGTGGGATGTTTAGTGGAAAAAGTGAATTTCAGTGAAATCGGATCGAGGAACTATATAGCGAATTAATTAAAAACCAATGGAGGGGCAAATTAGGAAACCAATTAAGGTGGTTGGGTGGGAGTTTTTGGATGATTGACAATTGTCCAAAGCTTGTTGAAGAAGCCAAAACTCCCTTCTCTTCTCCTCTCTATTTTCTCTCTTCCAGACGACGAGCGACGATTTCCAAAATCTGTCTTCTCCTGTTTTCTTCCATTTCTCCGTTAAAGGTAACCCTTTTAAGTTAGTTAACGAGTATAGGTTAGTTATTCTTTAATTTTGTTGTAGTTTAGGATTTATGTTCTGATTATACATAATATAGGTTCGTGAATTGCCGTGGACTTACGTGCGAGACTTACAACTCTACAGACATCAGGTAAGTTCATGCGTATAAGTTGGCCCTTAAGGCCCTACTTTAAGGAGGTGCTAGGTTTTTAGTTGTCGTTGGGTAGTTAAATCATAAGTTATGTTATAGGTTAAACGTGTGATGTTTTATGTTTAGCTTCGATATCCTATCGCCTGTTTATGTTATGTTTAAGCACCATATATGTTCATGCATACACGTTTTTCCTGAAAGTCATGTAAATATTTTATGCACGACATTTGAAGTTAAGAAAGATAAAATGTGAATGTAATGTACAGTAAGTGTGGGACGGGGACTGGCATTCTGTTATGTATCTCTATTATGTACTTGTTGTGTACTCATGTTGTGCCAGTTCCCCTATAAGCCTCACTTATATCCCTATCCATTAGAATGTAATGTAAAGTAATGTTCATATATTTCAAAAGTTCATGCATAACATATGCATCACTGCATTGTATGTTCTTACTGAGCTCTAGGCTCATAGTTGAATTCTCTGTTGTAGGTATGAACCCGCCAGATGAGGACTTTGTGCCTCAGGCCGACGTGTAGGTACAGTTAGCAGGACGAGCTCGTGGGGTTGGTTGCGGCAGTCAGACGCATTTTGACTTGTGGGGTAATGTCTTGAAGTGGATGTCATGTTTGTATAGTTTTTGGGATTTAGGTGATGTATAAGATCTTTGTCGATGTTTTAAAACCTCTGTTTTGACAGTTGTATTTTAAAATATACTGGAATTGTCTGGAATCTTTTCTTGGTTGTGCATGGGTTGGTTTGAGTTTTGGAGCTATCCATGCAGTCAGTCTTTTTGAATTCCCGACATGTCTTCTAACACATTTAAAATTCTGTTTTTAATCGAGTTTTTGGGGTTTTGGACCATTTTGTGTCTAAAGAGGTAGGAGGAAGAAGTAGTTCAGCAAACAGAGGGGTTGCCGATCGATCGGCGGAGTGTTGAGATAAAAGTGTTTATGTCTTCCATTTATGTCATCTGTTTTACGTCTTCCATTTATGTTATCTGTTTTATGTCATCCATTTTACGTCATCCGTTTTACGTCTTTCATTTATGTCATCCGTTTTACGTATTCCATTTATGTCATTCGTTTTATGTCATCCATTTTACGTCATCCGTTTTACGTTTCCCATTTATGTCATTCATTTTATGTCTTCCGTTTACGTCATCCGTTTTGTGTCTTCCATTTATGTCATCCGTTTTATGTCATCCGTTTTACGTCTCTAATTTATGTCATCCATTTTATGTCTTCCATTTATGTCATCCGTTTTACATCATCTGTTTTACGTCATCCGTTTTACATCTTCCATTTATGTCATCCGTTTTATGTCATCCACTTTCTGCCCTCCATTTTATGTCATCCACTTTCTGTCTTCCATTTTATATCATCCACCCCTGTCATCTACTCCTGTCATCCACCCCTGTCATCCACTCCTGTCATCCACTCCCGTCATCCACTCCCGTCATCCACTCCTGTCATCCACTTCTGTTGTTCAAGAGTTTTAAAAAGTTGAAAAAAATTTTATGTCCAAATATGTAGGTCAAGACCCAAAGTCCTGTTGAGTCCCGTGACGGTCCTGGCGGGTCGGGGTCGTCACAGTTATGGTATCAGAGCCCCCGAGTTTTAAAAGTGATTCTGTAGACTGTCTGACTGCGCAATCCACCACGTGAGATCGCTTCATCAACTATAAGTGTTTAAGTTTCTGTATAAGTTTAAGTTTATTAAACTGAGTTTATTATTACGTATAGGATTCTCTTAGAAATGGTGAGAGAGAATCAAGGTGAAGCAAATGACAGGGGCGACGCCCTCGACCGACTAACCGAGTTGGCCGGCGTTCAATCTCGCATGATCGAACGCTTGATGGCGAGGGAAGACAACGGGAATAACATTCATGCAAATGCTCCACGTGACACTAGTGGAGACAGATTTCGGCGACTCCATCGGCCGATGTGACATGCCTAGGAGGCCTGTCACGAGATCACAAACTCGGGCCCATAATTCAGTCACTCAATGTTCTAATGATTTTTCTCTTTTTGCAGGCTTTGATCCAATCATGGATTTCACTTGGGAGCCAACTTCGGAGGATGTGGACGAACCCTTGCACAGCCTTCATTGGATCATTCACGAGGAGCCTTCAAGTAGCCCAATGGGAATTTGTCTCCCCGGGCCATTAAATGTGTAATTTTATTTTTCAAACTTATTTGGCATACATTAGCCTTTTTGTATGGTTTATTATATATTTGCATATCATGCATTAGATTGTGTGGTTAGGATTAGATGAATGTTGGTGGATTATGGATTGAAGAAATTCAACAAATTATTCAAAGGAAAAAGCCTACAACCAATGGAGCCCAAAGTAAGCCATGGCCCAAACAAGAGCCCACATTTAAAGGTATGATTTTGCAGGTACAAGAGTTAGTGGCAACATGGATTGATGAGTCGGCAAGATCTCACCCATTAGCTAAGAGATGGCTCGATTTTAAGGTGAAATACTGGTCTGGCATGCGCGGGTAGCAAGAGAGGCGCGCGGGCAGGCAGGTTGAGGCGCGGGCAGGATCGCTGCGCTGGCGCTGGTTGCGCCAATTAGCGCGCACGCCCAGGATTGCTAATGTGGCTCGCTGGCGCGCGCTGCAGCACCTAGTTGGCTGGGCAGCGCGCGCACGGCTTCACTCCTCCAAGCCATCCGATTGTTTCTTCATCCAAGGGCCTTCATTTCATCTCCAAATTCATGCCAAACCCTAATCCACCCTAGGGATTCTATAAATGCATAGCATTAGTGTTTGTATGGAACTTTTGCTCAAATTTATAAAATTCCTATTTCTCTCCAAGGAAGATTTCCTTTGGTTTTTCCTTGATTCTTTGAATCAAGTGGAGTAGTCCTTCATTGTTAGCCAAGCCTTTGGGTTGCTAGTGTAACGCCCCCGAACCCACCCCGGCTCGGTGGGTACACTACTTTGCTCACACCTCACACGTTTAAAAAAATCTTTGATAAAATTTTGACTCTAAAAAGTTAACGAAAACAAAAAGACAGTTGAAAACCGACGATGTTTACTTTACGAAAAATCGAGCAGCATAACGGCAAATTTTCTAAAAACCAAAACCTGAAAATCAAGCATTTATATAACAATTCAAAACAACATTCCCAAAACAGTATTTCCAAGATTTATAAAACACTAACATTGACACCCGAATAAATCCAACAAACCTCCCAGAAATAGTTAAAAACTATATACAATCCAAATACCACTCCCTACACATTACCCCGAAGACCATGGTCGAGACGCCCCGACAACTGCCTGCACCGGCATGCCCCGTGCGTCTCCGACTGCTCCCAAGATCCTGGCTCACTCGCTTTGTAACACCCAGTTCTATAGAACTAATTATTTAATCTTTTAATTAATGGTACATTTTATATGTTAATAATAAAAGTAGGGTAATGGATGACTAGGCGAGGGCATAAGGGTAATTGGAAATTTGAAAGTGGATAACGTATTTAAGGAAAGGGGTTTTGGGTTTAATGCACTGTAGCCGCCACTGTTTTCCCTTATTTTTCCCCTCGGTATTCAGCTCAAGCAGCAGATCTCTCTAGGCGATTCTTCCATTCTATTTCCTCCCAAGCTAGGTGAGTTCTATTTCAATTCCTTGCTGCATGGGTAGTTATAGATGATTGGGGAGTATATAAATATGAGTTTCGAGAATGTTATGAGCGGACTAGTTCGGGTTTTGTGGTAATCGGGAATGTATAATTAACTAAGCTCATAAACTAGTTTCCTTAGGCCTCTGGATAGTGTAGAATGAGGTTTAGTAAAATCTAATCGATAATCTGTCCATGGTTTTAGGTTGAATAAGCTCCCAAGATAGGTTGCAACGCCAAGCACTTTCAGGAGAGCCAGGTAAGTGAAGTTTGCATTGTGCCTTCGGGCCGACATCACAAAATAGTAGGATTATGTTTGCTTGAATGTATCTGTATGTCATGCATCATATTTTTTGAAAGTACACAAAATGAATTTACATGAAATGGTATGGTAAGGAATGAACAGACTGTAACAGGCAAGCTATTAAGGGAACTAATCCGCCCCTTAACTTATGAAGGAATTTATACTTTGGGAGAAGTGATCCGACTCCCAACTTCACAGGGGGATCTGAACAGTTTGTTAAGGGAACTAATCCGCCCCTTAATTGAGAGAGAGGATGTATGACTTTGGGAGAAGTGATCCAACTCCCAATTTCACAGGGGGATCAGATCAGAAACGATGCATGAGCAACTGAGATGAGAAAGTAGAAATTGCATGTTAGAAATTTATGTTTCAGCATTTCATTTCATTACTGCTTTACTTACTTAGAATTAGGCTAATAGATGAGTTTTGTGATGTAGGTGAAGAAGTGACAGCAGGTGAATAAACTGGTTGGGGGAGCACATTCATGCCTCGACTTGGTGAACTGATGAGGCGGTTTAACTACTGTCTGTATGTGAAGTCTAATTTCCTAGTGTTCTGTTGAGGAGTGTAGAGAATTTGGTGATAGTAATAGCTGAAGGATTAGAATACTTGAATTCCTCCTGTTGTGAAGAATCTGATTTGGTTTTATTACAAATCGCAAACTTTGGATTTTTATTGGTTAAGAACATATATATTGGTTTCAAATGGATATTTGTTGGATTTCTGAAGTTACCAACCATCGGTGAATGAAGTTCACCGGTGGATGTTGTGTGTTTTGTCCACTGATTGATGTTGGCGGATTGAATCATCCGGCTGACGTCATCAGAAGATGTGTGTAGAAAATGTGTGTTTTTGGTCTATCGGAATATGTTTCCATCGGATGATGTCTTCAGTGGAAGCCATCAGAAGATATAAGTAGAAAATTTGTCATTTTGTGATCGGGTGATGTCGAGTATTAAATCCATCGGATGATGTAGGATGTAATTTGTCATTTTGTGTTCGGGTGATGTCGAGCGTTATAACTATCGGATGATGTAGGAAGTAATTTTGTCGTTTAGTGACCGGTATATGTAGTTTATTCTATCGGAAGAAATGAATGAGAGATTTTTGTCGTTTTTCCATCGGATGATGCAAGTAAGAGTCTTTTGTCGTTTTGCGATCGGCAGAGGCTGGATGGATGATTCATCCGGCTAACGTCATCGGTGGATACCTTCAGTTTTGTTTCTGCCCTTTTTGTTGACTTGTTCGGCGACAGATGCGTTTGACTTTCACAAATTTTGAGTATTTCACACTTAAGTTTTCATGTCTTTTGTCCAAAATATTTCTTAATATTTCAATTTATTATTCAAATACTGTTTTATAGTTTTGCTTAACTTTGCTTTGCTCAAAGATTTTCCGCTGTAAGTTTTTATGTTTTTAGCAAATGTTCAAGTTTGACTTTCGAACGAAGTTTTAAATTTGGTCCGAAATTTTATTGGTTATGTTCGGGTTTATGGGTAACGAACTGAGTACAGAAAACTCGGGGCGTTACAGTATGGTATCAGAGACATTCAGTTAAACCGTTCAAAAGATTACTCATCAGTGCCAATCGTTGCATGGAAGTACTTCAACAACTGTAAGTGTTTATGTTAACCTTAGCTAATAGATATTTAAGAGTGTAAGTAACCCTGTACAGGAATTAGTACAATGGCCAGACGCCCAGGGAGACCTAGAGTGCCAAGAGAAATGCCAAATGTGAGAGGTGAAGAGGAGCCTAGTGTGATTAGGCAGCTGACAGAATTAGTGCGTCAGCAAACTGATTTAGTGCGCCAACAGTCTGATCAACTAGGAGTACTGTTGAACCGAGAGGTACAGGGAAGTGCCAACTCGAGTTCTAGCAATGAACATTCTGGAGATAGATTCAGGAGGTTACGACCACCCACGTTTGATGGACAGTCAACTGATCCAATTATTGCTGAAGGATGGCTTAGAAAGATTGAGAATATGTTTAGGTGTGCCAACATAGGAGAAGGATACAAGGTCACGTTGGCAACATTTTATTTGGCTGGTGAAGCTCAACTCTGGTGGGAGACAATAGAGACTACTAATGATGTTTTGGCGATGCCTTGGTCACAGTTCAAGGACGTTTTCTATGAGAAGTATTTTAACAGCACTGTCCATACCGCGAAGAAGTTGGAGTTCCTGAACTTGAAGCAGACAGGGTCTGTGGCCGAGTATAGTAGGTAGTTCGAGTCCCTGTCCAGGATTTGCTAGACATTTTTCTCACAAGGACGAGGATAAGGTGTTCAAATTTGTGCATGGACTGAAGCCAGAAATTTACCGAGGAGTTAAATTTTGTGGTATTAAAGGCTTGACATACAGTGAGGTTGTATCCACTGCTCTGGAAGTGGAAGAAGCTGAAAGGAAGTGTGCTGGACCAAAAGAGGTCCCACAAAAGTTTATCCAGCCACATCAACAAAGAGGAATGAAGAGGCCTAGTGAAGGCCAGAATAGCCAAGGAACAAGAGGGAAGATACAGAGTGCCAGGAAATTTCCCCAGTGTCCTAAGTGTTTGAAGAACCACCTGGGCGAGTGCAGATTGGGCTTTGGGAAGTATTTCAACTGTGAGGAGGTTGGACACACGTTCAAAGAATGCCCGAAGCCTAGAATCACCAGATGCTACACTTGTAACAAGGTCAGCCATATTAGCAGAGACTGCCCAGTTCCTAAGAGTGGCCCTGCTATGATTAAACTGAGGATATTCTCCATGATGGAGTTGAGTGATGAAGACCAGCCTGCTGTGGTGTCAGGTACTATATTGATCAACTTTGTGCCTACTTTTATTTTAATAGATTATGGTGCAACGCATTCATTTATAGCATCTGCATTTGCTATTAAGTTAGATGTACAGTTTACCCCTTCTATGCATGTGTTTAACGTTGCATTCACCCTCTGGTGAACGCATGCACTCTAACCAAGTGATGCTTGACAGTGAGGTGTTAGTAGGGAATGTAAGTCTACCTGCTGATCTTATTATTATGGATATAGTGGGATTTGATGTAATCCTAGGAATGGACTGGTTGTTTAAACACCACACCACCATTGATTGTAGGACTAGAATAGTTAGTTTCCAACCCCCTGGTAGTTCGAAACATACCTTCCAAGCTTCAAAGAAGAGTAAGGAAATGTCTGTGATGACTTCTATTAACGCTAGACCTTCTCCATGTGGAGAGTATTTGTGCTTCTTAGCTAGCGTTCTAGACACACAACTTGTAGGAAAGCAAATCCTCAAAATGTCTTAATTGTCCTAAGACTTTCCCGAAGTGTTTCTAGACGACCTTCCTGGTTTACCTACCAGATAGGGAAATTGAATTTGTTGTAGATGTTTACCCCGGCGCCGAGCCTGTGTCTAAGAATCCATATAGACTAGCACCAACAGAACTTAAGGAATTGAAGAAACAGTTAGAGAATTTATTGGAGAAAGGGTTCATACGCCCTAGCTTTTAACCGTGTGGTGCACCTGTTCTTTTTGTCAAAAAAAAAGGATGGATCCATGTGTATGTGCATTGATTATAGGGAATTAAATAAGTTAACTGTCAAGAACAAGTATCCATTACCAAGGATTGATGATTTATTCGACCAACTTAATGGTGCAAGAGTTTTCTCTAAGATTGACCTTAGGTCCGGATATTACCAGTTGAAGGTTAAATCTGAAGATATCCCAAAGACTGCCTTTCACACAAGGTATGGACATTATGAGTTTTTGGTTATGTCTTTTTGTTTGACAAGCCCACCAGCAGCATTCATGGATCTTATGAATAGAGTGTTTCATGAGTATTTGGATAAATTTGTCATAGTGTTTATTGATGATATTCTGATTTATTCACGTACTAAGGAGGAGCATGCAAGGCATTTGAGTTTGGTGTTAGCAGTACTTAGGTAGCACCAACTTTATGCTAAGTTTTCCAAGTGTGAGTTTTGGTTGGACAGAGTTCACTTTCTTGGTCATGTGATTTCTGGAGATGGGATATCTGTTGATCCAGCCAAGGTTCAAGCAGTTAAGGAGTGGCCCCAACCAAAGAATGCTACAGATATTCAGAGTTTCCTTGGATTAGCAGGATACTACAGAAAATTTATCGAAGGATTTTCAAAGATTGCAACACCACTCACTCGGTTAACTAGGAAAAATATCAAGTATGTTTGGACAGAGGAGTGTGAATCCAGTTTCTAGACCTTGAAGTAGAAACTGACCAATGCCCCAATATTAATCCTCCCTGTCAAAAATGGTAAATTTAGTATTTATTGTGATGCTTCCAAGATTGGTCTTGGATGTGTGTTGATGCAAGATGGTAAGGTAATAGCCTATGCTTCTAGACAGTTGAAAACACATGAGAAGAATTATCCCACGCATGACTTATAGCTGGCTGCTGTGGTATTTGCACTTAAGATTTGGAGGCACTACTTGTATGGACAAACTTGTGAAATATTTTCGGATCATAAGAGCCTGAAGTATATTTTCACACAGAATGAGCTAAACATGAGGCAACACCGGTGGTTGGAATTTATAAAGGATTATGATTTTGAGATTAAATACCATCCCGGCAAGGCTAATGTAGTGGCCGATGCTTTGAGCAGAGTAACAACACCAACCCCAACTATGATTTTCAGTATGCCATTAGCCTTAGAGTCAGAATTCCAAAGCTTTAATTTAGAGGCTGTGTCCAGTGTGTCAGCTATGCTTTCAGCCATATATTTGAAGCCTACACTTTTGGACAGAATAAAAGGAGCTCAGACAGATGATGAAGAGTGCAACAAGTATAAATTAAGCATGGAGTCTACTGTTGATTCGGATTTCAACTGTTCCAATGAAGGGATCCTTAAGTTTAGAAATAAATGGTTTGTTTCTGCCATTAAAGAACTTCAGGATGAGATTCTTTTCAGAAGCACATTCTTCCAGATTTTCTATCCACCCTGGAAGTACGAAGATGTACAAGGATCTTAGACAACATTATTGGTGGCCAAGTATGAAAATAAGTGTGGCAGAATATATGGAATCGTGTCTAGTTTGACAACAGGTTAAAGCTGAGCACCAGAGACCTGCAGGAATGTTACAACCCTTACCAGTCCCCGAATGGCAATGGGAGAAAATAACTATGGATTTTGTTGTTGGATTACCTAGGACAGCTAAGGGACATGATGCAATTTGGGTGATAGTAGACCAGGCTAACCAAATCAGCCCATTTCCTACCTATAAAGATGACATACTCGATGGATCAACTTGTTGAATTGTATATGCGTGAGGTTATTAGGCTGCATGGAGTTCTATGTACCATAGTATCAGACCGAGATTCCAGATTTACCTCCAAGTTTTGGAAGAGTTTACATAAATCTATGGGAACAAAGCTTGACTTTAGCACAGCTTTTCACCCTCAATCAGACAGACAGTCCGAAAGAACCATCCAAATATTAGAGGATATGCTTCGTGCATGCATATTAGATTTTCAAGGTTCTTGGAGCAAATACCTATCCTTAGTAGAATTCTCTTATAATAACAGTTTTCAGGCAACGATAGGAATGACACCATATGAAGCACTGTATGGACGAAAGTGCAGATCTCCTTTGTACTGGGATGAAGTTGGTGAAGCACAGTTGCTCGGTCCTGACATTGTGCAACAAACTATTGAGAAAGTTGCCCTCATCCGCCAGCGGATTTTGACAGCTCAGAATCGACAGAAAAGTTATGCTGATAAAAGACGCAGAGAACTTGAGTTTGAAGTAAGTGATGAAGTTTTCCTCAAGGTATCACCATTTAAAGGAGTTGTGAGGTTTGGAAATAGAGGTAAGTTGAACCCCAGATTTATTGGACCCTTTTCAATCTTAAAAAAGATCGGGAAGTCAGCTTACGAGTTACAGCTACCCACCTCTATGGAAGGAATCCAGAGTGTGTTTCATGTTTCTATGTTGAAGAAGTGCATAAGGGATCCATATCAAGTTGTGGAGCAACAGGACATTGAAGTTTATCATACCCTTACCTATGAGGAGAAACCAGTAAGGATCCTAGACTATGCTATGAAAGAGTTGCGCAACAAAGAGATTCCCTTAGTGAAAGTCTTATGGCATAACCAGAACATAGAGGAGACAACCTGGGAACGTCAGCATGACATGATGGACCGACATCTGGAATTATTCAGGTACTGAATTTTGAGGACAAAATTCTTTTAAAGAGGGTAGATTATAACACCCGGTTCTATAGAACTAATTATTTAATCTTTTAATTAATGGTACACTTTATATGTTAATAATAAAAGTAGGGTTAATGGATGACTAGGCGAGGGCATAAGGGTAATTGGAAATTTGAAAGTGGATAACGTATTTAAGGAAAGGGGTTTTGGGTTTAATGCACTGTAGCTGCCACTGTTTTCCCTTATTTTTTCCCTCGGTATTCAGCTCAAGCAGCAGAGCTCTCTAGGCGAATCTTCCATTCGATTTCCTCCCAAGCTAGGTGAGTTCTATTTCAATTCCTTGCTGCATGGGTAGTTATAGATGATTGGGGAGTATATAAATATGAGTTTCGAGAATGTTGTGAGCGGACTAGTTTGGGTTTTGTGGTAATCGGGAATGTACAATGAACTAAGCTCCTAAACTAGTTTCCTTAGGCCTCTGGATAGTGTAGAATGAGGTTTAGTAAAATCTAATCGATAATCTGTCCATGGTTTTAGGTTGAGTAAGCTCCCAAGATAGGTTGCAACGCCGAGCACTTTCAGGAGAGCCAGGTAAGTGAAGTTTGCATTGTGCCTTCGGGCCTACATCACAAAACAGTAGGATTATGTTTGCTTGAATGTATCTGTATGTCATGTATCATATTTTTTGAAAGTACACGAAAATGAATTTACATGAAATGGTATAGTAAGGAATGAACAGACTGTAACATGCAAGCTATTAAGGGAACTAATCCGCCCCTTAACTTATGAAGGGATTTATACTTTGGGAGAAGTGATCCGACTCCCAACTTCACAGGGGGATCTGAACAGTTTGTTAAGGGAACTAATCCGCCCCTTAATTGAGAGAGATGATGTATAACTTTGGGAGAAGTGATCCGACTGCCCAATTTCACAGGGGATCAGATCAGAAACGATGCATGAGCAACTGAGATGAGAAAGTAGAAATTGCATGTTAAGAATTTATGTTTCAGCATTTCATTTCATTACTGCTTTACATACTTAGAATTAGGCTAATAGATGAGTTTTGTGATGTAGGTGAAGAAGTGACAGCAAGTGAATTCTCTGAGCTCGTTGAGGAATAGACTGGTTGGGGGAGCACATTCATGCTTCGACTTGGTGAACTGATAAGGCGGTTTAACTACTGTCTGTATGTGGAGTCTAATTTCCTAGTGTTCTGTTGAGGAGTGTAGAGAATTTTGTGATAGTAATAGCTGAAGGATTAGAATACTTGAATTCCTCCTGTTATGAAGAATCTGATTTGGTTTTATTACAAATCGCAAACTTTGGATTTTTATTGGTTAAGAACATATATATTGGTTTCAAATAGATATTTGTTGGATTTCTGAAGTTACTTCGGGTCAGGCGGTTTCGAATGTTTTGAAGTGAAATTTTCAAGTTCAACCATCGGTGAATGAAGTTCACCGGTGGATGTTGTGTGTTTTGTCCACTAATTGATGTTGGCGGATTGAATCATTCGGCTGACGTCATCGAAAGATGTGTGTAGAAAATATGTGTTTTTGGTCTATCGGAATATGTTTCCATCGGATGATGTCTTCAGTGGAAGCCATCGGAACATATAAGTAGAAAATTTGTCGTTTTGTGATCGGGTGATGTCGAGTATTAAATACATCGAATGATGTAGGATGTAATTTGTCATTTTGTGTTCGGGTGATGTCGAGCGTTATAACTATCGGATGAAGTAGGAAGTAATTTTGTCGTTTAGTGACCGGTATATGTAGTTTATTCTATCGAAAGAAGTGAATGAGAGATTTTTGTCGTTTTTCCATCGGATGATGCAAGTAAGAGTCTTTTGTCGTTTTGCGATCGGCAGAGGCTGGATGGATGATTCATCCGGCTAACGTCATCGGTGGATACCTTCAGTTTTGTTTCTGCCCTTTTTGTTGACTTGTTCGGTGGCAGATGCGTTTGACTTTCACAAATTTTGAGTATTTCACACTTAAGTCTTCATGTCTTTTGTCCAAATTATTTCTTAATATTTCAATTTATTATTCAAATACTGTTTTATAGTTTTGCTTAACTTTGCTTTGCTCAAAGATTTTCCGTTGCAAGTTTTTATGTTTTTAGCAAATGTTCAAGTTTGACTTTCGAACAAAGTTTTAAATTTGGTCTGAAATTTTCTTTGTTATGTTCGGGTTTATGGGTAACAAACTGAGTACAAAAAACTCGGGGCGTTACACGCTTAGCTCACCTGCAACTGCGTCGTTACCTACACCATAGAACACACACACACACGTAAGCTTACGCTTAGCAAGTAGGGGAAAACAAATATATAAACATGCACACACGACTCTCACATAACCCACATCCCTAACACACATCCAAGTCTAGCTCCCAAGATGCATTTCCACCTGAGTCTCGCTCCCAAGGTGGCACTACCCAATCACCTATTACACATCTGAGTTTCGCTCCCAAGATGCATTTCTATCTGAGTCTCGCTCCCAAGATGACACTACCCTATCACCTAGTACACATCTGAGTCTCGCTCCCAAGATGTGTACCCATCCGAGTCTCGCTCCCAAGATGGCCCTACCCCAATCACCTAGT
The DNA here is from genome assembly GCA_022432975.1 of Begonia masoniana. Lineage (NCBI taxonomy): Eukaryota > Viridiplantae > Streptophyta > Magnoliopsida > Cucurbitales > Begoniaceae > Begonia > Begonia masoniana. The sequence continues at coordinate 32,620,774 of CM039514.1, forward strand.
ACACATCTGAGTCTCGCTCCCAAGATGCGTATCCATCCGAGTCTCGCTCCCAAGATGACCCTAACCCAATCACCTATTACACATCTGAGTCTCGCTCCCAAGATGTGTCTCCCTCCGAGTCTCGCTCCCAAGAGGGCGCTACCCAATCACATCTGAGTCTCGCTCCCAAGATGCGTTTCTTCATCCGAGTCTCGCTCCCAAGATGGCCCTACACTATTCCCTTACATTTCAAACTCACCGTTCAAACTATACTCAAAACTAGTGTCTTTCGTAGTTCGAAACCAATAATGCATGCCACACAAATGCTTAATCAAAAGCAAGACAAAGAAACCACACAAACCAAAAACAAGACAAAGCAACCACACAAACAAACAAACAATTTCCTACCGTTCCATGGTGTAGGCCCGAAGGCAAAACACAAGCAATCCACTACTTACCTGGTGTCTCGGTACGTTCTCACTCACGTTGTCCAACCGAATTACACGCTCGATCACCTAAAATAACGAAAACTTAACTTAGTAACACACTAATAAAACTTAAGAAATTCCTAAACCTAAACTAACCAAAACTACACCACAATTCAACCTAAAACCACAAAACCCGATTTTTATGCAAATTTTACCGTCCAAGTTCAAACGGCCATAACTTTCTCGTTTTTCAACAGATTTCAACGTGCCACCCCAATTCGGAAACCTCTACACGTCTACTATCCATTGAAACACTCAAATTAACCAAATAAATTTAATGGCCAATCCGAAATGCACCAAAACAGAACCAGTGCACAAGTTGTACAAAACCGGTTTTTCACAACTTACTTCCAATTTTCATTCTAACTCCATAAACCACCTAAACCAATTCATCCAACAACTAAATCATCAAATTTGGAAATAAATCTATCATTTAAAGTCAAAATTCGGACTCCATGAACTAGTGTTTCCAAACCCTAATCAACACCTCACAAAACACCTTAAAAACACTACAAATTAACACCTAAATGTAATACACTCAAAACCCAAGTAAAAGTTCACCTTAAACCTTGAAAAACCTTGAAGGATAGGAGGTGGAGAAACTCTCCAATGGCAGCCAAAATATCGTGGAGAAGGAAGAGGAAGAAAGGTGTTTTTCCATTTTAACACCTAATTAAACAATTTTATAAAATAAACTTTTTACCTTTTTGTTTCCACCACTAATTTTCCTATATTTATAAAATTGTCTCTCCTTCATTTATCCCCCTTCTTCAACGTGACATACACCACTTATAACTTCCATTTTTATTTTATTTAATTACAAATTTTCTATTGGTTAATTTATATTTTGACTTTTCAAACAATTTCTTTTCTATTTTGACTTGTCAACTTCTTTTTCCCTTGACTTTTCTCCTAACCACTCCTAGACCCTTCCTCACATAACATTAAACTCTCATACATTTCTAACCTAGGCTACGCACGTTATCGAGATTTTTTGGGTGTTACAGCTAGGTTAACTCTTAGCTATTCCCTCGCCTTCTCCATTGGGATTAGGAGTGAGGATGAAAACATAGGCCCTAGGTGGTCGTTTTTCCTCCGGAAAAATTGTTTATCCAAGAGTGTAAAACGTAAGATAGCTCTTGGATCCGCCAAAGATATTTTTATTTCTTGCATTTCCATCACCATCCACACACTTATTCACTCTTTAATTTTCGGCTATATTCACTCCCACACACCTCACTTTTATTTCCTTGTTTATTTCTTCATCTCCATCTTCACCTTCTTCGTGATTTCACACACTCCATTCCACCTTCTTCTTGATCTATTTTCTTGTGCATTTTTCTTCATTTACATGCTCATAATATTCGACCATATCTCTCCCTCTTCACTTCCTTCATTTAATTGCATTTTCGATTCCATTATTGCTATTTATTTCCTTAGATTTTTGCACACATCTCACCCGAGCACATCTTGAGTATTTTGTGGGTTACACGGACCCTTCTCTAAGGGATCCCGTTGTAACGCCCCGAGTCTTCCAGACCTGGTTTTGCTACCCAAAACATTGAACTGAACTAAGAGAAATTACAAAAAATTTAAATTTTCTCTCAGTGATGATAATTCTATCTTTAATCCTCGACTTTACAGCGGAAAACTCAATAAGTAGACAACGTTTATAATTAGACAAAACGTTAAGACACTTGTTCGAAGGGAATTGGAAACTCAAGGACATCTACCGATCGTAAAACGACAAAGCATGGTGCACTCTTCTACCGATTGACACATGCATTCCACGTGATTCATTAAACCTCATCCGATCACAAAACAACAAGACTTAATACATACTCCCGCCGATAATGGAAAAACCTACATCTACCGATTGACACATGCATCCCACATGATACATTAAACTTCATCCGATCACAAAACGACAAAACCTAATACATAGTCCTGCCGATAATGGAAAAACCTACATCTACCGATTGACACATGCACATCACGTGACTCATTATACTCCTTCCGATAGAAGACATCATCCGATGGAAGACATCATCCGATAGAAGACATCATCCGATGGAAGACATCATCCGATAGAAGACATCATCCGATAGAAGACATCATCCGATAGAAGACATCATCCGATAGAAGACATCATCCGATAGAAGACATCATCCGATAGAAGACATCATCCGATAGAAGACATCATCCGATGGAAGACATCATCCGATAGAAGACATCATCCGATAGAAGACATCATCCGATAGAAGACATCATCCGATAGAAGACATCATCCGATGGAAGACATCATCCGATAGAAGACATCATCCGATAGAAGACATCATCCGATAGAAGACATCATCCGATAGAAGACATCATCCGATAGAAGACATCATCCGATAGAAGACATCATCCGATAGAAGACATCATCCGATAGAAGACATCATCCGATAGAAGACATCATCCGATAGAAGACATCATCCGATAGAAGACATCATCCGATAGAAGACATCATCCGATAGAAGACATCATCCGATAGAAGACATCATCCGATAGAAGACATCATCCGATAGAAGACATCATCCGATAGAAGACATCATCCGATAGAAGACATCATCCGATAGAAGACATCATCCGATGGAAGACATCATCCGATGGAAGACATCATCCGATAGAAGACATCATCCGATAGAAGACATCATCCGATAGAAGACATCATCCGATAGAAGACATCATCCGATAGAAGACATCATCCGATAGAAGACATCATCCGATAGAAGACATCATCCGATAGAAGACATCATCCGATAGAAGACATCATCCGATAGAAGACATCATCCGATAGAAGACATCATCCGATAGAAGACATCATCCGATAGAAGACATCATCCGATAGAAGACATCATCCGATAGAAGACATCATCCGATAGAAGACATCATCCGATAGAAGACATCATCCGATAGAAGACATCATCCGATAGAAGACATCATCTGATGGAAGTCATCATCCGATAGAAGACATCATCCGATGGAAGACATCATCCGATAGAAGACATCATCCGATGGACAGGAAACTTCCAGACTCTCACAAACTTTAACATGACTGAATAAACTAACACACAGTTGCACCATAGTCTCATCTAGAATACGTGTAGCGAGAGACTTTAACAAAACAGATCATTCTATCATTTCACGATCATTCTCAAACTCAGAAGTTAGTCAGTCAGGTTCCAGTATCCATTGTTTTAAGAAAGCATCCTACATAGACCTCAGTATTCATAACCTTACTAATATGATAAAAGTAATAACCAGGAGTTGAAATCGCCTTCCAGCCACTCACTGACATCCTGAACTTCTTCCAGCAACCAGCACATCCTCATTAGACTTGAAATCCTCACCTGGTAGTTCTCCACCTACATCATAAGGTTTAAACTATAAGCCTAATGCTTAGTAAGGAGTGCAATGCTAACATGTATGCATGAATGCACAAATTAAAGAAAACACATGTTCATGATCTTTTCGTGTTTTTGTTCTTGTTCATGTTTATCGTTTTCATCATATGGATTAAGGGAAGATTTGTGCCGAAAAAAGGGGTTGACAGTGAGAGTGTACATAGTCCCTTGCGGGTCGTATTCATGGATCTTCTTTTGGACAGTGACATACGCCAAACCGCCCCCAACCCTCTCTTAATCCTTGTTGCACAAGTTTCATATTCGTATCTTGTTCATGGGAGAAATCATGCACTTAAAACATTTTCATATGCTTGAGAAATATTCATGATGCATGAGCATGAGTAAATCTTAGTTCATCAGACTACTGAACAAGCCATTCATTCATCAAAGGATCATAACATCAACTCGAGTACCGAAGACAACCAGACGTTAGCACAGGTACTTTTAACATCATAAACAACTTCTACTTAGTACCCTTGTGATGTAGGGCCCTAATGGCCAGAAGTCTTACTCACTCACTTACCTGGTTTCCTTAGCAACTTGAGCACTTCTCTTCAAACTTCTTCACCTAGAAACATTTCACATCACAGTGTTAAATCAAAATCCTAACTAAAAGTCATCCTAGTACCTAACATAAATATTTCTAAATCTTCCTAGTCGAGCGCCTAGTATGTACAGATTAAACTTCCAGAACCTAAATAACCGGATTAAGTCTAACAACTAAACACGGTCTGTTATCTTAATGTCCAGAATCGAATCGGAAATGTCATCACTAAACACAGATCATGATTATCACTACCATTACTCTGTTAGTGAAGAATCCGAAACCTCAAGTTCTAGCTGAAGACAGAGCTCTAAGTAACTACCAAGTAAATACATTGTCTAATTCTTACCTAGAGTGTGGATTGTCGAAGTGGAGGCTGAAGAACTGGTCGCCGGCAAAGGAATAGCTGGCAGAGAGGGAGCTCTGGAAGGAAGGGAATCGCTGAGAGAGGAAATGTCGGCTACAGTGAGGTTTTAATGAGGTTTAAGAATTCCCATAATCTATTTATATCCATTAAAATCCACCTTAATTGCAAACTTGCCACCCAACCTAGTTTCACTCAATTTGTAATAAATAAGTCTTGGCATTAATTTTAAAATTATAAAGGTCAATAAAAGGGTGACAATTAAAATGGTTAAGAAAATCACCTGGCCAAAATTGTCGGGTGTTACACCCGTGGCAAGTGGTATCTGAGCCAAAAGGCTTCCCACGATGCGTTTTAGTTGTCTTGGCACTAGCCAAAAGTTGACACAAAACCAGATAGCGGCTCGTTTCATTTCTAGCATTATTTTCGGATCTATATTTTGTGCTAACTTTGTGCTATTCTAACCATTATATTTGCTGCCATTTTATTGCTGTTTATTAGCTTGAATATCATGATAAAATGTGGTATGCATTAATGGAAGAAATTAGCCAAGCTAGGCATTCCTTTCCTTGCATTTTATTCTCGGTTATTATGCTTAATCTAGCTCGGTTTTTACATACCTCCTTGCCTCGGTTTTGCTAGCTTGTTTGTTATATTTTGAACTAAGATTTGCATATGAAATATATGTTGTAAATGGACTCAAAATCGGACTATTAAGGATGCTTAAAATCGGCCTAAATCTCTCATTATAAAATCGGATTATTGCTTGAACTATCTTCTCGGTTTACTTCATTTCTTTGGCTCGGTTTTGCACATTTCTTGGCTCGGTTTTGCTGACTTATCTTACCATGTTTTTGTGCCAAGCTTTGTATTTAACATTGTGTCAATAGTTATTTAAAAATCTGAAATTTTATTGCATGAAAATCGGCCTAAAGTTAAACTACAAAACCGGTTCACATTCGTTGGTTATCCTTCACGGTTTTATGTCTAATTGCCTCAGAAATTTTCCATGTTAAATTGCTGAATGTTTGCTCTTGTTCTAGCTTATAAATTCATCTAATATATGTTGTTAATTTAATGCACAAACTTGGCTTACAAGAATTTAGCAATAGCATGTTAGAAATCGGCACTAGTGAACTTAATGCAACAAGAAAATTCTGCTATGTTTTATGAAAATTCAGCATGTTATTCTTGACCAAATTTTTGTTTAATCATATTCCTTGCTGATTTTTGAAGTTGTTTAGTGATATTTATATTATTTTTAGTGATCTAGTTTAAAGTTGATTAATTTTTGGAAGTTTGATTGAAAATTGTGGTGATTAGCATTTATTGAAAATATTTGTTTCTATAGTTAGTTTGCTAAGTGTCTATTGGTATTATTAAGTTGTTTTCCTACGTGAGCATGATTCCTATTTTCCTATTGTCTTGGCTAAGAACACTCCTTAGTGCCTAAAATTACCTAAGACATTAAGAAGATAAACACATTACCAGTTTAGGAAAAAAATAACTTAGACAAGACATTGAAATTTATTTAAAACACTTAACTATGACGAATAGAAGTGGATTCACACGTGATGCACCGCACCTTGAACCGAATTGGGTTAGGGATACTCCCCCTCCAGAACACATTCATCACGAGGGTGAGACTAATATGCAAGGTGGCATGCAAGGTCAACTCGAAGCCTTAACGGGCTTGGTTAACACCCTTGCTCAACAAGTCAAAGAACTCATGAACAATCCTCCCTATAGATGTAGCGACCCTAACACTGTACCCTTATTTTCCCGTATTATTTTTTTATTTTTTTTATCCTTATAAACTTTATAACATTTAAGCGGAATTTAAATCGTAGACTAAATTGTTAAAAACGTTCAGAAATTATTCTTAAAACAACTTAAACAAAGCTTAAACAATTAAAATAAAACTTAAAACAATTATTTAAAACAATTAAAATCTTTTAAAATAACATAAAACACACAGTAGATTTCGGGGGACAAAAGGGACAATTGTCCCGTGAAAATCAGGGGCGATCGATCGCCCAAAACAGGCGATCGATCGCCTATTGGAAAAACATCAGTGGCGATCAATCGCCACAAAAAATGGTGATCGATCGCCACACTCTCTGGATTTTTCCAGAGAGTGGAAATCCAAATTTCCGGAGGACCTGCGCCACCCTTCTTCTTTCCTTCTTTCTTCCCCTACATACAACATACACTTCTTTTATTCTATACAACTTCAACCTCTCATACAATTTCATAACACCAACTATACCTACATCACGAACATACTCTTCAACATAAAATTAACCATTACTCGTACCTCCTCCGTAATCTCACTCGAAACCAACTAAAGACATAATTAACACGAAATACATTTTCACGAAAACAAACTGCGTGGATCCGTTTAAAAACTAAATCTTTCCCCCTGTTAAAATCACCAAGTAGTTCCATAAAACTTAGATAAAAACCTTAACAAAACGTTTTATAAAACAGTTTACCAAAACATCTATACATCATTCTATCAGCTAACCAGATCCAAGCATCCTAATATGTTCAATTATACCATTTTATCTAACTATCGTGTTCCCAAAACATACACTTACTTTTCCCACGGGTCAAAAGGAGCATCGACTGCCCAGTGCACTCCCACGGGCCATCCTCCTTCAACTGCATCATTCCTCAGGTGGAGGGATCTCGTCCTTACCTATGTCAGGATCACCTACACCATAAAGACACCTATAAGATAAAAATCTCAGTAAATTCTACGTAAATGCGTATGAATGATCATGTATGCTCAATGCTATGAAAACCGTCCATGTCATTTCATATATCCGTACGTGTCAGTTTATGGTTATCGGAAACGCTCGACAGAGAGATAGGGCATGTCAAGCGAGTAGACAGCCCACACCATCTGAAGGGAGGAAAACCCGCTCACCATAGAACGCCAGGTCTGAACCTTATCCCCAATAATCTCATGTCATGGTTGTTTACTGTGATACTTTACTTGCCTTTACAATGCATGTTCTTTTCATAAAATCAATACGTAAATTCATTTTCATGACGTTTTGAAACCATGATGCATGAACAGTTCAATATAAACATACATAAAGAGCACACCATCAAAACGCTACAAATACCATCAAAACACTACGAATACTGTCACAGCAATCAACCTATAAAGCAACCGAACCTAAACTACCTAACCAAGACAATTAGACGAAACAATGACCAACCTAAACAAACAAATCACCAATGTATCCTCAACACGATTTCTGACATACGGTGTAGGCCAATCGACCACAGTAAGTCACGAGAACTTACCTCGTGCACGTTGAACTTCAAGTTCCGTCCACGAGCATTGTTCACCTAAGCAAATTCACAATATTTGTCGTTAAAATGCGTTTAAACATTAAACATCCAAATTTACAAAATCCTTAACTAAGGAATTTTCTAAACTTCTAACTTAACTAATTGAGGCACTTTAACAACAATTAACGCTCGATACCTCGAAACCACCGTTAACGAGTTTTTTCAAGACATCAAAAATCGATAATCCTTAACATTCCACAACGAATCGATTAAACACGTCCAATAATCACCAATACATCCATTATACGGACTAATACGACAAACCTATTGATTTCTTACCCTAAACCACGTTTTTAACGAAACCCTAATCGTTTAAACTCCGTAAAAATTGAAATAAACCTTCCTAAAACCTTAGAATTGTACCTAGGGTCGGGATTGGAGAAGAAAACGTGAAGAACAGAGGTTGATCGGAGAGGAAACGCCGTTGGAAGGGAGAGAGTCGCCGTGAGAGGAGAGAAATCGCAGGGAGAAGCACGCAGGCAGAGAGAAAATGAGGAAGGAAAAGAGAGAAGTGTGATTTTATTAAAATTGACTTGGCAAATTACCATTTTGCCCTTCCTTTGATTTTCTATTTGTTTCATCCGTTGTTTCGTTAATTAACCAACTATTCGGTTTCTCCAAATTTCCTTATTTCACCGATAAATCCAACTTATTACTAGGGTTCTATTAAAACTTTTCGTTCGTAATTCGGATCCCGTTTACTATTTTTACCAAAGTATCCTTTATATTACGATAAACGTAATTCTCGTAAAATTAGTGTTACAACTCCTAAAATTCCAGAATTTTCTTAAAATCCATATTAATTATTAGGATCGTAATAACGCTTTCTTTTTACGAAACGGACATAATTTGACATAATTACAAAAATGCCATTATATAAACAATTTACAAAATCCCGTAAAGAATCGGGTGTTACAGTAGAGAATCTCATGAATGAGTTCCTTCATGAGAGACCTCCTCTAGGGTTATACCCGAACGTCCTAGACGTCAAACCCCTTTTCAACCACCCGTAGAGGAAGAAGAATAGGCTGAACCCCAAAGAAGGAGACCACGTTATTATTCGGAGGATAAGGATTGGGTTGGAGATGATGAAGAGTATTGCCCAAATCGTCGTAGGGACAACGACGACCTCCGTAACATTAAGATCGCAATTCCCCCTTTCAATGGAACGTGTGATGGGCACACATATCTAAATTTGGTTGATAAGGTAGAGAGAGTTTTCGAATGTCACAACTATTCCGAAAGAGTCAAAATACAACTCGCCTCTCTTGAACTCATGGGCCACGCCGCACTATGGTGGTCCAACCTCAAAGCCCAACGAATGAGAACTCTAGGATATCCCATCTCGACTTGGACTTCCATGAAGGAACTTATGCACAAGAGGTTCGTTCCCTGACATTACAAACACGAACTCTTCCATCAACTTCACATCCTTAAACAAAACACTTTTTCGGTCGATGAGTACCTCACGGAATTTGAGACTCTCAATATGCGTTGTGCTATTGACGAGCCTAAAGAACAACTCATCACATGATTTATCCGTGCTTTGAACCGTGACATAGGCGACGCGGTTGAAGTACAACAATTGGAGGCCATGGATATAGTCATTCAACTTGCCTTCACGGTGGAAAGACAACTTAAAAGAAAACGTAAGATTAATTTCCCGACTAAATTTCCACCTAGGCACTTGGACCAAGATAAACTCAAATCTCCATGGAAGAACAAAGAGAAAAGGCCAATTAACCATAATTGGACACCTAAAACCCCCTTCAACCAAAACAAGCCCCCTCCGACGGATAAGAATCAAGCAAGTCCATCTAAAGGTCAAAGAACCTGTGATGTCCAATGCTACAAGTGTTTAGGTAAAGGACATTATGCAAATGAATGTTCTAACCGTCGAGTGATGGTTATAAAGGAGTCGACCGGGGAATGGGAGAGTGAGAACGATGAAGGACAATATCTCGAGAAAGAAGAAGAAGAGGTAGATGAGGAAAGTGAACATGAATCTGACGAATGTGTGGCTCAAGAAGGACCTCTGTTGATGGTCACAAGGAGAGCCCTCGTTTCTAAAAATGTGGACGAAGACTGCCAATGCGAAAATATTTTTCAAAGTAGATGTGCAGTCAAGGATAAAGTTTGTTCCGTAATTATCGACAGTGGAAGTTGCGTTAACGTGGCTTCCAACAATATGGTTAGTAAACTTGGATTGGAGATGACTAGCCACCCTAAGCCATATAAGTTGCGATAGTTGGAAGATAGAGATGATATCAAGGTAACCAAGCAAGTAACCATCAATTTTAATATTGGGAAATATAAAGATTCGGTTATTTGTGATGTCGTTCCGATGAACGCAAGTCACCTTCTTCTAGGACGACCATGGCTTTATGACCGTAGGGTACAATATGATGGGTTCCTCAACAATTATAGTTTGAAATTTGATGGTAGGGAACATCAAATTACTTCCTATGACCTTTGAACAAATAGCACGTGACGATGCGGTTAGGAAGGAAGAAAAGATTAAGGAAAATCTTTTCTTAACAAAAAAAGGATTAAGAGCTGCGGTCACAAAAGGAAGGACAGTGATTTTAATTTTATTTAGAGACCATGTTATGGAGCTTGGAGACATACCTTTACCGGTCCAAAATCTGCTTAAGACTTATCAAGATGTCTTTCTTGAAGAACTACGCCCCGGATTAACCCCGATTAGAGGAATAGAACACCAAATTGACCTCCAACTTGGAGTTATGTTACCTAACCGACCGGCCTATAGGATGAGGCCTGAAGAAGCAAAAGAGCTCCAAGATCAAGTTCAAGAGTTATTGGGAAAGGGTTATATAAGATAATCGATGAGCCCTTGTGCCGTACCTACCTTGTTGGTACCTAAAAAGGATGGCTCTATGCGAATGTGCGTTGATAGTCGAGCTATCAACCAAATTACCAATAAGTATAGATATCCTATCCCTAGACTTGAAGACATGCTAGACGAGTTAAGCGGAGCATCAATATTTTCCAATGTAGACTTGAAGAGCGGATATCACCAAATTTGCATGAAAGAAGGTGATGAATGGAAAACCACCTTCAAAACAAAATACGGATTGTTTGAGTGGATGGTTATGCCATTCGGACTTACAAATGCCCCGAGCACCTTCATGAGGTTAATGCACCATGTTCTTAAGGATCTCCTTGGGAAGTTTGTTGTCGTATACTTCGATGACATCTTGGTGTATAGCACCGACCTCCCACAACATGTCAACCATCTCGGGATACTTTTTCAAACTCTCCGTCTAGCTAAATTGTTTGGGAATTTGAGTAAGTGCTCTTTTGGACAAGAGAAAGTATACTTTTTGGGCTTTATCATTTCAAAGGATGGCTTGGAAGCGGTTGAAGATAAGGTTAAAGCCATCAAGGAGTGGCCTACTCCGAATAGTATCACTGAAGTCCGTAGCTTTCACGGACTAACGTCTTTTTATAGGAGGTTTATGTCACGACCCTAGTACTGTACCCGTATTTCCCGTACTATTTTTTTTTATCCCATTAATTACTTTAAATAAACTCTAAGCGGAAACTAAACCGAAATCGAAACCAGAATCGAAATCGGAATTTAAAATCTAGGTTTAAAACCATCTAAAACAAACATAAAATTAATTAAATAAAATCCTTAAAATCAATTAAAACAGAACAATGGAGGGAGAGCAAAACTGTCCAGCCCAGTGACGAAAAGGGGCAGCGACCAGTCGCTGCTACATGCAGCGACTGATCGCTGCATGTGCAGCAGCGAGCGGCGACCAGTCGCTGCTACATGCAGCGACTGATCGCTGCATGTGCTGCAGCGAGCAGCGACCAATCGCTGCTTGCTGCAGCGATTGATCGCTGCACACCATGCAGCGATCGCTCCTCATGCGATCATTCGCCACTCCTTCTGTTTTCATCCCTGATCCCTGTTTTGTAAATTACAAGTGCTTTCTGGAATTCCAGAGAGCAAACACTTCGATACTCTCTCTGGAATCCGATTCCAGAGAGCAAAATACCTTATTACTTTCCACCATTTATTCAATGATCAACTTATAACTTAAACTCAAACTCGATCAGCTTGCAGCGGACTTTGCGAAATCCAACTGCGTGGATAGCTCTAAAAACCGAGCATAACCGTAACGTCCCTAAAACCATTCAAAACATTTCAATGACATTTAATTAACAGTTTAAACCAAAACATTTTCTATATACAGTTTATCAAAATATTTGAAACATTAAACATAAAACCTATCAACTACCAGTACCAAGCATCCTAAAATATTCTAAACATCTCAAAAATTCAAAAATCTATACATACTCCCCCACGGGTCGGTTAAGCATCAACTGCGCCAGCACACCACCGCAGTCATCCTCCGTCAACTGGACTCAAGCCTCAGGAGGAGGGAAATCGTCCTCACCTGCCTCGATGTCTAGGTCACCTACACCATACAATACTCTATGAGATGAAATTCCAGTAAGACTCGTAAATGCAATGCATGCTGTGCGAATGAGTTCATTAATCATGTATGTTTTATTTATTATGCAATGCTCAATAGGTGTCACTGAGATCCTATCCCTCTAACCAAAGAGAGCTCATCCAGCGGGCGGACTACTCTTTCCAGCTAGAAGCAGGGGGTGCACGCTTACAACACGTACAGCCGTTCCTGAGCCCCACCTCGCGTGACCAATACGCCTTTCGGCCAATACGTCTTTCGGCCAATAAGCCTTTCGGCCAATGCTATGCTTTACGTTATCTCTAAAACTCTGTGCGGAAGTTCATTTTCATGCTTTTCTTTAAAACAAGTGATGCGTGAACAGTTCAATATCTTAAAGTAAACAAGCAATAACATGTACCATCAAGACTGTAAAGCGTAAACTATAAACCCCTAAAACCTAGCTACCCAAACCAAGTACAATTAAACAAACGCATCTCCAAAACTCCTTGAGACGACATTCGACGTACAGTGTAGGCCAATCAGCCAGAGAAGATCACGAGAACTTACCTCGTGTCCAAAGCAGCTCAAGCTCCGTCCACGAGCGTTGTTTGTCTGAGGCAAAACACAATATCGACGTTAAAACTAATTTAAGCCATCGATCGTCCAAATTTACAAAACCTTAACTAAGGAAACTTCCTAAAGTTCTAATCCAATTATTGAGCTATCTATTCGAGCAATTTACGCTCGGCACCTCAATTCCCAATTTATGAGTTATTTCTAAAATCTTGAAATTTCTCAATTTTTAACATTTTCCCAAATTGATTTAACTTCGTCCAATAACGTCAAATACGTGCAATATACACTTAATCAAGGCTAACCTATTAATTACGAACCCAAATTTGTATTTTTAACGAAAAAGTATCGAAACCCTAATTGCCTAAAACGCCATAAATATCGAAATAAAAGCTCTAAGATTGTAGGCTCATACCTAGAACGTCGATTGGAGGAGAAAACGTGAAGGAAACGGAACGAATGGAGGTCGGATCGTCGAAGAAATCGCCGCGGCAGAGGAGAAGCCGAGAGGGTTTGCTCTCTGGAAATCGAAGAAGGCAGGGAAGAATGAAGAAAGAAATAGATTTAGGTTATTTTTATAAAATTTGATTTGGCAAATTACTAAAATGCCCCTCCATAGTGTTTATATTTGTTTCGTCATTCTGTTCGTTAATCGTCTAGCTATTCGGTTTCATCCAAACTCCTTACTTTACCCATAAGTCCAACTTAATATCTAGGATCTAATAAAACTTTCCGTTCGCAATTTGGACCTCGTTTGCTATTTTTACGAAAACGTCTTTTACATTACGAGAAATGTATTTACTCGGAATAAAACGTTTAATCTCCAAAAATTCCCATAATTTCCTTAAAATTCCTATTAATCATAGGATCGTAATGAAGCTTTTTTTTCGTGAAACGGACCTGATTTGACATATTTACCAAAAATGCCATTATATAATAAAATAATAATATTCTAAAAATCCGTACGAGCCGGATATTACAGTTTATTAAAGACTTCAGTTCCTTAGTTGCTCCTATTACCGATCTTACCAAGAAAGGAGTAGACTTTAATTGGACACCGGCATGTCAAAGTAGCTTCAACTTAATTAAAGAAAAACTTTACCAATCTCCAGTTTTGGCACTTCTCGATTTCAATAAAGTGTTTAAGATCAAGAGTGATGCCTCCGGAATTGGCATTGGAGCTGTTTTGATGTAAGATGGTAAGCCTCTTGCCTATTTTAGTGAAAAGTTGAAAGGAGCTGCTTTGAACTATTCTACCTATGACAAGGAATTTTATGCCGTGATTAGAGCTATTGAACAATGGCAACATTACCTTCTGTCTAAGAAGTTTGTGATTCATTCCGACCATCAATCACTCAAGCATATTAAGAGCCAACACAAACTCAACAAGAGGCACGCAAAATGGGTAGAATTCTTGGAAAGATTTCCATACATTTTGAAATATTTGAAAGGATCTGATAACACCGTTGCCGATACTTTGTCACGAAGACGTATCCTCTTGACGGAATTAGGCGTTAGATTTTTCAGATTTGAATGGATCAAGACTTTATATGAGTTCGATAAAGATTTTGGAACGCCTTATCAATATTGTAAAAATAAGGCTGAAGGAGGATATAGTCTTGTTGATGGATTTTCACTTAAAGGTGGGAAATTGTGTATTCCCGATTGCAGTCTACGACAATGCCTGTTGAAAGAGGCTCGTGGAGGAGGATTGTCTGGACATTTTGGAGAAAATAAAACCCTAGAGCTGTTGAAATAAAGATTTTATCGGCCTCATATGATGAAAGACGTGCACCACTCCGTTGAACAGTGCATTGTTTGTAAAATGGCTAAAAGCAAAGTTCTACCTCAAAGACTTTACCTTCCGTTACCAATTCCTTCACACCCTTGGGTAGAAATTAGTTTGGATTTTGTTTTAAGATTACCACGGACGGGGTGCAATAAGGACTCTATACTAGTGGTCGTAGATAGATTCTCCAAAATGGCGCATTTTATCGTCTGCCATAAGACTGATGACTCTGCTGCTATAGCCGACTTATTCTTCAAGGAGATAGTTAGACTCCATGGAGTGCCTCAATCTATTGTATCCGATCACGATACCAAGTTCTTGAGCACTTTTTGTAAGACCCTATGGAAGAAATTGGGGACTACACTATGTTTTAGTACATCTTTCCATCCCCAAACAGACGGCCAAACGGAAGTGGTCAATAGGACCTTGGGAACCCTTCTTCGTAGTGTCGTGGGTAAGAATTTAACCAATTGGGACATAGTACTACCCCAAGTTGAATTCTGTTATAGTCTATGGATTTAATCCGAACTCACCCTTGACGCTCATTTTCATTCCAACCCAGGACCTAGTAAACCCTTCGAGAGCTAATAAAGCGGAGCAAATGAAGAAGTTATATGAGAAAGTTCGCCAAACAATTGAGAAAAGTAACATCAATTATGCTAAGCATGCAAATAAGGGACGAAAAGAGGTAATCTTTAATGTTGGAGATTTGGTATGGTTACACCTTAGGAAGGAACGATTTCCCGCCAAAAGACGCTCCAAACTTTTACCTAGAGCTGAAGGTCCCTTCAAGATTTTAGAACGAATTAATAATAATGCTTATAAATTGGAATTACCTGGCGAAAATATGGAGTGTCATCCACCTTCAATGTTCAAGATTTGTCCCCTTATATTGCAGAATTGGGGTACAAAGAGGAGGCTGAACAAATGGATTTGAGGTCAAATCCTCAGCCACCCGGAGGGGATGACATGCCTAGGAGGCCCATCATGAGATCACAAACTCGGGCCCATAATTTAGTCACTCACTGTTCTAATGATTTTTCTCTTTTTGCAGGCTTTGATCCAACCATGGATTTCACTTAGGAGCCAACTTCGGAGGATGTGGACAAACCCTTGCACAGCCTTCATTGGATCATTCACAAGGAGCCTTTAAGTAGCCCAATGGGAATTTGTCTTCCCAGGCCATTAAATGTGTAATTCTATTTTTCAAACTTATTTGGCATACATTAGCCTTTTTGTACGGATTATTATATATTTGCATATCATGCATTAGATTGTGTGGTTAGGATTAGATGAATGTTGGTAGATTATGGGTTGAAGAAATTCAACAAATTATTCAAAGGAAAAAGCCTACAACCAATGGAGCCCAAAGGAAGCCATGACCTAAAGAAGAGCCCTCATTTAAAGGTATGATTTTGCAGGTACAGGAGTTAGTGGCAACATGAATTGATGAGTTGGCAAGATCTCACCCATTGGCTAAGAGATGGCTCGATTTTAAGGTGAAAGCGGGTAGTAGGAGAGGCGCGCGGGCAGGCAGGTTGAGGCGCGGGCAGGATCGCTGCACTGGCGCTGGTTGTGCCAATCAGCGCGCACGCCCAGGATTGCTGATGTGGCGCGCTGGCACGCTCGGCAGCGCCTGGTTGGTTGGGCAGCGCGCGCACGAATTCACTCCTCCAAGCCATCCGATTGTTTCTTCATCCAAGGGCCTTCATTTCATCTCCAAATTCATGCCAAATCCTAATCCACCCTAGGGATTCTATAAATGCATAGCATTAGTGTTTGTATGGAACTTTTGCCCAAATTTATAAAATTCCTATTTCTCTCCAAGGAAGATTTCCTTTGGTTTTGTGATGACCGAATGCGCAAGTATGTGTACGATGGCTGCACGAACCGGAACCCGGATGGCGGTACGCCTGCGCGGGTGAACCGAAAGGTGACGGGTCGTAAAAAGGGGGTCGTCACAATCCCACATCGCTTGGGAAAGTATGTGAAAATAAAACATATGTAAGAGATCCCTCCCAACATAGTAAGACGCATTTTGGAGCACAATTGGCAACGGATTCCATAAGAACTCCGAAGTTAAAAGTGCTTCGGCGAGAGAAATTCCAGGTTGGGTGACCTTCTGTGAAGTTCTCGCCAAACAAAGCCATGAGGGGAGGATATTGGGCTGTGGCCCAATCCCCAGATAGGGCAATATCTCGCTGGAAAAGGGGGTCGTTACAAATGGTATCAAAGCCTGTACCCAACCAAAAATGTGGCCAACGAGGACATTAGGCCCCCTTGTGATGACCCGAATGCGCAAGTATGTGTACGATGGCTGCACGAATCGAAACCTGGATGGCGGTACGTCTGCGCGGATGAACCGGAAGGTGACGGGTTGTAAAAAGGGGGTCGTCACAATCCCACATCGCTTGGGGAAGTATGTGGAAATGAAACATATGTAAAAGATCCCTCCCAACATAGTAAGACGCGTTTTGGAGCACAATTGGCAACGGATCCCATAAGGATTCCGAAGTTAAAAGTGCTTCGACGAGAGCAATTCCAAGTTGGGTGACCTTCTGGGAAGTTCTCGCCAAACAAAGTCGTGAGGGGAGGATATTGGGCTGTGGCCCAATCCCAGAGCGGACAATATCTTGCTGGAAAAAGGGGTCGTTACAGGTTTTTCTTTGATTCTTTGAATCAAGTAGAGTAGTCCTCCATTGTTAGCCTAGCCTTCGGGTTGCTAGGTTAACTCTTAGCTATTCCCTCGCCTTCTCCATTGGGATTAGGAGTGAGGATGAAAACCTAGGCCCTAGGTGGTCGTTTTTTCTCCGGGAAAATCGTTTATCCAAGAGCGTAAAACGTAAGATAGCTCTTGGATCCGCCAAAGGTATTTTTATTTCTTGCATTTCCATCACCATCGACACACTTATTCACTCTTTAATTTTCGGCTATATTCACTCCCACACACCTCACTTTTATTTCCTTGCTTATTTCTTCATCTTCATCTTCACCTTCTTCACGATTTCACACACTCCATTCCACCTTCTTCTTGATCTATTTTCTTGTGCATTTTTCTTCATTTACATGCTCATAATATTCGACCATATCTCTCCCTCTTCACTCCCTTCATTTAATTGCATGTTCGATTCCATTATTGCTCTTTATTTTCTTGGATTTTTGCACACATCTCACCTGAGCACATCTTGAGTATTTTGTGGGTTACACGGACCCTTCTCTAAAGGATCCCGTGTCACCAGTGGAGACAGATTTCGGCGACTCCAACTGCCGATTTTTTATGGATTATCAACGGACCCAACTCATGCTGAGGAATGAATCTAGCATATCAAACGAATGTTCAACTACGCAGAGGTGGAAGAAAGTAAGAAAGTGATATGTGCCACGTTCCATCTCACCAAAAATGCTGGATTTTGGTGGGACACGGTACAGTCAACTACAGTGGCATTAAATTGGGACTGATTCAAGAGGATCTTCTACGAGAAATATTTCAACCGCATTGTGAGGAAGGAAAAGATGATCGATTTCTCTCAACTACGGCAATTTGGATCAGTGGCCGAGTATGTTCAGAAGTTCGAGTCGCTATCCCGCTATGCACCTCATCTAGTAGACACCGACGAAAACAAGGTACACCAATTTATTCAGGGTCTGAAGATGGACCTCTTACGGGGGATAACAACCGGGGGATTTGATGAGGCACCATATTCGAAAGTGGTGGCCAAGGCTTATCAATTGGAAGCCTTAGAAATAAAGTTCCAGAGACAGAGAGATTCGTTAAAGAAATTCCTTCGTGATGTCTCTCAACAACAACAACAACAACGGGGTCAAGGTTGGCAACAACAACACCAACAGAACAGGGGCATTAAGAGGCCCAATGAGACTGCTATTTATCAGGACAAGGGAAAGAGACCAATGGGAGTTCCTCAGCTTCCTGTGTGCCCGCGTTGCCAAAGAAGTCACATAGGTGAATGCAGGCTCTTTACTAGCCGCTGCTTCCAATATGACAAAGAGGGCCATCAAGTCCGGGATTGCCCAATGCCCAACACGAGGCCAAATCGTGCCACCCCAAGAGTCTTTACAATGATTAAAAATGATGACGGCACCCAACACACGACGATCACAGGTACAATATTGATTTGCAATGCACCTGCATATACGTTGTTGGACACGAGGCCACACACTTGTTTGTGGCCATGGACTTTGTGGATAGGGAGAAATTTTGTATTGTATCATCGGATCAACCCTACAGTGTCATGCTACCATCCGGAGAGTTTATGCACTCCGAGGAGGTAGTGCAGGGTGATATAGTGTCAGTATGGGACCAAAAATTGTATGTCAATCTTATCATCATCGGTATGAAAGGATACGAGGTAATTCTGGGAATGGACTGGCTCTTTAGACATCACGCCACCATCAACTGCAGGTTCGTGCTTGTGTCCTTTAAGCGCCCGAATGAGAAAGAATTCTTCTATAAGGCTATACCAAAGAAACACAATTTTCCTGTTATATCCTCCTTGAAAGATCAACAGCTGATGAGGTCAAGATGTGTCGGATTTCTTGCCCACGTAGTAGATGTTCAAAGGCAAGGTGAGGTGAAACTTCAAAATATTCCGGTAGTTCGAAACTTCTCAGAGATTTTCTTAGACGACCTGCCGGGATTACCACCGGATCGTAAGATTGAGTTTGAAATCGAAGTATGTCCTGGTGCCGAACCGGTATCAAAGAACCCGTACTGTATGGCATCAATTGAGCTAAGGTAGTTAAAGGCTCAGCTAAAGGAGTTGGTGGACAAGGGCTTCGTACGCCCTAGCTTCTCTCTGTAGGGCGCACCAGTCCTATTTGTTAAGAAGAAGGATGAGTCCCTACGCATGTGTATTGATCACCGTGAGCTGAACAAGTTAACTATCAAGAATAAGTACCCGTTGTCGAGAATCGACAATCTATTTGACCAGCTACAAGGGGCTCAGGTATTTTCAAAAATTGATTTGCGCTCCAGTTATTATCAATTGAAGGTCAGGGCCAGTGATATTTCGAAGACCACGTTCAGGACCTGATACGGACACTATGAATTCTTGGTGATGTCGTTTGGGTTGGCTAATGCCCCGACGGCTTTAATGGACCTGATGAACAGAGTATTTCAGGATTTCCAGGATAAATTTGTGATCGTCTTCATCAACGACATCCTGGTTTATTCTCGGAATGATGTGGAGAATAAAGAGCACTTGGAGATTGTGCTATCGGCCTTGAGGCAACACCAATTGTACGCCAAACTGTCAAAGTGTGAATTCTGGTTGAGCAGGATTAATTTTCTAGGCCACGTGTTATCTGCAGAGGGAGTATCTGTGGATCCGGCCAAAATTCAGGCTGTGAAAGAATGGCCGAGGCCGAGAAATGATAGTGAGGTACGAAGTTTTATCTAGCTAGCTGGTTATTATAGAAAGTTCATTAAGGGATTTTCTGTGATAGCAAAGCCTATGACCAGCTTAACGAGGAAAGATATCAAGTTCAAGTGGTATGAAGCTTGCAAAGAGGGTTTTCAGACGTTTAAGCAGAAATTAACCACTGCTCCTTTGTTAGTGTTGCCGGTCAAAGACGGCAAATTCAGTGTGTATTGCGATGCATCAAAAGTTAGGTTGTGATGCGTATTAATCCAGGAAGGAAAAGTGGTGGCATACGCGTCCAGACAATTGAAGAATTACGAACAAAACTACCCTATTCATGATCTAGAGTTAGCGGCAGTTGTTTATACACTGAAGGTATGAAGACACCACTTATATGGACAGTCATGTGAGGTGTTTTCTGATCACAAAAGCTTGAAGTATATATTTACTCAGAAGGAGTGAAACATGAGGCAACGGCGGTGGCTCGAGTTTGTGAAAGATTATGACATCGAGATTAAATACCACCCCGGGAAAGCTAATGTGGTAGCCGATGCGTTGAGCAGGATGTCAGCTACTATGCAAATGACTATGTCGGCCGTATCAATGCCTTTGAAGACGGAAATTTAGAGGTTCGACTTGAAGGTAGTTTCTGAACTATCGGCCGTCTTAGCGGATCTAACAATACAGCCAACTATTCTGGACCGAATTAAGGAAGCCCAGAAGGCCAATTCGAAGGAAATGGCTGATATAGTAAGCAAGTTGCCTATGGCCTCTTCCGAGTTCAATTATTCGGGAGATGGTATTTTGAAGTTTAAAGACAGGTGGTACGTTCCGAGAGATGGACATTTTATCGGAAGCCCACTCGTCTTCTTTCTTAGTACATCCAGGAAACATGAAGATGTATCGAGACTTGAAATTACACTTCTGGTGGCCAAATATGAAGAACGAGGTTGCCAAACATGTGGAGTCTTGTATGGTATGTCAGCAAGTGAAGGCTGAGCATCAACGACCAAGTGGAACACTTCAGCCTCTCCCGATCTCTGAATGGAAGTGGGAGAACATCAGTATGGACTTCGTTGTTGGCCTACCAAGGACGACTCGAGGCCATAATAGCATATGGGTTATTGTGGACAGACTGACGAAGTCGGCTCACTTTCTACTTGTGAAGACGACCTTCTCTATGGATCAATATGTAGAGCTGTATATTAACGAGATTATTAAGCTGCATGGAATACCGGTGTCAATCGTTTCTTACCGGGATCCTAGATTTACGTCGGGATTTTGGAGGAGCTTGCAAAACTCCTTGGGTAACAAGTTAAATTTCAGCACTGCGTTTCACCCACAGACGGACGGACAATCTGAGAGAACGATTCAAATATTGGAGGATATGCTAAGGTCGTGCGTGATGGAATTTCAAGCTTCTTGGAGCAAGTTTTTGCCGTTAGTGGAGTTCTCTTATAATAATAGCTACCAGGCTACAATCGGTATGGCTCCCTACGAGGCTCTTTACGGCAGAAAGTGTAGGTCTCCCTTGTGCTGGGACGAGGTTAGGGAGGCCAGGCTTGAAGCCAGGCTGATTGGCCCTGAGTTATTACAGGAGATGTCTAAGATAGTGGCTACTATCAGACAACGAATCGATACTGCTCAGAGTCGACAGAAAAGTTATGCGGATCAGAGGAGAAGAGACTTAGAATTTGCTGAAGGCGATGAAGTATTCCTGAAGGTGTCACCTTTCAAGGGCGTGATGAGATTTGGTAAGAGAGGGAAGCTCAGTACAAGGTTCGTTGGGCCATTTCCCATCTTGGAGAGGGTTGGGAGCAGAGCTTACAGATTACAGCTGCCAGCATCCATGAATGGAGTTCATAACGTTTTCCACGTTTTGATGCTGAGAAAATGTATACGAGATCCTACTCAGATCGTGGAACCGGTGGACATAGGTATCCAACCGACGCTGACATACGAAGAAAGGCTCGTGAGGATCTTAGATTCTTCAATCAAAGTGTTGCACAACAGGGTGATCCCGTTGGTGAAGGTTCTATGGCGCAACCATAATGTGGAAGAAGCCACTTGGAGAGACAACGTGACGTTAGGGACCGATATCCGGAACTATTTGTTTAAGAAAATTTTGGGGACCAAAATTTTGTTAAGGTAAGTGGAATATAACACTCGGCATTTTTGCCAATGTAATTATCCCCTTGGATTATTGTACGGGATTAATTCGCTATTAATATAATGAATATTTTATTGAAATTGTGGGATGTTTATTGGAAAAAGTGAATTTTGGTGAAACTGGATCGATGAACTATATAGCGAATTAGTTAAAAACCAATGGAGGGGCAAATTAGGAAACCAATTAAGGTGGTTGGGTGGGAGTTTTTGGATGATTGACACTTGTCCAAACCTTGTTGAAGAAGCCAAAACTCCCTTCTCTTCTCTTCTATGTGCAACCCTATCATTTCCATTTTCTCCTCTCTTTTTTCTCTCTTCTAGACGACGAACGACGATTTCCAAAATTTGTCTTCTCCTGTTTTCTTCCATTTCTCTGTTAAAGGAAACCCTTTTAAGTTAGTTAACGAGTTTAAGTTAGTTATTCTTTAGTTTTGTTGAAGTTTAAGATTTATGTTCTTATTATACATAATATAGGTTCGTGAATCGCCGTGGACTTACGTGCGAGACTTTTAACTCTACGGACATCAGGTAAGTTCATGCGTATAAGTTGGCCCTTAAGGCCCTACTTTAGGGAGGTGCTAGGTTTTTAGTTGTCGTTGGGTAGTTAGGTCGTAAGTTATGTTATAGGTTAAACGTGTGATGTTTTATGTTTAGCTTCGATATCCTGTCGTCAGTTTATGTTATGTTTAAGCACCATATATGTTCATGCATACATGTTTTTCCTGAAAGTCATGTCAATATTTTGTGCACAAGATTTGAAGTTAAGAAAGATAAAATGTGAATGTAATGTACGGTAAGTGTGGGACGGGGACTGGCAACCTGTTATGTATCCTTGTTATGTATCCCTGTTATGTACCTGTTGTGTACTCATGTCGCGCCAGTTTCCTTATAAGCTCCACTTATATCCCTGTCCACTTGAATGTAATGTAAAGTAGAGGTGTTAAACGGGCGGCTGTTTGCCAGCCCGCCCGCTATGCCCGCTACAGTAACGAGCCGAGCCAGGCTCAGCTCGCTACTGTAGCGGGCCAGGCCTGGCCTGGGCTCGCTAGGCGGGCCGAGCCAAGCCAGTATTTTGGGCTCGCGAGCCCACCAGCGAGCGGGCCAAACGAGCCGGCCAACGGGCCAGCTCGTTGGCCCGGCGAGCCTAGCTCGCCTGGCTCGCCCCTCAGCTCGGGACAGGCTCGCTTCGTCGCCCGCCCCCATCGCAGCTTCGCCCTTCCCGTTCCCAGTTCCCAGATCGACAAATCCCACGGGACAGGGCTCGCCGCCTCGCCCCCTGGCCAGACCTGTGCCGGCGCCCCCCTCTCCTCAGACAGTCGGACGTCGGCACTCGAAAGTCGGCAGAAATTGGAATGACGATGAGTCGTTGACCCAGTCCCATCTTCATCATCGCCGACGGCCCGACGCCAGTTCGCACTGCCCAGTGCCCACTACTGAATTGAAGGACAGCGGAGCCGGGCCGGATGAGTCGGCCGTCCATTTTCACTACCCCATTCCCACGGTCAACATTGATTTTCACTGTCCCCTTTCGGCTTTCTCTGTCAATCTCTCGATCTCTCCGACTCTCCCTTTCCAGCCTTCCAGTTCCAGACTTTCAGGCAACGGTCATATGACCGTTCTAGGCAACGGTCACGCCGCAACGGTCATATGACCGTTCTCCAATTCAGGCAGTGGCGCAGTGATGATTCACTGAATGAAACTCATCCCCTTCTCTTTGGCTTTTCTTATAAATACATCCTCTTGTTTCATTTTATTTCACCAACAATTTTCTCTCAATCTCTCAATCTCTCTCAACTCAATCGCTCGATCTCTCTCTTTTTACAATTTGTTTCCTTTGATCCTTTCCGTGTTCAACAATCAGCCAACAAGGTATATTTTGATTGTTTTAATGATTTTACATGTATGTATATTGATGTACATAATTTTTAATTATAATTTATTATTCGAACAAATTTATTTTTTGATGATTTTTTGTTTAGGTTTTGTATACGTGGAGTTGATAAATTCACACCACCTAAAATCTTCTGTTGGACATTAACGTTGTGGTATCAATTTATTATTCAAATTTTAATTTTATATTTGGTTTATTTAGTATGGATATTCGTGATTATATTATTGATGATAATGATGATGTAGAAGAGATTAGAGAATTTACTCCTACATTTTCTGTGGGACAATCATCATCTGCACAAGTATCCACTTCATCACTTCAAAGAAAAAGAAACAAAACGTCTGAAGTATGGAAACACTTTACAATGAAAGAAATTAAAATTGGTGGAAAAGTAGAATTTAGAGGTCAATGCAACTATTGCATTAAAAATTATTCATATATTTCTGGTAGTTCAACTAGCACACTCCTTAGGCATTATCAAAAATGTCACTTAAACGAGCAAGTTAGAGACCCTACACAAAGATTGTTGAATGCTAGTGGTTGTGGCACTTTTTTATATTCACAAAATAAAATGAGAGACGGAATAGCAAAACTTGTAGCACAATGTGAGTTGCCTTTATCATTCACCGATAGTGATGAATTTGAAAATTTTATGAAAGAGTATGCAACTCCTAATTTTAAACGTGTTCCTAAAAGTACAACTAGAAATGATATTATTAAAATGTTTAATAATATGAAAAATGAACTAATTTCATTTTTTTCAAGCGCTCTTTCAATGTCTATTTGTATCACCTCTGATTTATGGAGTGCACGTAATTCTATAGGCTATATCGTTGTAACTTCTCATTTTATTGATAACTCTTGGCAATTAAACAAAAGAATTTTAGGATTTCGTAATTGTGAATATCCTCACACTGGTATTACTATTTATAAATTTATTGTAACGATATTGCAAGAATATTCTATTCGAGATAGAATATTTAGAATAACACTTGATAATGCTAGTGCTAACGATGCTGCTGTTTATCATTTTAAAAATTATTTTCAATTAGATCCTACTCACGATTCTCTTTTCCACATGAGATATATTTGTCATATTTTAAATTTAGTTGTTAAAGATGGTATGACATTTATTGCGCCTCATATTGAATTAATTAGATCCGCAATTTCTTATATAATTGGATCTAATTCGAGGCAACAAGAATATAGAGATTATTGTAAAGCTGCCCAACTAAAACCACGAAAATTAAAAACCGATGTAGATAATAGGTGGAATTCTACTTATTTAATGTTGGAAAATGTCAAGCTATATTGGAATGTTATTTGTGCTTTTATTAATGAGAAAAGACCAAATATTAATCTTGATAAATCTAGTTGTGATATGGCTAATATATTTCTTGATTTTTTAAAACCATTTTATGATGCTACAAATGAGTGTTTGGGAATTTACTATCCCACTTCTTATCTTGTTCTCCTAATTTTTATAAACTTAATGAGTAGTTTTACACAATATCGACAAATAAATGAATTTAGCCAAATACTTGATAAAATGGAAGCAAAATTTAAAAAATATTGGCTTGACATTCCTTCTATTTTTTTGTATGCATGTATAATGGATCCTAGATATAAATTAAGAGGAGTATGTCTAATGATTAATAAAATCTCTAATAATTTACAAACTACTTCTTTATTTTCCTGGATCAAATAACACATGAAATTACTAGTTTATATTCTTCTTATGAATCTAAATATTCTACTATTAGTCGTTCACGTGTTTCTTCACATGCTAGTTCTAGTGGTGGTGAAAATGTTGTAGGTTCACAATTTGGTGGTATTCATGATATTTGGAATCAATTAAATACGGATGTTTACTCTAATTCTATGCGAAATGAACTAGATATTTATTTTGACACTCGATATCAATTTTCTCGTGAAGAAAACTTTGATATTTTAGATTGGTGGAAAATGTTTTCCACCACATATCCTATTCTTTCTATAATGGCACGTGATCTACTAACACATCCGGTCTCTACCGTAGCATCGGAGTCTGCTTTTAGTGCAGGTGGACGTGTGTATGATGAACGCCGAGGACGACTTGCACCTGATCTTGTGGAGGCACTCATTTGCATGAAGGATTGGAACGACGCCATTACGAGGAATCAACAACGGGAGGACAAAATACTTGAAGACTTTAAAAATTTAGATGTTGAAGATTAGCATTGTAGTCTAAATTTTAAAGTATTTTTTGAACTTGTAATTTTTTTGACATTTTGCACATGATTGACAATTAAATGGGTGCCAACCTAGTTTGGATGTGTCTAATTTGTAGTGATGCAAATGTCAAATTTATAATTAATGTTATATTTTTTATATTTTTTTCTTCCATTTTTTATAATTAAATGTCATTTTTATATTAATTAAAGATTTTAATTATTTACACGACTATATAAAATAATATTATTTATGTAAGGTTGGCCCGTTAAGCTCGGCTCGTTAGGCTCGTTGGGCCGGCTCGGCTCGGCTCGTTAGGCTCGTGGCTCGCGAGCCGGATCGGGTTGAAAATTTTTTAAGCTCGGCTCGTTAGGCTCGGCAGGCTCGTTAGGCTCGTTAGGCTCGGCTCGTTAGGCTCGGCAGGCTCGGTGAACCGGGCCTTTCCAGGCTCGGCTCGGCTCGGCTCGCTCGTTTAACACCTCTAATGTAAAGTAATGTTCATGTATTTCAAAAGTTTATGCATAGCATATGCATCACTGCATTGTATGTTCTTACTGAGCTTTAGGCTCCTAATTGAACTCTCTGTTGTAGGTATGGACCCTCCGGATGAGGACTTTGTGCCTCAGGCCGACGTGTAGGTGTAGTTGGCGGGACGAGCTCGTGGGGTTGGTTGCGGCAGTCAGGTGCATTTTGACCTGTGGGGTAATTTCTTGAAGTGGATGTCATGTTTGTATAGTTTTTGGGATTTAGGTGATGTATAGGATCTGTGTCGATGTTTTAAAACCTCTATTCTGACAGTTGTATTATGAAATATACTGGAATTGTCTGGAATCTTTTCTTGGTTGTGCATGGGTTGGTTTGAGTTTTGGAGCTATCAATGCAGTCAGTCTTCGTGAATTCCCGACATGTCTTCTAACACGTTTAAAATTCTATTTTTAATCGGGTTTTTGGGGTTTTGGACCATTTTGTGTCTAAAGAGGTAGGAGGAAGAAGTATATCAGCAAACAAAGGGGTTGCCAATCGATCGGCAGAGTGTTGAGATAAAAGTGTTTATGTCTTCCATTTATGTCATCTGTTTTACGTCTTCCATTTATGTCATCCGTTTTATGTCATTCATTTTACGTCATCCGTTTTACGTCTTCCATTTATGTCATCCGTTTTATATCATCCGTTTTACGTCATTCGTTTTACCTCTTCCATTTATGTCATCTATTTTATGTCATCCACTTTCTGCCTTCCATTTTATGTCATCCACTCCTGTCATCCACCCCTGTCATCCACTTCTGTCATCTACTCATGTCATCCACTCCTGTCATCCACCCATGTCATCCACTCCCGTCATCCACTCCTGTCATCCACTTCTGTTGTTCAAGAGTTTTAAAAAGTCGAAAAAATTTTTACGTCCAAATGTGTGGGTCAAGACCCAAAGTCCTGTTGAGTCCCGTGACGGTCCTGGCGGGTCGGGGTCATCACAATTCTAGAACTATAGTTCAAAAGTTTAGAGAGTTGAGCTATAAAGAAAAATGGATGAGCTTAGGAGAAATATGATGGAAATTATTGTAACACCTGGTTTCAATATAAATCAAAATAAGTTATTAAACGGAGGTATATAATCTTATGGTTTAAAATTGAGTGAAATGTTGATTAGGTTATTAAGTGACTAGGCAGGGGCAAGATGGTAATTGCGAATTTATATTGTGGATAACGTATTTAAGGGAAGTGTTAATGAGGTAGCCGCCACTGTTTCATTTCATTTCCTCTTCCACTCTCAGCTCCTCAGCTTAGCAGAGCGCGATAGGAGACCCTCTTCGATCCCTCCAGCGATTTTCTCAGAACTAGGTGAGTTTTGCTTCTATTTCTTGCTACATTGTAACTGTCGAGGGTTGATAAATGAAGTTTTGAGAATGCGGTATGTGAGTGCTAGTTTCGGTTTATGAGTTGAATCGGGAATGCACTACGATTAGGGCTTCCAAACTAATTTCCTTAGTTTTCTGGGTAGCTAGAAGGAAGTTTGACGAAAGTTTAAATTAATGTTCGATTTGTGGAACTAGGTTTGAGCAAACTCCCGAGCGAGAGATTTCAACAAGCTTCCCAGGAGACCAGATAAGTGAAGTTTGCTTGTACCTTCGGGCTTACATCACAAAACGTTAGGATTATGATTACTTGTGTGAATCTGTATTCTATGCATCATGTTTTAAAACATACGAAAATGAATTTGAATGCATGATTGGCATGGTAAGGATTGAACATATTGAAACAGTCATGAGAATCAGTTTCACTGTTAAGGGAATTAATCCACCCCTTAATGAGACAGGGATGTATGTACTTTGGAAGAGCTGATCCAACTTCCAATTTAACAGGGGGATCTGAACAGGAGAATCAGTTTCACTGTTAAGGGAATTAATCCACCCCTTAATGAGACAGGGATGTATGTACTTTGGGAGAGTTGATCCAACTCCCAATTTCACAGGGGGATCTGAACAGAAACGAAGCATGAGCAACTGAGTTGAGAAAGTAGAAATTGCATATTAGGAATTTATATTTCGTTGTTTCATTTCTTGTTGGCTTTACTTACTTAGCATTAGGCTAATAGATGAGTTTTGTGATGTAGGTGTTGAGGACACTGCAGGTGAGTTTCCTGAGTGCACAGATGATTGATGTGGTTGGAGGAGTACATTCATGTCTCGGCTTGGTAAACTGTTGAGGCGGGCTAACTGGTGTCAGCAGATGTTGAGGTTTAGTTGATAATGATCTAGTCTGAGTAGGTCGAGTTTTCACGACAGTAGAGATTTTAGTATTTCGAATATATTTTGAATATTATCAATCCTAGCAACCTGTTGAGTTTTAAGAGTTGGTTTTTACTGGATTTGATTAATGGAATGGTTTGAATTGTCTTTGAAAGGTCTTGGAGAGGCAAGAAAAATTTCTGTCTGTAGTTAGAGTTGTGCTTGTTTTTCTATCGGATGATGTCGAGTGTTTTAGTCGCCCGTTGATGTCGAGCTTTTGCTCGTCAGATATTAAGGGTTAAGTCATTCGGATGAGGAGATCATCTGGATGACGTCACTGGTTGATATAGAGAAAGTCATTCGGATGAGGAGATCATCCGGATGACGTCACCGGTTGATATAGAGAAAGTCGTTTGGATGAGGAGATCATCCAGCTGACGTGACCGGTGGATGTCCCTGTTAGACTGACCGGATGACTAAATTTATATTTTGTCGTTTAGTGACCGGTGGATGTCCCTGTTAGACTGACCGGATGACTAAATTTATATTTTGTCTTTTAGTGACCGGTGGATGTCCCTGTTAGACTGACCGGATGACTAAATTTATATTTTGTCGTTTAGTGACCGGTGGATGTCCCTGTTAGACTGGCTGGATGACTAAATTTTTATGTTTTGTCGTTTAGCGACCGGATGAAGTCTCCAAAAAGCCTTCTCCTTTTGTTGACTTTGTTCAAGCGGACGACGAGTTTGACTTTTCCGATTTTTAAAGTATTTTCACGAGTTAAACCTTTGCTTCTTAATCGATTGTTTCTTAAGATTTCTAACGTTTTTTTTTTACGTGGTCTTTGTTAATTTTATTTTTGTTTAAACGAATTTCCGCTGCAAGATTTAAATATTTTGAGCTTTTAGAAAATGTCAAATTTAACTGTCGAGCGAAGTTTTTTTTTTTTAAAAAAAAAAAAGAGATTTCTTAGTCATGATCAAGCTTTATGTAGCGAACCGGGTTCAGAAAACTCGGAGCGTTACAATTATATTTTGAAAAAGAGTATTAAGTTAGGGGCTTTGATAACCCTATTTTGTAGAGTTATTATCATATAATGTGCATGATATTTTTTTCTCAAAATAAATTATTTTAATTTATTCATTTATTTAAATTATGCTGATTTTATCTCATGAAACATTTAATATTTGACAAATTCACGTATTTATGCAAGATGAAACAAGATTAGAGAAATTAAAGATTTGAAAGCGGAAAAGATTATGAATTAAAGTATTTGAAATGTTTACTTTGATGGAGATTTTACAATCTCAAAAGATCCTAACTTTCATCCATATATAAGACAAAATTGACCCTCATCAGATCATTCAATTTTAGCATTTCTTCAATCCCAGTTTTGAGTCCTAGATTTTAGTTCGTAGATTTATTTTAATTTTCAACAAATTCTATTGAGCTGGAGAAGCTAATTTTCAACAATTGACAATCGAGGAATATTTGTTCTCTATTTTATTTATCGACTACGTTTAATTTATTTCTTCTTTTTTTTGTATGTTTTCATTATAAACTAATTTTCCTTTAGATTGACATGATAAAGTTCCAAACTTTGTAATTGAAGTTTATATGCTATTAATTTGGTGAATCTTCTATCAATTAGTTTATTCAATATTGTACTTTTTGTTATTATGGTAAAAAGATGATTGTGTAACACCTGGAAAATTTCTATTGCGTGCGTAGTTCTAGTTTAGGTCAATTATGAGAGATTGAGGTCATTAAAGAGTGATGTTAAGCATAGAAGTTGACAAGTAAAAAACAAAAGTGTTTGAAAAGTCAAAAGAGCATACAACCAATAGAAATTGTTGTTGAAAATTCAAGGAAATTTAAATGAAATAAAAGAATGAAAAGTGGGAATTTAATGTTCATTTCACGTTGGAGATTAAAAGGAAGAAAAAATGGAGGTTTTAATGGTTTGAAAATTTTTCTTCTCTTCCACGTTTTTTTTCCCAAACCCTCATCCTCCATAGCCGATTCTTCCTCTCCCCTCTCTTCAAATTTTCAAGGTGTTTTCAAGGTAAATTTAGTGGGGTTTTTAGTTTTATATATTAAGGGGTTGATTTTTAGTGTTTTGGAGGTGATTTTGAAGAGTTTGGTTAGGGTTTGGAAAACCCTAACCATGGAATCCGAATTTTTGGTTCAAAGGAGTGTTTTCTTTCCAAATTTGATGCTTTAGTTGTTGAATGGATTAGTTTATGTGGTTTTTAGAAAGAAATGGAAGATTGGAAGTAAGTTGTGAAAAACCAGTTTTTAACTCAAAGTGTGCCTGTTCTGTTTTTGCATTTTTGGTTCGGTCAAGTGGTTTATTTGGTTAATTTGAGTATTTCGATGGATAGTAGACGTGTAGAGGTTTACAGATTGGGGTGGAATGTCGAGATCCGTTGAAAAACGAGTAAGTTATGGCCGTTTGAAGTTGGACGTTAGAAATTGTGCATAAAATCGGGTTTTAAGGCTTAGGCTGTGGTTTGTCTAAATTGTGGTGTAGTTTTGGTTAGTTTAGTAGTGACTTACGAAGTTAAGTTTTCGTTATTTTAGGTGATCGAGCGAGTGAATTATTGGACGAAGTGAGCAATTGAAAGCCAAGCAATCAGGTAAGTAGTGGTTGCTATCCTTTCGCCTTCGGGCCTACGCCATAGAACGGTAGGGTTAATGATTCTTTATTTCGTGTTATGTTGTGTTGCATATTCGTTGACATGCATCATGGGTTTATACGAGTTTCTTGCATAGTGTGATGGTGAGCATGAAATGTAATCAGATAAAGTAAATTGAACAATGCATCTTGATTAGTGTGCCTTGTCGAGATTACGTGTTGGAGTGTAGCACCCCGGAGGGACCTCTATGAAAGATGACCGGCTAAAGTATGCATCTTGATTAGTGTGCCTTGTCGAGATTATATACTGGAGTGTAGCACCCTGAAGGGAACTCTATGAGAGATGACCGGCTAAAATACGTAAAGGTCGAGAGTATGAATTCCTAGACTGTTATAGGATTCTACGATCGACGAGGGAGATCATGTATGGCCATCCTAGACGGTTATGGGATGAGAGATGTCTGGTCTTGCTCTGGTGGTTTTGTAACACCCGAGTTAACGGCCAGGTGATTTTTCTTAACTGTATTAACGGTCATAAATATTTAATCTTCGTAGTTTAGGATTTATGCCAAGCTTAATTATTTACATGTGGATCTAAACTAGGTTGAGTGGCAAAGTTGTAATAATGGAGGATTGAGGCCAGTATTTAAGGAAAAAGGAAAGGATTCAAACCTCATTTAAACCACTGTAGCCGACATCCCCAACTTCCGGCGATTTCTTCTCTCCCAAGCTCTCGCTCTCTGTCAGCTGGAAATCCCTCCTTCGGCGATCGGTTTCCTTGCTACTTCTCGGCTACTTGGTGCTCAAGGTACGGGTTTGACAATGTGGCTATCTGTTAGTTTATTAGCCCTGTTTTCAGCTCTGTATTGAAGTTTGGATTCTTCAATGGCCGAATATTAATAAGAACATTTTGAAACCCGAGATTGGTAATGTCATTCCGAATCGATTCTGGACATTTAAAACAACCAACCTTGAATTATCATTATCGAATCCGTCTGTTTTGATTTTGGGATTTCGGGTTACATTGAGTATTAAACTAAGAACTCGGGAAGGACTCTTAGCTATTAGATCTTAGGATAACTCGAGATTAGAACTATTAGGATTTTGTTTTAACTACTGCAATGTAAATGTTTAGGTGAAGAAGTTTGAAGAGAAAGGAGCTCAAGTGCTAAGGAGACCAGGTAAGTGAATGTATTAAGAATTCCGGCTAATAGAGCCCTACATCGTGGGAGTACTAGGTTGAGATGTCTAATGATTACCTTATGATTATGAGCTTGTCTACACTTGAAGGACTTATGTATGTTGCGAGTTATACCATGTGATGACCTGTTAGTGAATGTGAAGTTGTCTGCTCTGGTATGATCCTTGTCATAGTTTGATGAGTTAAAAGCTCTCATGTTCATGCATCATGAATGTTTCTCAAGCATAAGAAAATGTTTTAACGCATGTTTTCCATGAACAAGATATATATATATATATGTATATGTATAAGATTTATGCAACGTGGATTAAGTGAGGGTTGGGGGCGGTTCGGCGTATGTCACAGTCCAAAGAAGGACATATGAATACGACCCGCAGTAGGGAACAAGATCAAACTCACTGTCGAACCCCCTTTACCGGCACAAATCCTCTCTTGATCCACACAACCTAAATAATGAATATGATCAATGATTATGAATGATGAATATGATCCATGACCATGAATGATGAATATAATCAATGACTATGAATGATGAATATGATCAATGATTATGAATGATGATTATGATCCATGACTATGAATGATGATTACGAGCAAAGACATGAACAAGAAAAGACTTATGAGCATGTGATTTTCCCAAATTATGCATTCATGCATCCATGTTAGTGTTGCATTCCTTACTAAGCATCAGACTTATTGTTTAAACCTTATGATGTAGGTGACGAGTTTTCAGGTGAGGAACTCAAGGTCAATGAAGATGTCTAAGCTTGGTTGCTGGAGGATGCTCAGTGTGACAGTGAAGGCTGGATAGGCGATCAAGTTCCCTGGTTATACCCGTAGTAAGTCAGAGAAGTTTATGATAAACAGATGACTAAGTAGAATAGAGTTTTTCTTATAACAATGAGATTCGAATTTTAAATGGTTTGACTTCAGAATCTGTTAACGATTTTAAGGATTATGAATGGTCTGTTTTGCTTAAGCCTTCCGCTATGTGTATCTCATATGGGATATGGTTTTTACTCATTAGGGTTTATAATTTCCAGGTTAAGATTTGAGTGAGTTGTAGTATTTTCTGTTGGATGAGGTTGTTTGATGATTATAGTGTTTTATTGTCGTAAGATAGAAGCTGGATGAGGCATCCATCCGGCTGACGTCATCGGCAGATGTAGAGTGTCTAAGCCATCGGATGATGAAAGTGTTATTTTGTCGTCTAGCGATCGGCAGATGTAGTGTTTAAGCCATCGGATGATGAAAGTGCCATTTTGTCGTCTAGCGATCGGCAGATGTAGAGTGTTTAGCCATCGGATGATGAAAGTGCTATTTTGTCGTCTAGCGATTGGCAGATGTGGAGTGTTTAGCCATCGGACGATGTGAGGGTTTTCTTGTCGTTTAGTGACCGGGTCATGTTTTAATTATGCACGTGGGGAGCACATGTCCATCGGATGATGTTTCCCTATTACACCGGAAGATGAAGTATGTTTTCCTCGTCGAATGATATAAATGATAATTTGTCGTATAGTGATCGGATGATATAGAGCTTGTAAGCTATCGGAAGATGTCTTAGATGATGACGTGAATTTCACATGTCTATCGGTAGATGTTTTAATTGGTCACACGAGATGCACGTGATCGTCGGTCGATGCGAGTATTCGCTTCTGCCGATAGGTGTTTAAACGAGTCATGTGGGGTGCACGTTCCATCCGGAAGACGCAATGTCTATCGGTTGATGCATGCAGACCCATGCAACCTGTACGTCGATTGGAAGCATGTACGAGGGACTAATTTTCCATCCGTTAAGTTGAAGTCTTTAAGCCTGTTAGGTATACTGTTATTAAAAAAAAAAACAAAAGAGTTCAAATATGAATTAAAGTTTTATGTAAAGTCAAGAATTTCGTAGCGATCCTCCCCGGGTCGTTATAGGTTTTGAGTGTTGCCATCCTAGACGGTTATAGGATGTGTGCCTACTCAAATCACACGGCTTATGAAATGATTAAAGCAACGAACAGCAAATAAGCACAACTAAGTGGTAGAAATTGCATGCGTTAGGTTTGATTGCATTGTGTTGTCGTATTCGTTATTCCCTACTTGCTAAGCTTTAGGCTTACGTTTTGTGTTCTATGGTGTAGGTGATTACATTTACTCAGGTAAGGTAGAGGAGACAGCCCAGGACTAGGCAGCAGTCGGAGGAGTATGAATTATGCCGGTGCAGGCTATTGTCGGGGCGTCACGACCACTTCCTCGGGTATTTTATGCGAGTTTGATGTAGAATGTTTTTATAAGTATTTTGGAAAGGATTTGCTTATAGAAAAGTTAGAAAAGTGGAGAGATTTGGTATGTTGTGTTGTAATTATTTTCTTAGCTATTTTGGACGTTTACGAGTCGGTTGTGTTGTTGGATAGTGGTTGCACATATTTGAAATTTTAAACTATATGTTTTCCGGTTTTGGTTTCAGATTTTGGTTTATAGAATATTAGGCATTATGCCGCTCGTTTTGGTTTTAAAATAAACTACGTCGGGTTTAGTTTCTCTATTTTTTTTTATTGCCGTTTTAAGTCGGTTTTTTACAATTTTTACGGGACAGAGAGCTAAGGGTGTCGGGATCATGTGGTAAAATTTTTAGAATTTTTGGAGGTGTTTGGCTCGATGAAAAATGAAGAAAAGTGAGGAAAGTTGAAAAAAGTGGAAAAAAATGCATTTTTGGCCAAAAAAAACCCGAGCCGGCCCGATCGATCGGGCGTTAGGCGCGATCGATCAGGCGCGGCGGCGCGTGCCCAGCAACTTTTTTTTTTAATTTTTTTTTTAAATTCCTATTTCTACTATGTTTTGACCCGACATTTTTCGACGTATTTTAAACGTATTTTAGACACGTTTTCCAACAAAAATCGAGGTTCGAAAACCCCAAAAATCGAGTCGAAAAATTTTCAAAAATTATTTTAAACGTTGTTTTAAACGCGGGAAATGTTTGCAAAGTAGCGCACCGAGCCGGGGCGGGTTGGGGGGCGTTACAAGTTGGTATCAGAGCAAAAGTGGTCGAGTTGTTCAAAGGATTACCCGACAATGCCGGCCGCCATGCAACGTGCTTCACCTACTGTAAGTATTTCTTTACTTTTTTTAGTTAGTTTTTTTCTAAGATTAGATTTTCTAACATTTTCAGGAATAGAATTCAAAATGCCAAGAAACCCAGGACGACCAAGACGACCCGGACGACCTAGGAATGAACCAAATGAACCTGAGCAACCTGAAGATCCTAATAAACAACTCAAGGATTTATTGAATGTGCAATCGCAGTTGTTTAGTATTTTTATGAATCAAGGCTTACCGGGAGGTTTGACAGCAGGGTCCGTCTCTGGAGCGGGCTCAAGTGGAGAACGATTTAGAAGGTTAAAGCCCCCGACATTTGAAGGACGTTTGACTGATCCAACAGTTGCCGAAAGTTGGATATGTACTGTTGAAAACATGTTTAATGTTGTGGAGGTGGAGGAGGAAAATAAGATGAAATGTGCTACTTTCCACCTGTCTAACAGTACCCAAAGCTGGTGGGAAACAGTAAAGGCTACAACTGATATTCAGAGCATGACTTGGGAAGAATTTAAGGAGTTATTTTATGATAAATACTACAACCGAACAGTTCAAGCTGCAAAGAGATTGGAGTTCATGGCATTGAAGCAAACCGGATCCGTGGGAGAATATATTCAACAGTTTGAATCTCTGTCCCGATTTGCCAACCATCTAGTCAGCAGAGAGGAAGACAAAATCTTTCAGTTTGTGCAGGGTTTGAAGCCAGATATTGAGATGTTGGTGAAGACCTTTGGAATTGATGGTGTACCATTTAACCGAGTGGTGGCCAAAGTGTTGGAGGTGGAGGCAACTGCTGGAAAGATTCTTAAACCTGCTGAAGCTCCGAAGAGGATGTTTAAGGACATTACAGCTCAATTTACCCGAGGCGAATCATCTTCACAGCAACAGGGAACCAAAAGGCCGGGAGGAAATATAAGTGATCAGAGGGGTGGCAAGAAGCCACAGCAACAACAGAGGAGAAAGTTTTCGCAGTGTCCAAAGTGCCTGAAGTCCCATCCCAGAGAGTGTGGGCAGTTTGATGGGAAATGTTACAACTGTCTTGAAGCTGGTCATGTCTCCCGTGATTGTCCAAAGCCGAAAGTCCCCCGATGCTTTAATTGTAATCAACCAGGTCATATAGCTACCAATTGCCCTGCAGCAAAGAAAGGTCCAGTCAAAGCTATGCCCAAAATTTTTGCTATGATCGAGCCTAACAGTGAAGACCATCCTGCAGTGATTTCAGGTACCGTGTTTGTTAACTCAGTGCCTACTTTTACTTTGATAGACTCAGGTGCATCCCATTTGTTCGTAGCGCTAGCTTTTGTGGTGAAAGTCCAGATGGAAGTGAATCCAGTTGGATGTTTTTATGATGTGAAGCTACCTTCTGGTGAGTGTCTACATTCAGATCAGATGGTATTTAATAGTTTAATATCGGTTGGAAGAAAGACATTGCCGGCTGATTTGATTGTAATGAGGATAACCGGGTATGATGTGATACTCGGTATGGACTA
Organism: Begonia masoniana; assembly: GCA_022432975.1. Classification (NCBI taxonomy): domain Eukaryota; kingdom Viridiplantae; phylum Streptophyta; class Magnoliopsida; order Cucurbitales; family Begoniaceae; genus Begonia; species Begonia masoniana. The sequence goes on from CM039514.1 coordinate 32,658,553, forward strand.
GTTGTTCCGACACCACGCCACGATTGACAGCCGAGCAGGAACAGTTAATTTTCATCCTCCAGATGGTGAGAAACTTACACTACAGTCTTTGAGAACAGTATAGAAGCTTTCAGTTATGGCGTCGCTCGATGCTCTGGAATCTCCTATTGGTGAGTTTGTCTGTTTTCTTGCAACTATAGTAGATTCTCAATCTTTGGTAGAAGTTAAACCTCAAGATGTTTTAGTTGTTTGAGAGTTTCCCGAGGTGTTTCTGGATGATTTGTCCGGTCTACCTCCGGACCGAGAAATCGAGTTTGCCATTGACACATATCCTGGAGCAGAACCTGTGTCGAAGAACCCTTACAGGTTAGGTCCTCCTAAATTGAAAGAATTGAAGAAGCAGTTGGAGGAACTTGTTGACAAGGGCTTTATACGCCCTAGTTTCTCGCCTTGGGGAGCACCCATGTTGTTTGTGAAGAAGAAAGACGGGTCACTTCGAATGTGTGTTGATTATCGGGAGTTGAACAAGCTAACAGTGAAAAATAAGTATACGTTGCCAAGGATTGATGACCTATTCGATCAGCTGCAAGGAGCTCAGATATTTTCTAAGATTGATCTGAGATTGGGGTATTACCAGTTAAAGGTTAAGTCACAGGATATCCCAAAGACGGCTTTCCGGACTCGGTATGGATATTATGAGTTTCTGGTTATGTCATTTGGCTTGACGAATGCTCCAGCGGCGTTCATGGATTTAATGAATCGGGTGTTTTGGGAATATCTTGATAAATTTGTGATTGTGTTTATCGACGATATTCTGGTTTATTCCCAAGATGAGGAGGAGCATAAAGAGTATCTGAGAATTGTTTTGGAAACCTTGAGACAACATCAGTTATACGCCAAGTTTTCAAAATGTGAATTTTGGTTGACTAAGGTGCACTTTCTTGGTCATGTTATAAGCAGTGGTGGACTAGCAGTGGATCCAGCCAAAAGTCAGTCAATTAATGATTGGCCTCAACCAATGAATGTCAGTGAAATACGGAGTTTTCTGGGGTTGGCTGGCTATTATAGAAGGTTTATTGAAGGGTTTTCTAAAATAGCAGCACCTATGACTCGTTTGACAAGAGAAGACGTGAAGTATGAGTGGTCTGAAGAGTGTGAGCTAAGCTTTCAGACGTTGAAGCAGAAATTGACTACAGCTCCGATTCTGACGTTGCCTGTAGCTGAGGAGAAGTTCTGTATTTATTGTGATGCCTCTCGGATTGGGTTGGGTTGCGTGCTTATGCAGAATGATAAGGTGATAGCGTACGCTTACAGGCAGTTGCAGTCCTATGAGAAAAATTATCCGACTCATGATTTGGAGTTAGCTGCTATGGTCTTTGCTTTGAAGATCTGGAGGCATTACTTATATGGTCAGCAGTGCGAGGTATATTCAGATCATAAAAGTCTGAAGTATATCTTCACTCAAAAAGAGTTGAATATGAGACAACGACGGTGGTTAGAGTTCATGAAGGACTATGATCTGGAGATTAAATACCACCCCGATAAGGCCAATGTGGTGGCGGATGCATTAAGCCGTGTATCGACTTCAGTTTCAGCTTTGGAGGCTGGTATGCCTATGGCATTGCGATATGAGGTTCAGAGATTTGATTTGGAGTTGGTTTCAGATTTGACAACTGTGCTATCAGACTTATCTTTGAAGCCTACAATTTTGGAAAAGATTCGTGAAGCTCAGCAAGAAGATTCGGAGTGCAATAAATTTAAGCTGAGTATGGTGTCTGATGATCGGACTGAGTTCAGCTACTCTGATGATGGTATTCTAAAATGCCGAAATCGATGGTATGTTCCCAGCCATGAGCAACTTCGGAAGGAGATCTTAACTGAAGCTCATTCGTCGAGGTTTTCTGTTCACCCAAGCAGTACGAAGATGTACAGGGACCTCAAACAGCATTATTGGTGGCCCGGTATGAAGAAGTCAGTGGCTGAGTTTGTGGAGACATGCTTGGTCTGTCAGCAGGTTAAGGCAGAACATCAGAGACCTGCTGGGAAGTTGCAGCCATTGCCGGTTCCTGAAGGGAAGTGGGATCAGATTTCGATGGATTTCGTTGTTGGTTTGCCTAGGACGACGAAAGGTTTTGATGGCATATGGGTGATTGTAGATCGTTTAACTAAGTCAGCCCATTTTCTGCCGGTGAAGATGACATATAGCATGGATCAGTTCGCTGATTTATATATTCAGAAGATTTTGAGATTGCATGGTGTGCCTATTGCTATTGTATCAGACAGGGACCCGAGGTTCACCTCCAAATTTTGGAAGAGTTTGCATACGGCAATGGGGACTCGGTTGAACTTCAGTACTGCTTTTCATCCTCAGACGGACGGACAATCTGAGCGGACTATTCAGATTCTTGAGGATATGCTCCAAGCTTGTGTGTTGGAGTTTCAGGGTTCCTGGAGTAGGTATCTACCTTTAGTGAAGTTCTCGTATAACAATAGTTATCAGGATACTATTGGAATGGCTCCATACGAGGCTCTCTACAGAAGAAAATGCAGATCGCCTCTTTATTGGGACGAGGTCAGAGAAGCTAGTCTGATTGGCCCAGAAATTGTGCAACAAACTACCGATAAGATCCAATTTATACGGCAGCGCATTTTGACAGCTCAGATCAGATAGAAGAGCTATGCAGATTGTAGGAGGCGGGAGCTGGAATTTGAAGTTGGAGATGAGGTTTTCTTAAAAGTCTCGCCGTTTAAGGGAGTAATGAGGTTTGGGAAGCGGGGTAAGTTGACTCCGAGGTATGTTGGTCCATTCCCGATTGTGAAGCGAGTAGGAAAGACAGCTTATCAGTTGGAGCTGCCAGCTTCGATGGAAGGGGTGCATAATGTTTTCCATGTCTCGATGCTACGGAAATGCCTAAGAGATCCATCGCACGTAGTGTTGCAGCAGGAGATTGATGTGCAGCCTACGTTATCCTACGAGGAAATATCGGTGGAAATATTGGATTATGCTGTGAAGAAATTGCGCAACAAGGATATTCCACTGGTAAAGGTGTTGTGGCGTAACCACAACGTTGAGGAGGCAACGTGGGAGCGACAGCAGGATATGATGGAGCGCTACCTTGAGCTTTTCAGGCATGCAAATTTTGAGGACAAAATTTTTATAAGAAGGGTGGATTGTAACACCCGAAAAATTTCTATTGCGTGCGTAGTTCTAGTTTTGGTCAATTATAAGAGATTGATGTCATTAAAGAGTGATGTTAAGCATAGAAGTTGACAAGTCAAAAACAAAAGTGTTTAAAAAGTCAAAAGACCGTACAACCAATAGAAATTGTTGTTGAAAATTCAAGGAAATTTAAATGAAATAAAAGAATGAAAAGAGGGAATTTAATGTTCATTTCACGTTGGAGATTAAAAGGAAGAAAAAAGGGAGGTTTTAATGGTTTGAAAATTTTTCTTCTCTTTCACTTTCTCTTCCACGTTTTTTTTCCCAGACCCTCATCCTCCAAAGCCGATTCTTCCTCTCCCCTCTCTTCAAATTTTCAAGGTGTTTTCAAGGTAAATTTAGTGGGGTTTTTAGTTTTATACATTAAGGGGTTGATTTTTAGTGTTTTGGAGGTGATTTTGAAGAGTTTGGTTAGGGTTTGGAAAACCCTAACCATGGAGTCAGAATTTTTGGTTTCAAATGAGTGTTTTCTTTTTAAATTTGATGTTTTAGTTGTTGAATGGATTAGTTTAGGTGGTTTTTAGAGAGAAATTGAAGATTGGAAGTAAGTTGTGAAAAACCAATTTTTAACTCAAAGTGTGCCGGTTCTGTTTTTGCATTTTTGGTTCGGCCAAGTGGTTTATTTGGTTAATTTGAGTGTTTCAATGGATAGTAGACGTGTAGAGGTTTACAGATTAGGGTGGCATGTCGAGATCCGTTGAAAAACGAGTAAGTTATGGCCGTTTGAAGTTGGACGTTAGAAATTGTGCATAAAATCGGGTTTTAAGGCTTAGGCTGTGGTTTGTCTAAATTGTGGTGTAGTTTTGGTTCGTTTAGTAGTGACTTACGAAGTTAAGTTTTCGTTATTTTAGGTGATCGAGGGAGTGAATTATTGGACGAAGTAAGCAATTGAAAGCCGAGCAATCAGGTAAGTAGTGGTTGCTATCCTTTCGCCTTCGGGCCTACGCCATAGAACGGTAGAGTTAATGATTCTTTATTTCGTGTTGTGTTGTGTTGCATATTTGTTGACATGCATCATGGGTTTATACGAGTTTCTTGCATAGTGTGATGGTGAGCATGAAATGTAATCAGATAAAGTAAATTGAACAATGCATCTTGATTAGTGTGTCTTATCGGGATTACGTGCTGGAGTGTAGCACCCCGGAGGGACCTCTATGAAAGATGACCGGCTAAAATATGCATCTTGATTAGTGTGCCTTGTCGGGATTACGTGCTGGAGTGTAGCACCCCGAAAGGAACTCTATGAGAGATGACCGACTAAAATACGTAAAGGTCGACAGTATGAATTCCTAGCCTGTTATAGGATTCTACGATCGACGACGGAGATCATGTATGGCCATCCTAGACGGTTATAGGATGAGAGCTGTCTGGTCTTGCTCTGGTGGTTTTGAGTGTGGTCGTCCTAGACGGTTATAGGATGTGTGCCTACTCAAATCACACGGCTTATGAAATGATTAAAGCAACGAACAGCAAATAAGCACAACTGAGTTGTAGAAATTGCATGTGTTAGGTTTGATTGCATTGTGTTGTCGCATTCGTTATTCCCTACTTGCTAAGCATTAGGCTTACGTTTTGTGTTCTATGGGGTAGGTGACGACATTTACTCAGGTGAGGTAGAGGAGACAGCCCAGGACTAGGCAGCAGTCGGAGAAGTAAGGAGTATGCCGGTGCGGGCTATTGTCGGGGCGTCACGACCACTTCCTCGGGTATTTTGTGGGAGTTTGATGTAGAATGTTTTTTTAAGTATTTTGGAAAGGATTTGCATGGAGAAAAGATAGAAAAGTGGAGAGATTTGGTATGTTGTGTTGTAATTATTTTCTTAGCTATTTTGGACGTTTACGAGTCGGTTGTGTTGTTGGATAGTGGTTGCACATATTTGCAATTTTAAACTATATGTTTTCCGGTTTTGGTTTATAGAATTTTAGGCGTTATGCCGCTCGTTTTTGTTTTAAAATAAACTACGTCGGGTTTAGTTTCTCTATTTTTCTTTATTGCCGTTTTAAGTCGGTTTTTCAAGATTTTTACGAGACACGGAGTTAGGGGTGTCGGGATCATGTGGTAAAAATTTTAGAATTTTTGGAGGTGTTGAAAAAAGTTGAAAAAAATGCATTTTTGGCCGAAAAAACCCGAGCCGACCCGATCGATCGGGCGCTGGGCGCGATCGATCGGGTGCTGGGCGCGCAGGCGCGCACGCCCAGCAACTTTTTTTTTTTAATTTTTTTTAAATTCTTATATCTACTATGTTTTGACCCGATATTTTTCGACGTATTTTAAACGTATTTTAGACACGTTTTCCAACAAAAATCGAGGGTTCGAAAAACCCAAAAATCGAGTCGAAAAATTTTCAAAAATTATTTTAAACGTTGTTTTAAACGCGGGAAGTGTTTGTAAAGTAGCGCACCGAGCTGGGGCGGGTTCGGGGGCATTACAGATTGTCTAATTCTTAAAGTATTTTTCATACATATCAAACGATAACTTGAATTTAGAACTCTTATTGAAAAAAGTGCGATTAGTTATTAGCTTTGCACATAAAGTTAGAATTTTTATACAATCATTATAGATATATGAGGCTGCATCACATAACTCTCGTGGAATTCATCTTTATCTTTTATTATACTTCACATATATACATGACAATAATAAATAAAATATTGTAACATATTTGATTAATAGATCATTTTGTAAAATAGATAGTTGATATTTTTTGTAAATTGTTGTGACACGTAAATAAAAAATATGTAAGGCAGGCAATTGATTTTCGATCATATTTGCATAGATTTATGACTTTTAATTTATGTCATATAATGAATGAGTTTGAAAATTTTGAGATTTTTCTTTAATTGATGAAATGAAGTCAAATGACTTAAATACGAGTTATGTTCAAATGTGTAGTTAGAATGATATTTGCTTGAGGAAATATAAATATTAATTTTATTTGAGGAATTACTACATTTTTGGAGGATATAAATTGATCAAAATTAAATTAAAATATGTAAACACGTGAAATTTTGAAGTTATACGATAATCACATTTTGAGGAATATGGTTGAGCACAAAGAAGTTCTATATTCTAGTTTTTATATTGGAGAGTACATAGGTTAGATTGTTAGATTATATTATTTGTAGAAAATATTAATCTTCCTATTAAAGTTGATCAAGATGAATTTGACGACCTACTGTATGACTTTTGTTGTAAAGATTAATTTTATTTTATTTTGTAATTTACTAATATATTCTTTATACATTGTACGTTAAAAGTGATTACGAAGGTTAAAATCGTCCATATAGTATCTCCATTCTCCATTGACGCCTCTCTCCGTATTGCATCTCTTTCTTTTTCTGCCTCTATTCTTCTTCTCCCTCACTATTTTCTCCCTTCTCTCTTTATTTGAAAAAAGGTATTTCTTCATCATTTGCGCCTGTCTCACACGACTTCCTTCTCTCTTCTCGGTGGATGTGATTTTCTACCTTACGGTTCATTCTCTGTATGTTTTCCTTAAAAGGGTTCACTCTCTCTCTCTAATACGTCCTTCTCAAGAAATTCCAGAATTTCTTACCCTTTGTTGTCTTCATTCTAGAATTTTCTTTCTTTATTTACCTTGTGTTTACTTTTCTTCTGACTACAATTTTTTCTTTGTAAATTTTTTTTTAGGTTCTTCAAACAGATGCGGAAGAGGCAGATATTAAGAAAGGGGGTTACTTTCTCTGGCTAGCTAGAAGATATCATCTCCCTCAGCTTCTCATATTGATCTCTGCCTTTTTAAGGTACTCTCTCTCGTTCTTCGCGGTACTTTCTCTGTAAATTGTTTAGAGTTTTCTGTATTTTTTTTTTTTTTTTGAAAGGAAAAAAATGTTGTTTACAAATTCCATAAACCGACTATGAACTACAAAATTTCTCTATAAACTCTATGATTATTAGATCAGTAGGTAGGCTTTTGCTTCCCACTGATATCATACTATCACGTACTATTTGATTAGAGTGCATGCGCTCACCGGAGGGTAACATCACATCATATACGTCCTCAGTCAACGTAGGTCATAAGTCTAATTTGACGGCAAACGCAGTTGCTATAAAGGAATGCGTCGCTCCAGAATCAATTAAAGTATATGCAGGTACGGTATTAACTAGCACAGTATCTGACACCACGGCCGGTTTGTCATCATCCCCGGACTCAACCATGGCAAATATTCTGGGCGCCACACACGTCAGACCTTTCTTCATCGTTGGACAATATTTGATGAAGTGGCCAAACTCATTACAATTGAAACATCAAGTTACCCTTGGCTTTGGACAATCCCGGGAAAGGTGCCCAGCTTCGTTGCAGTTATAACCTGAATTCATTATGCACTCTCCCAGGTGGTGCCTCATACACTTTTGACATTGGGGGATTTTCTCAGACTCTTGAGGACATTTGTCGCTCCTCTGGCCACTCAGGTTGTTGCCTGGCCTTTTCTTGCCCCTTTGCTACTGTTGAGGGCCTCCTCGGTTTTGTTGGGGTGTAATCTCCCTAAAAAATTTTCTGGGAGCCTCGCGTTGCTTGACGCACTTGAGGTCTTCTTCCTCCACCTCCAACGCTTTCTCCATAACTTGACTATACGGCATGCCCTTGGTGCCCGCTATCTTCACCTCCTTGCAAATCTCAAGCTTTAATCTCTAAACAAATTGGAGGACCTTGTCTTCATTCTTGCTTACGAGATAGCTAGCAAAGCGTGACAACGATTCAAACTGACGGTTGTATTCAAGCACTGACTGTGACGACCCCGGCCTGCCAGGGCCCCACAGGATGGGAACGAGACTTTGACTTCGACTTAAACAGGACTCTGACATTTTGGACGTAAAATTTTTTACTTTTTGAAACCCTTGAACGTTTAAAATGGCAAGACATAAAATGGACATAAAATGGGAGACTTAAAATGGACGACGTAAAATGGAAAACATAAGAAAAACTGGAAAACTTAAATTGGAAGACAGAACTAGACGACTATAGAAATGGACAATTGCAAAATTGGACGAATGCAGAAATGGACTACTGCAGAACTGGACGACTGCAGAAATGGACTACTACAGAACTGGACTACTGCAAAAATAGACAACTGTTTAAAGAACAGAATGGACGACTGTTTTAAAGAACAGAATGAACAACTATTTAAAGAACAGAATGGACGACTGTTTTAAATAACAGAATGAACGACTGTTTAAAGAACAGAATGGACGACTATTTACATAATAGAATGGACGACTGTTTAAAGAACAGAATGGACGACTGTTTTAAAGAACAGAATGGACGACTGATTTAAAGAACAGAATGAACGACTGATTTAAAGAACAGAATGGATGACTGTTTAAAGAACAGAATGGATGACTGTTTTAAAGAACAGAATGGACGACTGTTTTAAAGAACAGAATGGACGACTGACTTCTTTTGACACAAAAAGCTTCAAACCCCAAAAACCCGATTCAAAACGTAATTTTAGACATGTTAGAAAACATGACAGAGTTCAAGAAAATCAAACTACATGGATCGCTCTAAAACTTGAGACAATCCATGCACAATCTAAAAGAGAAAAGATTCTAAACGATTCTAGTACATTTCAAAATACAACTGTCAAAACAGAGGTTTTAAAAACATCAACACATATCCTGTACATCACCTAAATCCCATAATAACACTATACAAACATGACCTTCACTTCGAGACACCACCCCGCAGGTCAAAATGCGCCTGACTGCCGCAACCAACCGCACGAGCTCGTCCCGCCAACTGCACCTACTCGTCGGCCTGAGGCACAAAGTCCTCATCCACGGGATCTGTACCTACAACAGGGAGTTCAACTATGAGCCTAGAGCTCAATAAGAACATACAATGCAATGATGCATGTGCTATGCATGAACTTTTGAAATACATAAACGTTACTTTACATTACGTTTAAGTGGATAGGAGGTATAAGTGGGGCATATAGAGAAACTGGTGCAACAAGAGTACACAACAGGTACATATCAGGAGTGTACAACAGGCACATGACATGAATACATAACAGGTACATAACAGGATGCAAGTCCCTGTCCCACATTTAACCGTACATTACATTCACATTTTATCTTTCTTAACTTCAAATCACGTGCATAAAACATTTACATGATTTTTAGGAAAACGTGTATGCATGAACATATACAGTGCTTAAATGTAACGTAAACAGGCGACAGGATATCAAAGCTAGACATAAAACGAAACACATTAGCTTAGAACGTAAACTACGACTTAACTACCCAACAGTAAACCCAACCACGTAAAAACTTAGTACCTCCGTGATGTAGGGCCTTAAGTGTAACGACCTCTTATCCCAACAAGATATTGTCCGCTCTGGGGATTGGGTCGTAACCCAATATCCTCCTCTCACGGCTTTGTTTGGCGAGGACTTCCCAGTCGGTCATCCAACCTGGTACTACTCTTGCCGAAGCACTTTTAACTTCGGAGTTTTTATGGGATCCGTTGCTAATTGTGCTCCAAAACGCGTCTTACTATTTTGGGAGGGTCTCTTTACATATTTTTCATTTCCATATACTTCCCCAAGCGATGTGGGATTGTGACGACCCTTCTTTACGACCGGTCACCTTCTAGTTCGCCCGCGCAGACGTACCGCCATCCAGGTTCCGGTTCGTGCAACCATCACACTCATACGTACACATCTGGGTCATCACAATCACCCCCCCCCCTCAGGGGCCCAACGTCCTCGTTGGCCACATTTCTGGTTGGGTACAAGCTATGATACCATCTGTAATGACCCCTTATCCCAGCAAGATATTGTCCGCTCTAAGGATTGGGCTGTAACCCAATATCTTCCCTCACGGCTTTGTTTGGCGGGACTTCAGTTCGGTCATCCAACCTCGGTACTACTCTTGCCGAAACACTTTTAACATCGGAGTTCTTATGGGATCCATTGCTAATTGTGCTCCAAAACGCGTCTTACTATTTTGGGAGGGTCTTTCCATCTTTTCCTTTCCTATACTTCCCCAAGCGATGTGGGATTGTGACGACCTTCTTTCCGACCGGTACCTTCTAGTTCGCAAGCGCGACGTACCGCCATCAGGTTCCGGTTCGCTGCAACCATCCACCTCATACGTACACATTGGGGGTCATAACAATCACCCCCCCCTGTAAGGGCCCAACGTCCTCGTTGGCCACATTTCTGGTTGGGTACAAGCTATGATACCATCTGTAATGACCCCTTATCCCAGCAAGATATTGTCCGCTCTAAGGATTGGGCTGTAACCCAATATCTTCCCCTCACGGCTTTGTTTGGCGAGGACTTCCAGTCGGTCACCTAACCTGGTACTACTCTTGCCGAAACACTTTTAACATCGGAGTTCTTATGGGATCCATTGCTAATTGTGCTCCAAAACGCGTCTTACTATTTTGGGAGGGTCTCTTTACATATGTTTCATTTCCATATACTTCCTCAATCGATGTGGGATTGTGACGACCCCTTCTTTACGACCCGTCACCTTTCGGTTCGCCCGTGCAGACGTACCGCCATCCGGGTTCCGGTTCGTGTAGCCATCGCACTCATACTACACATCCGGGTCATCACATTAAGGGCCAACATATACGCATGAACTTACATGATGTCCGTAGAGTTGAAAATCTTGCACGTAAGTCCTTGGTGATTCACGAACCTATATTATGTATAATCGGTCATTTAACCATAAAACTTCAACAAAACTAACGAATAACTAACCTAAACTCGTTAACTATCATAGATGATTACCTTAATCGGAGAAAATGGGTGGAAAATCGGAAGAGGGGGCGGGAAAATCACCACTCGTCGTCTGGAAGAGAGAAAGACAGAGAGGAAATGAGAAGAGAAGTGTTTCACGTTGAAGAGAAGAGAGTTTTGGCTTATTCAACAAGCTTGGACACTTGGCATCCATCCATTGGCCCCCTCTTAACCACTTTAATTCCTTCCCAAATTGCCCTTCCATTGGTTTCTAACTAAATCGTTAATTAGTTCATCGATTCGGTCACTCTGAAACTCTCTCTTTCTATTAAACACTCTGAAAAATTCCACTAAAACATTCATTGTATTAATATCAAATTATTCCCGTTTAATAATTCTGGGGATAATTACATGGCCAAAAATGTCGGGCGTTACATCGACCAAGTTTGTTTTAGCTGCAAAAATTTCATTCTCTTTGTGGCCTGAAAAGTGCTGTTGAAATACTTATCGTAAAAAGCATCCTTGAACTCCTTCCACCTCATAACCTGAACATCAGCGGTGGCCTCTATAGTGTCCCACCAATATCAGACGTCCTTTGCCAGGTGGAAAACGGCCAAATGAACTTTGTCTGCCTCTTCCACCTTGGGATATTTGAACATACTCTCGATTGTATGAATCCATTCTTCTGTACCAGTTGGATCTGATGATTGTCCTTCGAACGTCGGTGGTCTCAGTCTCTGAAATCTTTCACCACTATTATCGCTCGATGAGCTAGCCCTTGAATTTCCTCAGCCTTCACGATTCAATAAAATGGCCAACTGTTGCCACTGCCTAGTCACCAATTCTGTCAACTGTCTAATCGTCATCGGATCGTCCTCATTTCTTGCATTTGTCGTTTCTCTTGGTATTCTCGGACGTCCTGGTTGTCTAAACATTTTGCGAATCCTAAACAAGTTAGACATACCCATAAAGATCTACTAACTAAACTAAACTAAACGTAAACACTTACAGTTGTTGGAGCACTTCCATGTGGCGATCGACGTTGTTCGGTGATCTTCTGAACGATTGAACTCATAGGCTCTCATACCACTAACTGTGGCGCCCCCAAGTTACCTCCGAACCCGGGTTGCCACTCTGATACCCATACTAGAAAATTCGTGACAATTTAAAATTTTGTTCATTGACTTAAAATGACATCGTTTAAAATATTTAAACCCTGGCAGCAGAAGACTCATTATAATAATAAACTTAAATAAAATTTTGGGCTTTAAAATGATAAAAAGGAAACTTTCGGTTGACACCTGTAAGCTTCGGTCGACACTTGGTTTGCCTCTAGTTGCACCGGTCGATTCTTGGGGTCGACACGTTTACCAGTCCTAGCCAAACCGGTTGACACTAGTAAGCACAGGTCGACACTTGTAGGCACAGGTCGACACTTTGCTCGGTTTAACACACTCAAGGGTCGACACCCACATTCACAGGTCGACACTCTTATCGCCTCTATTTTTGTCTGTCGATCACTATGGTCGACACTTACACTAATCGGTCGACACCCGAGTGCTCCAGTCGACACCTTGCTTGGTTTGACACACTTAAAGGTCGACACCCACATGCACAAGTCGACACTCTCATCGCCTCTGTTTGTGTCGGTCGATCACTATGGTCGACACCTACACCAACCGGTTGACACTTATGGGAATCGATCGACACCTTATTCCTGATTGCTATCAACCTCACTTAAAAGAAACCTCCTAACTTTTCGAAAAACATACAGCATAACGTTTAAAATCCTTTAAAACCCAAAATCTGCATTTCCAGCACTTCAAATCTGAGTTTTTCCAAGCAGTTCCAAAATACGTTTATGTGACGACCCCAACCCGGTCAAGGCCACCACGGACTAGCCATGACATAATCTTAACTTAAACCCTCAAAATTTTAGCATAAAATTTTTCATTTCTACTCGACACATTAAAATAAAATGGACATAGACAAATGACTTACCTCGGTCGACCCTTTAGATTCTAACTTTAACTTAAACATGATGGGCATAAAGTTCGTCGACTTTTAAGACATTAAAACGAGGCTAAAACCATTTTTTTGATAAAATGTCGACTTGGTTTTTGGGTCTTTAAAATCCTTTAAAATACATGGGGGTCGCACATAAAATATGTTTAAAATGTATCGTAAAAAGTCGGGTTGAAACGTGTTTTGAAAAGTCAATTTTTTAAAAATATAGTTTGGGTCTCGGGTGGTGCGGCGTGGGCGTCGCCCAAACAACGCGCGCGCTGGGCGCAGCGCACGCACCCAGAGTGCCGATCGATCGGCAGGCTCTCTGCCCACGCCCGATCGCGCCCAGCGCCAGCGCCGATTGATTGCCTGAGCGCCCAGCAGCGCGGGCCTTGCGCGCCCAGCGCACCCTCGCGCCTCCATCGCGCCACTCCTCTTCCTATCATCAATTTTTCTCACTTTTGTTCCTTTCTTTCACCTACACTTCATCCATAAACTTACCCCAAACATTTCTAAATGTAAAATACCCCGACCCTCAAATTCTCGACTTAAAACGGAGCCCAAAAATGTATCCAAACACGTATTTAAAATTTATGAAAATAAACCGCATGGATCACTCTAAAAACCGAGCGTATCCTCACAGGTTTAAAGTACCAAAAATCATTATATACAATCCAACCTAATCCACAAAACTAAAGTTGAACGTAAAAGCAGAATTTCCTAAAACATCACCAAAACAAATACGTTTATCAAATCCTTCAAAATAGCACAACTCCAAGTTATTATCCACTATAAAATCCCCAAAACATCAGACTTCTTTATACACCCTAAAAAAACTTCAAACCACCCAATATTCATCTAATTCACATCTAATTACCACAAAACGACTCGGAGCACACCCACGGGTCATCCAGCCTAGCCAAAACACGCCCCGTCGCCACGAGCTCGGCCCCTCGACCATCTATGCCTGATCATCAGAGGGAATTTGTAACACCCGAAAAATCTCGATAACGTGCGTAGCCTAGGTTAGAAATGTATGAGAGTTTAATGTTATGTGAGGAAGGGTTTAGGAGTGGTTAGGAGAAAAGTCAAGGGAAAAAGAAGTTGAAAAGTCAAAATATAAAAGAAATTGTTTGAAAAGTAAAAATATAAATTAACCAATAGAAAATTTGTAATTAAATAAAATAAAAAGGAAAGTTATAAGTGGTGTATGTCACGTTGAAGAAGGGGGATAAATGAAGGAGAGACAATTTTATAAATATAGGAAAATTAGTGGTGGAAACAAAAAGGTAAAAAGTTTATTTTATAAAATTGGTTAATTAGGTGTTAAAATGGCAAAACACCTTTCTTCCTCTTCCTTCTCCATGATATTTTGGCTTCCATTGGAGAGTTTCTCCACCTCCTATCCTTCAAGGTTTTTCAAGGTTTAAGGTGAACATTTACTTAGGTTTTGAGTGTATTACATTTAGGTGTTAATTTGGAGTGTTTTTAAGGTGTTTTGTGAGGTGTTGATTAGGGTTTGGAATAGTTCATGGAGTCCGAATTTTGACTTTAAATGTTAGATTTCTTTCCAAATTTGATGATTTAGTTGTTGGATGAATTGGTTTAGGTGGTTTATGGAGTTAGAATGAAAATTGGAAGTAAGTTGTGAAAAACCGGTTTTGTACAACTTGTGCACCGGTTCTGTTTTGGTGCATATCAGATTGGCCATTGAATTTATTTGATTAATTTGAGTGTTTCAATGGATAGTAAACGTGTAGAGGTTTCCGAATTGGGGTGACACGTTGAAATCCGTTGAAAAACGAGAAAGTTATGGTCGTTTGAACTTGCACGGTAAAATTTGCGTAAAAATCGGGTTTTGTGGTTTTAGGTTGAATTGAGGTGTAGATTTGGTTAGTGTAGGTTTAGGAATTTCTTAGAGTTTTACTAAGTTAAGTTTTCGTTATTTTAGGTAATCGAGCGTGTAATTCGGTTGGACAAAGTGAGCGAGAACGTACCGAGACACCAGGTAAGTAGAGGAAATCCTTTTGTTGCCTTAGGCCTACACCATGGAACGGTAGGGTTAACGGTCGGTTTATTATTCGCGTTGTGTTGTCTTTGTGCATTGTTGTTTTGTTTGTGCATTGTTGTTTTGCTGTGAGCGTGAATTGTAATATAAAAAGGATTGTTAAGAACTAGCCTCGAGAAATAACGTTGTCGGGAATAAGTGCTGGAGTGTAGCACCCCGAAGGGATTTTTACGAGAGGTTGGTTTGGCTAAAGACTTAAGAACTGGCCTCGAGTAAAATAGCCTTATCGGGAATAAGTGCTGGAGTGTAGCACCCCGAAGGAATTTTTACGAGAGGTTGGTTTGGCTAAAGACTTAAGAACTGGCCTCGAGTAATAGCCTTGTCGGGAATAAGTGCTGGAGTGTAGCACCCCGAAGGGATTTTACGAGAGAATGGTTTGGCTAAAAGATTTAAGACATCGTGAGTAAGAACTTCTAGACAGTTATAGGGTTCTACGATCGGTGTGGGCAATGCAAATCGTGTGTGGCCGTCCTAGAAGTTATGGGATGTGTGCTAGCCGGTTTTGCTTGGTGGATCAAGGCGTGGCCATCTTAGACAGTTATGAGATGTGTGCCTACTTGATCCATACGGCTTATTAAAAGATAAAGGCAACGAACATGTAACGAACATAACTGAGAGTTAGAAACTGCATGTGATAGGATTGAGTTGCATTGCGTGCGTGATTGCATTCGTTTTCCCTACTTACTAAGCATTAGGCTTACTGTTCGTGTTCTATGGTGTAGGTGACAACATTTACTCAGGTAAGGTAGAGGAGACAGCCCAGGACTAGGCAGCAGTCAGAGGAATACGGGGTACGCCGGTGCAGGCTATTGTTGGGGCGTCACGACCACTTCCTCGGGTATTTTGTGGGAGTTTGATGTAGAATATTTTTATAAGTATTTTTGGAAAGGATTTGCTTGGAGAAAAGTTAGAAAAGTGGAGAGATTTGGGGTGTTGTGTTGTAAATATTTTTTAGCTATTTTGGACGTTTACGAGTCGGTTGTGTTGTTGGATAGTGGTTGCAAATATTTGGAATGTTAAACTAGTATGTTTTCCGGTTTTGGTTTCAGGTTTTGGTTTATAGAATTTTAGGCGTTATGTCGCTCGTTTTGATTTTTAAATAAATTACGTCTTAGTTTCTCTATTTTTCTTTATTACCGTTTTAAGTTAGTTTTTCAAGATTTTTACGGGATACGGAGTTAAGGGTGTCGGGATCGTGTGGCAAAAATTTTAGAATTTTTGGAGGTGTTTGGCTCAATAAAAAAATGAAGAAAAGTGTGGAAAATTCAAAAAAATTCAAAAATAGGTGTTTTTAGGCCGAAGGGACCCGAGAGGGCCCGATCGATCGGGCTGGGCGCGCGATCGATCGGGCTAGTGCGCAGGGAGCGCGCGTGACGCCCAGCGCGCGCCCAGCACATGTTTTTGAAAATTTTTTTAAATTCCTATTTCTACTATGTTTTGACTCGACCTTTTCCGACGTATTTTAAACGTATTTCACGCACGTTTTCCAACATTTTTCGAGGGTTCGAAAAACCCAAAAAACCGAGTCGAATAATTTACGAAAATTATTTTAAACGTCGTTTTAAATGCGGGATAGCTTAGCAAAGTAGCGTACCGAGCCGGGCCGGGTTCGGGGGCGTTACAGAATTCCTCACCTTCGTTCTCATCACCTACATCATACGATAAACACGTTAAGCATAATGCTTAGTAATGAGTTCACTAAACATAACATTTAAATATATGTGTGACATTTGTAAAACATGTTCGTTTTGTTTTGTTTCTTTAACGTTAACACATTCGTCTACTTAGTAGACTACTTTCTTGCCCCGTGAGAACCATAACTTGCCCCGTGAGAACCATGTCTTGCCCCGTGAGAACACATACCATCATTAAATCTTTATCGTTCTATTTTTCAATTTTCATAAAAACATGCTCGTAAATAGTTCGTATGCACATTTCATAAAAACATGATGCATGAGGAGATATATACATACGACATTCATCAAAACGACTCCTAACGTTCCCTTAACGTTTATGGCCCGTAGGCGGACAAAACTCTTAACTAATAGCTAACTCGCTATCCTAGGCTACCCGACTCACCAAAAACCCTACAACTATCGAACATCATTATAACATACAATTCTAACATCGATACGACGTAGGGCCTTAGGGGCCAGAAACCTAACACTCACTTACCTGGCGTCCTAGTTATGCCGAGCACCGTCCTTTGAGAGCTTGGGTTACCTAAGGCATTTTCATAACACGTCATTAGTATCGACTCTAAATCATTAAATTCAAAACTAAACCAAACCCCGAGCAAAGACAATTTTTTCAAAAACTCTAATTCACTTCTTTCGGGCATTTCATCGAGCACCACAAGCTCATAAACTCCATTAATGGCTTCCAACAACCTTCCAACCACCCAAAACAACCCAAATTATCAACCTAACACTATCAATTCATCCAATCTACCAAAATAATAACCAATGTATCATTAATAGGCAATAAAATCGCTATCCTATCGATTTCTCACAAATCCAGAAATTTTACACAAAACACTAAACCAAAATCAACCCTAAAACAACAACTAAGCACACCCAATGTATAGAACTTACCTAGAGTATTGATTTAAGGAAGAAAACTCGAAGGAAAATTGCTAGAAATCGGAAACGTGAGTGATTGGCAGAGGGAGAACGTCGTAAGGGAGAGGGAGAAGAAAACCACTTTGGCAAAGAGAAGAAACGTGAAGGAGGGGGAAAGACCTTTGGTTTTTATTAAATTTGTGTTAAGGGAAAATGACTTAAATGCCCTTTTACTAATTTCTTGCTTAACTCGTTAATTAACCTACCGATTTGGTTTCTCCAAAATTTCCTTATTTCTCCAAATATTCCTATTTATTTTTAGGGTTCTAACAAAACTTCTCGTTCACCAATCGGGCTCAATTTACTATTTTTACGAATTAAAACACTATAAGGCTTAAAATCAAAGCTCGGAAACCTATAACTCAAAACCCGTAAACTGAAATTTCTGGGCGTTACATCCTACCCTTTTTATTTAGAATTTTGTCCTCAAAATTTCGTACCTAAACAACTCTGGATATCTGTCCATCATGTCCTGTTGGCGCTCCCACGTCGCTTCCTCTATATTTTGGCCTCGTTTTAATGTCTTAAAAGTCGACGAACTTTACGCCCAACATGTTTAAGTTAAAGTTAGATTCTAAAGGGTCGACCGAGGTAAGTCATTTGTCTATGTCCATTTTATTTTAAAGTGTCGAGTAGAAATGAAAAATTTTATGCTAAAATTTCGAGGGTTTAGGTTAAGATTATGTCATGGCTAGTCCGTGGCGGCCCTGACTGGGTTGGGGTCGTCACAGTTTATACATCCGAACGATTCAAAATCTATACAATTAATTATTCTATCCAAATCAAAATACTATTTCTTCCAAATCTGTAATGCCCCCGAACCCGCCCTGGCTCGGTGTGCTACTTTGCAAAACAATCTCACGTTTAAAATGTAATTTAAAATAATTTTCGATAAATTTTTGACTTGATTATTCGAGTTTTTTGAACCCTTGAAAATGGTTGAAAAACGTGCGTGAAAGACGTGTCAAACGTGTCGGAAAAGGTCGGGTTAAAACATATTTGAAAATTGAAAATAAAAAAAAAATTTCCAAGTTTGCTCGATTAGGCGCCGCGCGAGCAGCAATGCACCGCGCACTATCCTGCGCGCGCGTGTGCCGATCAATCACCGCTAGGCGGCGATCGATCAGCACCCTCTCGGGTGCACGATCGAGGAGCAGTAGCTCCTACCGATCGATCGATCGGCACTGTTGGGCGGCGCGCGTCTCCTTCGACCTCCTACTTCTTTCCTCCATTTTTCCTTAAGCCAATCAACTCCAAATCACCCAAAACTCTTACCAAACATTCCCGACATCCCGACTCCTTGACATGTAAAAATCCCAGAAAACAAACTCCAAATCGTCAACAAAAATGCAGAAATTGTTAAAAACCGACGTCGTTTGCTTTACTAAAAACGAGCAGTATAACAACTAAATTTTCTAAAACCAAAACCTGAAAATCCAATAGTTATACAAAACTCCCAAAATAACATTTACACGAGTTATAAAATCACTATAACAAAATCCGACAAAACTACCTATATACAATCCAAGATACAAAATATCAACTCTCACATCTCCCGAAAACCATGGTCGAGACGCCCCGACAACTGCTCGCACTGGCATACAGCGTACATCACTGACTGCGTCTCAATCCTAGCTTTACTCATAGCTCTCACCTGTAATGACGTCGTCACCTACACCATAGAACACAAAACGTAAGTCTAATGCTTAGCAAGTAGGGAATAGAGCAATTCAAAACAATGCATGCTCAACTCCTAATATATGCAGTTTCTACTCGCTCTGTTGTACTCTTTCGTTCCCTCTTTGTTAATCTATCACCTAGCGGTGTGGATCAAGTATGCACACATCCTATTATCATCTAGGACTGCCACACTTCGACCAGCTGTACAAAACCGGAAGCACACATCCGAGTCTAGCTCCCAAGATGCATTTCTATCCGAGCCTCGCTCCTAGGATGGCACTACCCAATCACATCTGAATCTCGCTCCTAAGATGTGTCACCATCCGAGTCTCGCTCCCAGGATGGCACTACCCATTCACATCCGAGTCTAGCTCAGAAGATGCATATCCATCCGAGTCTCGCTCCCAGGATGGCACTACACGATCCCCTTACGTTTCAAACTCACACAACCTATTACGTTTAAAGCTCACACAACCCCTTAAGTTTCAAGCTCACACAACTCCTTACGTTTCAAGCTCACCATTCAAACTCATGCTTAAAACATGTGTTTTTCGTAGTTTGAAAACAATGATGCATGTGAATACATATGCTTAATATAAAACAAAACACAAACAATCAAACAAGCAAACAACAATTCCCTACTGTTGAATGGTGTAGGCCCGAAGGCAAAACACAAACAACCACTATTTACCTGGATTCCTCGCACGTATTCGCTTACTCCAAGTCACCAATCACTTGCTCGTTAACCTAACATTCATAGAGGAAAATAACTTAGCAACATTCTAGAATTCTAAACTAAATCTAACAACCAATTTAAACTAACTTTAAAACCTAAACCCTAAAACCCGAAATTTCCACAATTTCCCACCGTCCAACTTCAATCGGCCATAACTTCTTCGTTTTTCGACGGATTTTGACGTGCCACCCCATTCCGTAAACCTCTACACGTCTACTATCCATTGAAACAATCAAATTCAAAAACCAAACACTATGGCCAATTAGAAATCACCAAAAAAGATTCGGCCCCCTTAGATCAACAAACCCGATTTTTGCACAATTCACACCAAAACTCTAATCTCTCCTTAAAAACAACATAAACTAATCTATCTGTAACACCCCCAAACCCACCATGGCTCGGTGCGCTACTTTGCTAACCCATACACCTTTTAAAATGTAATTTAAAATAATTTTTGATAAAATTTTGACTCAGTTTTTAGGTTTTTCGAACCCTCGAAAATGGTTGGAAAACGTGCCTAAAATACGTTTAAAATATGTCGAAAAATGTCGGGTTAAAACAATTTGAAAAACCAGAAAAATAAAAATAAAAACCGGACTGGTCCGATTTGGGCGCCGCGCGCTCTACCCCTCGCGCATGTGTGCCGATCGATCGCAACCAAGCGGCGATCGATCGGCACCCGGGTGCGCAATCATGCTACAGGGGCGCCTGCCGATTGATCGGCGCTCAGCATCGATTGAACAACGTTGGAAGCTGCGCGCGCCCAGCGCACCTCCTGCGCGTGCCTGCCCTGCCCAACGCGCACCCCTCTCGACCATCAACGCCCCTTTTTCACTTCTTCTCATTTTTTCATCAAGCCAAACAATTCCAATTCACCAAAAATTCATCCCAAACAATCCTGACATCCCCGACTCCGTGCCCCGTAAAATTCTCAGAAAATCGACTTCAAAATGTTAACGAAAACGTGGAAACCAATGAACCTGACGTTGTTGGTTATACTAAAAAAAACGAGCAGAATAACGACTAAAATTTATAAACAAAAACCTGAAATCCAATAGTTCTAAACCACAATTATTTAGATACAAACCATTCAGCAAAACTACTACCGCCCACAGCCGTCCAAAATAGTTAGAAACTATCTACCCAAAATAGTTAGAAACTATCTATAATGCAAAATACCGAAATCCCCACAAAACTTTCCAAAGAACATGGCCAAGACACCCTGACAACTGCCCGCACCAGCATGCTCCATGCGCCATCGACTGCTGCCTAGTCCTAGGCTCCCTCATCTAGCTCACCTGTGAAAATATCATCACCTACACCATAGAACACAAAAAGTAAGTCTAATGCTTAATAAGTAGGGAATAACGAATGCAACAAACACACAATGCAACCAATCCTATCACATGCAGTTTCTAACTCTCAGTTGTGCTCATTTCCTTCTCATAGCATTGATCTGTTCATAAGCCATGTGGATCAAATATGTACACATCCCATGACCGTCTAGGATGGCCACATATTGATCCAACCAAGCAAAACTGGATGGCACGCTTCCCATGACCGTCTAGGAAGGCCACTGATTTTACTTCCCTACATCGATCGTAGAATCCTATGACCGTCTAGGAATTCATACTCCCGATGCCTTAAGTTTTGCCATTCTTTTTATCTGATTACGTTTCAAACTCGCAATTCAAAGCAATGCAAGAAAACTCGTGTTTTTCGTAATTTAAAACCATGATACATGCCAAGAGAATATGCAACACAACACAACGCGAAACAAACGACCAACCATTAAACCCTACCGTTCCATGGTGTAGACCTACGTCAACAAAACATTCCTCTACTTACCTGACTGCTCGGCACGTGTTTGCTCACTTCGTCCGGTTAACTTACTCGCTCGACAACCTAACAAATATAGAAAATCAACTTAGCAATACTCTAAGAAATTTTTAGGGATAATCTAACTCAAAACTAACTACAATTCAACCAAAATCACAACATAGCACTAAAACTTGATTTTTCCACCAATTTTTAGTGTTCAACTTCAAATGGTCATAACTTATTCGTTTTTCAACGGATTTCGATGTGCCACCCTATTCCGTAAACCTCTACACGTCTACTATTTATTGAAACACTCAAATTCAACAACCAAACCACCTGGCCAGATCGAAAATACAGAAACAGAATCGGTGCCCTTTCCTCTAAAATCCGGTTTTGTATAACTTTTACCAAAACTTTAATCTAACTCTAAAAACTATCTAAACTAACATATCTTATAGTTAAATCACTAAATTTGGTAAGAGAACAAGCAACTGTAAGAGGAATTTCGGACTTCATGGTTAGGGTTTTCCAAACCTTCACTAAAATCAACAAAACATCTCTAAAACCCTAAAATCCTTCACCTAAAAGCATTATCATCGAAACCCAACAATTATTTACCTTAAAACCTTGCACAAATTGAAGAAGAGAGGAGGAGAGAGCTCAGCTATAGAGGTAGGGCAATTTCGATGGAAGGTGAATGGGAAAAGAAACCAAACTGCTTTTTAACCTAAACAATTTTTTACCTTTTAACTTGTCTCCACCAACAATTTAAATTTTGTAAAAATAATCACACTCTTGCTTCACTTCTTTAATCCCACATGTAAGGCCTCCCATCCATCCCCTTCACTCCATTTTTCTTTCATTTAAAAAAAAAAATTCTTTATATAATTTAACTCACAAAAATCATTAATCATTTCAAACTTTAGGATTTTCTCCCTAGTTTCTCTTCCAAATTCTCACTTTCATTTCCATGACTTAGGAAAACTATAAATTAGTATTAAACATTCTTAACGTAACCTAGTCTAAGGCTATGCATGATATAGGAACTTCCTGGGTGTTACACTATCTAAGGTTTAAACTTCCAATTTAGCAAGAGAACATAGCAATTGGAAGAGAAAAAATCGAACTCCTCCATTAGGGTTTTCCAAACTCTAACCAAACTCCCACAAAACCCATCAAAAATACCTAAAACCGTCACCTATATACATTGTTAACAAAACCCAAGTAAAACATACCTCAAAAAGCTTGCAAAAGCTTGCAAAAACTTGATGAAATTGAGAGGAGAAACCCTAAAATGGCTGCTGGTTTTCACGAGGAAGAAAAGAAGAAGAAAGAAGAGATTTTGACTTTTAACCACCAACCATTCACTTTTTATAAAACAAAATTCTTCTCTTTTAAAAGTTAACCTCCATATTTTTAAAATTTGTGAAAGAAACAACACCCCTTTTCCTTTCTAATTTCCAACGTTAATATCATCCTCATTCAATCACTTTTATTCATTTACTTTTACTTTTCATGGTTCAATTTCTTTTGACTTTTCAACAATTTTTTTCTTCTCCTTAGACTTTGACTTTTCAAACTATCACTTCTCTACACTTGATTTCATTTAACTTCTTAATTTTTCTAATCCTTAAACTTTCATCTTCTTTACTTTCAACGTGGGGCCTAATCTTAACTCCCTTTTTGTTCACTTAATTATCTCTCTCATTTATGTTAACCAATAATACACCAAAATTCTCCAACTACCACTCGTTAATCTTTATACTTAGTATAACCCTCACTTTCTAATTATTGCTAACCAAAACTCTAGGAGATGTGCTAAACCTCATAACATAACCTACTCTAAGGGCTATGTATGTTGTAGGAATTTCCCGGGTGTTACAAAATCGTTTTCGAAACATAAAACACGTTCTCAAACCTTACTCTCAAAACACTACCGCACCCCGGGTTAAATCACCCCAACAAACGGCCGGGTCGTCGCAAGGGAGTACTCCTCCAACCGCCTTAGTCCTAGATATGCTCTTGGATCTCACCTACTAAATCTTCGTCACCTACATCACAGAACTCAACTATTAGTCTAACACTAAGCAAGTAATACAATAATGAATAAAAACGTCTCACACCCTAGCATATGCAATTCCTCATCTCGTTTCGTTTCCGTTCTCGTTTTTATTTCCATTCTCTTTTCCACGTCACTTACTTCATTTACTTACTCTTTCTCTTTCGTTTCGTTCGAAGGAATTGACACATGTTGTGAACTACACTCACGGGACAGCCATATTCCTCGGAGAAAGGGATAGGAGGCACACGTCGCGGACTACACTCACGGGACGACCATACCTAAACCCCAACCCTGCTCATCTCTTAATTACGTGACTTTTAATTTCATATCCTCTTCACTTATTTGTTGTTAGAAGGAGTAGGCACACGTCGCGAACTACACTCATGGGACGACTATATTCCTCGGAGAAAGGGATAGGAGGCATACGTCGCGGACTACACTCACAGGACGGCCATACATAAACACCAACTTCGCTCATCTCTTAATTACGTGACTTTTATCATTTTTTTCGTCATCGTTCACATTTTACCATGCCACTTCATAAACCATGGAAATTCATTTTCGTCTAATGATCATACGTTTCAAAATCATGATGCATGCCAAAATAAACACACAATACATACACAATAAGTATAAATGCAAGCCTATCAAACTGTGATGTAGGCCTGAAGGCAAAACACATACGTACACTACTTACTTGGCGTCCTTAGCAATTCTCGTAACCGTACGTTAAGCCAGGAAATATGGAAACCTAAAACCATAACACGCTTCATTAAATTAACCTCCACTACATCCAATCCATAAAATTCTCAAAAGAAGCTAACAACTCTCTAAAACCCAACTAAACTCGAAATTCCACATTTTCGGCCAATTTTCTCAATCGCATAACTAATTTTACACTTGTCTGTTTTGGACGATTCAATGGGCTACGAACTCCTTAGTACGTCTACTCTCTAATGGTTGAGACTGTTTAAAAAACTAACACGAAAGGCTCGGTCAAAACTAGCCAAAACCGTAGTGCCTTGTAAAATTCCAGATTTTTTGTTTTCTTCCAAAGTTCAATCATTCATCTATACTATCATCTAATCCTCTTTAACACCCAATAAAATAAGTTTTTCAAAAATTCCTCACCATTAACGTGCAACGCTAGCATCCACATAAAAACTCTGATCCTAAACCCATCCAATGCACAACCTAAGTCTAGCAATAACCCTCTTTCAACTAGAAATCAAAAATCCATAAGAGAAAAAGTAGTAATTACCTTAGATTGAAGAAATGGTTGAGAATCGGAGAGGAAGATAAGAGTTCTGCATATTTCTCGTGGAGGGAGAGAGAGAGAAGAAATGAGGAAGAAGAGATTTTTACCTTCTTTTACGTGGAAACCCTATCCCTTCTTTCCTTTTCTTTAATTTTTTTATTCCATTTTACAATTATACCCCTTTGTCACTTTAATTAAATCCACAACTAACTCACTCTTCTTCATTTAATCTTACACTTATTCTTCACTTCATCTCCAATCAATTTATAAATCACCAAGCATTCATTATATTAAGCCGATAAATTCTTGGGTGTTACAGCTCAGCTTTTTGCTTACCCGAATACCTTTCTCTTCTTTTGACTAGTTTTTGTCTAAGTTTGTTTGAGCCCTAATTTTCTCTCTTAAGGCATAGTATTTAAACCATTGTTAAATCCCCTTTGAGGGAGATGAACATTTGCAGCAAATTTTAATTTTAAACTTGGAGTAAGCCTTTCAATTGGATGCCTCCTTCTCGGTGTGTAGCATCCGTGAGTGAGTATGTGTGTGTGTAGAATGGTACCCACCTTTTGTGAGTGTAGGTTGTTTTTGCTCATTACTACAACCTTCTTTCTCTTCATTGTGAAGTAGAAAATCCTAGCAAGATCGTAGAAGCTCTCAAGTCCAATCATTGAAGTTGCCTCATCCACAAAATTGGTGCAAAGCTGTTTTAAAAATTGCATTGTTCCAAGCCGACCACTTAGCATTCCATTAAGCACAATTTCCTCATCCCACGAAATGTTTGCATGACTTTTGGAGGATCATCTCATCACTCCTAGAGGGTGAAGATGCCCAAAAATTAACCCTTAATTCATCATACAGCTCGAGTTATACCTATTGGAAGTCACCTTTTGGGCAACAAAGGATTTTCTTCTAGCCGAGCCACATGCAAGCTTGCGTTTTCATCGATTGGAAGCACATCATCAACTACCTCCTAAACAGCATTGCAACGATTCTGTACACAAAAAAATAGTCCTCAACCTTGAGTTTTGCTAAGTGCTTGTACAAGTGAGAATCTTTGAATTCAATAATTCTGGATACAATGCCTAGCTGACTTCGAAATCCAACTTCATCAAATCTAAAATTGTAGTGAGCTTTACGCTTGAATCTCACATAACACCAAAATGCCTCGTGATCCTCCACCATTACTAAGATGACATGAGGAAGAAGATCACTCATCCTCTGGCAGTAGCCAATTTCAAGATTATAGAGTGCATATGGTTCAAGGACGACAACTTGTCTGTCAATATGGAAGATCCTATAGGGCACCAGGTGATCATAATCCTTCAAAATATTAGCAGCTTCTCGAATGGTATCATATGCTATGTATTCTTCATAGCAATGGAATTCCCCAATCTTAGGAAATTCTCATCTACCATTATCAAAATGATGTTCAAGATACCTAAGTTTTCTAGAGGGTCTGAAACCAATACTTTCTTTTATTATACTCTTGATAAAATTGTCAAACTTGTTGACAAAATAAAAAAAAAAAGTCTTCATAACTTTGAACGGACCAAAAAATAGAAGAAATGATAGCAAGTGTAAGATAGTCATCATTTAAAAATCCTTTTTATCATGATAATATATATAAATCATTATTGTGAGTATCAACCTCCTGAACCCATAGCAACAAACTAACATCCCCTTTTCCAACAAAACTTGAGTTTATGTTGGAGTGAAAAGACAAGGCAACCTGCACCTTCAACCCTGATCTTTGTTTCGGTGATCCCAATACTCTTGATATTGATTTCGCTTGAGCAACAATGCTAATAATGCAGCTGTCAAAAGAAAAATATCTTCGCCCAAAGAAGAGACAATCTATCATCAATTCCATTTTAGTATGTCTCTTAAACAATCCATACAACATATTAATCGTCAAAATATAGAAGGGCATGCCTCTATATTAGGATCTTTATAATTTTTAACAAACATATACACCGTCAATGCATCATGACGGTCTAGCTTAACACATTTAGTATTGGAAACATAGACATAAAGCAAAAAAGCATAATTTGTACTCCCTTCTATACTCTTAAGTTGCTATTGATGATCCAACAAACTTGGATGATTCTCCATTAGCTATTCCTCCTTTTAATGCCAGATTTGCAATGTGGTGTGTTAATGCTGACATTTGTGCGGTGAGAGCTATAATGGGATTGACCTCTAAACATCCAATTACTTTTCTCGTGTTAGATCTTTCATTAGACCATTGGTAGGTGTTTACAGTCATCTCTTCTAGGTAAGCATATTCATCTTCAATAGTTCTGGCCATAAGTGATCCTCTATTGGTAGCATCAACGATAGTTCTTGTTTGTCAATTTAATCCATTGTAAAATAGTTGAATTTGCAGTGGATCCGAAAAACTTTGTTGTGGGCTTCTGCGAAGTAAATTTTTAAATCTTTCCCAATATTTGTATAAGGGTTCAAAATCAAGTTTGTTAAAGTATCAAATTTCACTCCTTATTTGGGCATTCTTTGCATTATTAGTATTCACTAGAGACCCATTCATTTTAATTGTGTTACATATTTCTTTAAACATGGCTAAATGTTTCTCTTTTTAGTCCCCGGCAACGACGCCAAAAACTTATTGTGCAAAATATTTCGCAAGTGTACGAGTCGCAACAAGTAATAAAGTGATAAGTAAAGTGTCAAACCCACGAGGACTTTTTAATTAATTATCAAATTTATTAATCCTAATTCTAAATTGAACAAACGAATAAACATCAAGTGATGGAAATCAAATTAAACTAAAAGAATGATTCAAATAATTAAACTAAACCAATGCAAAATAAATGACTAAGTAGAATGTGATTAACTTCAATAAATAAAAAGTCTGGGTACTACGATTTCACCAAGATAATGTTTATTTAAGCTTTTGCTAATTCCATTCATCAATAGCCTTCCTATGTTGATTGTCGATTTCACTAATACTTCAAACAATCTCTTCCCAGCATCGCTCAATTTATTTAACTAATAGGTTTTCACGTTTCGGTCTCAAATCCTAACATTAATCAAACACAATGAACTCGAGAAATCACAAAGACTGCACCAATACCATAACTATCTATAGCTTACGCATATTTATGACATTAATTCCATAGCTCAAGCATTCATACCCTTTCAGTCTCAAAATACTACCAAAATCATGTAAAGATTGGCCAAAAATTTACAAGCATTAAGAATAGGAATCAAATACATCAACAATATTGAAAGAAACATTGAGTGAATTGAATTAAACAAAGAAACCATCAATAAAGATCATCCGGCTACATCGTAGCCCTAGAAAATGAAATTAGTTCATGATATAATAAAGAAAAACAACAATATAAATAGTAGAATTCATAGGTTCATAAGAGAATAAAGAAAGAAAAACTCGATTTGTCAATCCGAAGTTGTCTTCCCGCTTCTCTTTCTCAGTTCCGGTCTCCAAGATCCCCCCTCGCTTTTGGCCTATAGGTTTTACTTATAACCCTAATTCTGAAGTAAGCCAAGGCCCACAATCAACAGTTGAGATTAAAACGATTAAAATCCAACATCTAAAATTTTAATTCTGCAACGGCCGATCGATCGGCTGAGGTGGCCAATTGATCGCCTGGAATGGCCGATCGATCGGCTCAGTCTTCTTCTCCTGCATCTTTAATTTTTAACATCTTTCTTGCCTCACTATCATTCAATCGCTTTTTGTGAACTTTATCCTGTAGTATTTTATTTTATTTTATCTGTACACTTACACCAAACATATCAAATTCATTCAAACACTTGAGAAAAACTTATCGAATCAAGTATAAACGAGTACAATAGAGTGTGTGAAATACACACTTATCAGCGAGTTACATTGCATACTCATTATGTACAGTTGAGTATACGAATGAGAAATAGATAAGTCATAGCATCTAGATAATGAATTAAATTATCATGTGTCTAGGCATAGTCATTTATATGCATTGATTGATTCCTACAGATAGAGAAATATAATAAACATAAATAAAGTTAGACATTAATAATATATGTCTAGTGAGTTATTTAAAAAATAATAAGGTTTACACATTAGTCATAAATGTCTAATGATTTTTATAAAAAAAAAGTATAACATAGACATAATTAGATATGTTTGGTGAATTAGACATTTATCATAGATGTCTAGTGAGTTGTGTAATGATTATATAATTGAGTTTAGAAATTAATAAAATATGTTTCGGTAAATATAAATCATAGAATTAGGTGCAAATGGAAGACTGCACATGAAGTTAAGAGGTCCATAAAGACAATGCACAAGTGAATGATAAAGGAATTTAATAGGCTATTATTATCTAAATCATAAGCATAAACATTTACATATATGCACAATACAATTCTTACATAGAGAGGTGTTATGCTTAATAAAACATTAATAAAAAAATATATAGAATTTATACTTAACATTAAAACATGAGTAGTGTCATTATGAGAGTTGATCTGAGTATGAAAATTTAAAGTAATGATTGCGAAGAATAACCATGTAAGCAGAGATACATGATTAGACAATATATATAAAATATTAGACATTGAATAAAATGTCTTATGGGTTTGAGTGCACGTGAGTGCTAAACCAACCTATAGTTGACTTGTGTGAATAAAAAATAATTATAAGATAAATAATAAATCTTTTAAAGACTTGAGAAATGAGATAATAAAATATTAATAATACATCTGTTATTAAATTATAAAGGTAAAAAAATATTAACTTTGATAATAAAATATTAATATATATGTTTGTAAGTGGTTAGAGTAAGGTTTAACTTATTGAGTTTTATAAAAGCTCATTATGTGGATCCTTCTTATTTTCAAGTTTGGACCTGACAACTTTGTAGATAAAGGCAATAATAAAGTGCAATGATTTGATAAGTTCAGCACTGCATAAGAATAAAGTTATTTAGTTATTCTTTGTATAGAATTCATGATAGTATGGTTCATGTATGTAAATTAAGTATGGATAAATTCTTGTATGTAATGAGACTTCTGTATAATTGTGGGTTGAATTTAATTATTACTGTGACCTCCTATTTAAATATAACTATTTTTATCCCACGTTGGGAACGCAATAAGCGGGTCCTGACATCTTAGGGGCATATTTAATTAACATCCTTGGTTATGGCTTTAGCTCTCTCTAGATAAGGTCATATGGGAAGGGACTAAGTTGTTCGACCCTGCATGTTGCAACGTCCTTTTCATCAACTTGTTTCCTTTCTTCATCAAACTCATAATAAATCTGCCTAATAAAATGTTTAAAAAATAAATCATAAATAAATTTAAAAAAATATGAAATGCCAAGAAGATTAAGAACCAAAATAACCACGGTAAGGCACAGGAAATAAAACAAAGTCATTCCCAACCAAAACGATAATTGTTATCATTGATAAGGCTAAAATCTAGTCCCTGTTTTTCACAACATGGGTGCCCTTGGACGTCGTCAAACTCATCAGGTTATTAGGACTCATCACAATTAAAGGGTTTCAAAATTCTCTGAGATATAAAATGAAATCCTATTTTAAACAGCATAGCATATGAAATTGACTCATAAATGCCAAAATGGTCATGACAAAAAACATGCGAGGCTTACAAAAAAAACATCATTCAAATAAAAATTGGTGTTGGTGTAGAAACTAATTCCACATAGAATGTTTAGTTAGATGTTTTAGTAGAGTTTTCATTATACAAGAATAAATAAATGTGACTATTACAAATCAAATTTACTATGAGAATAGGAAACTGTTGGGAAAATAGTTTATAAAAATTCGATTATACAACATATATATTCTTTTGTCCTTCTTCACGTAATTAAAAAATAGATTATTATAACAATTAATAATATGTCACAAAATGAAGTAGAAAATAATGAGACGCCAAATTTAACGTTTTTTGGCAATGTGGCTACATCCATAAGACCAAATTCTTATTTAATATTTCACTATAAAATAATGGGTACACATTAATTCTTTCTAAAATAAACTATAAGAAACAACAACAAGAGAATTAATCTCGAGAATCAATATTGTCGGCAAACCAGAGAAAAATATAACGATCTCATAAAAAATTGATAGATGACACAACCCGAGTGACTTTGACTCTCAATAATTGGAATTGCTAGAATTGAAGACCTCATCGACACGAAAAACACTCTGAAATCTTGGCTGAAATAGAGAAAAATTGATCATTTGATCTTGCACGCAAAGAACGGAAGACCAAAATTGAAGAGTGAGATCTTCTCAGTCTTACTCTTCAATTCTCTCTATTTATTTTTTTCACTTTTAAAACAATCACTTATCTTTCTCTTTATTTTCTTATTTTATTATTTTTTTCATCTTGTGGACCCACCTCAAAATAGAGCTAGAAACCAACAAATATCCACCTTTGCCTCGTGCAAAGGGCTCCAACATTCCACGTTCCGCTTGCAACTTTCAAGTTTCTCCTTAAAAATGACATCATCATTATATCAGACTCATTCTTGTTGGTTTCAGTCTTTTCAACAAATAACTCCTGGACTTGGATTTTATATTGCACTCAATAGTATCGAATATCAATATGTTTGAATGTTGCATGGAACATCGGATTCTAGCAAAGTTGAATAATACTTTAATTTTTACAATTGTCACACCCGGTTTGATACGCTCTGAGACCCGTGGCAAATCGACATCGGACCTGTAACGTTAGCGGAAGCAAAAGACGACGAACAAAACAGAACAGACAACGACAAAAATAGGAAACACGTAATGGCGTGAAGTGATGTGAAGTGAATTACCTATGGGAAGGTAACCCACCTATGGCTTGTCCTCAAAGAGGGACGAGGGAGCTTCTGGAATGACGAAGGAGGTCATTTGCCGCGGCCGTTTGGCAACCTGAGCACCTCACGGGAATGAAGACGCCTCCATGAAGAAGTCTTCCAGCAAATGGAGAAAAGCCCAGCGTGCACTGAGAAACAGCTTCTGTTTCTACCTCAGACAGCACCAATGAATGGAGGTGAAGAATCCTTAACCGGCTTGGAAGGCAACTTGAGGCACCTTCCAGAGATAGCTCCTTCAACGACGAAGGCATGCACGCGGCCACGGACTTGGGTATCCATCCGCCTCTGTGTTCCACCTTACTGGAACGGCTTCGAGCGAGGATGGCGGAATCAAGCCACCAATACCAATAACTTGGTGGTCGTAAAACGGGATCCACCCTCCCGAGGGAGTGATCGTGAAGAACTACGCCGATCAATTCGGCAAATTGAAGAAACTTCAATTGATTTCCAAATATTCCAAAGTTAAAAACTGCGTTACAAACGTTCAGAATAAGCTTAAATAACGTTTGAGAATCGATTCAGGTTTCAGAAAAGGAAAGAAGAGAATTGATGCAAAATAGAGCCGTTGATGTCCACGTCGGCGGAAAGAGCCGTTGGAGCGTCGACGCTTTCGGCCACATCATGCGCGCAATCAGCGCCTCTGCTGCGAGTTGCTTGCTAACGTGGATTGAGGAAGAGGTGAGAGCTAGTTCGCGCCAAACTAGGGATGAAAGCTGCTCGCCTGAAGATGGGACTTCTCGCACCAAGATTACTTCGCTGTTCGAAAGATGAAGGAGCTTCTGTTTAGGTGATGTTGCATGTTGCTGCATACACTGCTCACGTGCCAATTGCCTAGCCAGATGTGAGAGGTTCCCTTCAAACATGCACAATATTTCTTTAAGCCTTGTGTTCTTTCTTCATGCTCCTATTTCTTTAAGTTGTGCGCCTTTCCTTGTTTCTACGTTGTGCCTTCGGCCTCCGAGATGTATCATACTCTCCAGGTGAAGAAGGATTTGTCCTCAAATCCAGAGAGTGGCTTCCATAATCCTTTCTCGGTTGGGTGATTTTCTTGGATGAAACAGAATTTTATTTTGGATTACAGCAGTTTTGACGGAAAGAAAATTCAGACTGGCTGAAAGAAAATTCAGACTTGCATTGCACAGTCTCAACTGCAAGATTTAAACAAATACCACCAAAAGATATAGCAAATATATATCCAAGGAATATCATAGAAACATCAACTTATATTATCAGTTTCGGTAATGAAAGCTCAACACCGTAAACCAATTAATAATTACTAGACTAAAACAGTTTATGATCAAAAAGAAATTCCAATTGAAGCAGTAACTTTTGATAAGTAACAGAATTATGCAGTAAAACCCATGAAAAACAGTTTAGATATTATCAGAATATAGGTCTAGCTAAAACAGAAGCAAGCAGCAACATTTCAAAGGTAAAACACAGCAATCAAATAACAGAATGTTAGCGAGAGACTTGTTCTGATATGCAATTATGTGTTTTATCAACACCCAAATTAGTTGTAATATTCTGTCACACCACTTCAAGGACTCAGCAAAGAAAAATACCAGTTTTAAAACAAAAACAGAGAAAAACAAGAGACATTCACATTAAATCTTCATGGTAAAATAGAAATTCTAGAAGACCAACTTGTAGCAACAAAATTCTTTCACAAGTTCCAAATCTCGCTAGGACAGTAGCTATGAAGTTGTTCTTGATTTTGCTCAATATTTATCAAATTGTTCATCACGATGCAGTATATTAATCCTAAATAAAATTGGCTAAGATAGCAGTCAGGATGATGCACAAATATGTAAAGATGCAGATTAACATCAGAATTTAGATGGAAGCAGAATCGGGTAAAGACATAAAGAATGCCAACAGAAACATTCTTCAAGTAGAAGTATATCAGAGAAAAATTCTGACTTAAACAGCTTTGTTAACTAACAGAAAACATTAATGTTTACGGGGGTATTCTGTATAATACCAGATGATACACTTCTGGTCAATTTAGCAGGGAGGTAATTCATGCAAACGTGAAGATTCTGGAAAGTTTAACAGAACTCAGCAAAGATTTCTCAAGAAAATACTCAGTCAAGTAGCAAAAATAATATGGTTATTATGCAAGATAAGTATCATCAGTTATGATAACAGAATAGCATAATCTCATGCAAGTGTTAAAGGATCTTTTGCTACTGTCAATAATCAAAACAGAATCAATAATTTTCATGCAAGTGTGGATCTTTAGTGGTAAACAGAATTTCGTGATCTTTTACTTCTACTATATATCAAACAGATTCATCACAATGATAATCAAGAAACAAGCAGTCAACAAAATAGTATACACGAATTAAACTTTTCAAACGACATATGCAGATTACTGACAGAGAGATGATGATTAACACGAGAATCTTTATCGAATGAGAGGGCAGAAAAGAAAAAAAAAACGAGAAAATATAACATTGCTACATAGAATTCTGCCGTTATGTTTCCCAAACAAAATGTGTTCAATTAATCCAGGATAAAAGCCCATGCAAACATAGGTTACGACGGTTTAGCAAACAGCAGAATCGAAAACAAGAAAAGAATCAGAATGTTAGTGTGTAACGTGTATTTGTCTAGAATTGATTGGAAACAAAAACACACTAACAAATACTGTCGCAAAGCTTTTAAACAAAACGTGTTCAAAAGAATTAGGATGGATTCTTCATTCAAGCGTAGACAGATAGAAAGCATCCAGTTAACGAAACATAATTCTTGATGATTTTGCTTGCAAATTTTCCTTATGTTATGTAATGAATACAGAATAAAATTTTCATACAATCGTGGAGTACCTTGGTTTAGCAAAACAGAGATAATATCACAAGACAGAGAAACAATGATAACAAAAGAAATATCCAAACATGCTTGACTATATAGGCAGATTATTAATTTATGCTTGTGGATATTCTGGACAACAAAAGACTCAAAAACAAGGACGACAAAGAAAAAACACAACAGAACAGATCAATATTTGTTAACAAAAACTTTCATACATGCTGGTTTAATCGGTAGAACGATAGCTCAAGCAATATGGTTAATTTTGTTAGCAAACAGATCACAAATGACGCAAAACAACGACACAGAAAAACAACACAAACAAATGACAGAAAATACGAAACAGCGAACCATAGAGCAACTAAAAATGACCAAAGGAAGTTCAGGTGAATGATGCTGAATGCAGTAAGTACAAGTTAAGCATGGATTCTTCTGATAAATCAGATTTCAACTTTTCTACTGATGGAATTCTCAAGTTTCGGAATAGATGGTTTGTTCCAACAAATGAAGAACTTCGAAATGAAATCCTTTCGGAAGCTCATTCTTCTAGGTTATCTGTTCATCCTGGAAGTACAAAAATGTACAGAGACCTTAAACAACATTATTGGTGGCCAAATATGAAAAGATGTATGGCGGAGTACATTGGATCGTGTTTGATTTACCAACAGATTAAAGCTGAACATCAGAGACCTGCAGGAACATTGCAACCCTTACCGGTTCCCGAATGAAAATGGGAACAAATAATGATGAACTTTGTTGTGGGATTGCCTAGAACAGCAAGGGGACATGATGCAATTTGGGTGATAGTTGATCGTCTAACCAAATCTGCCCATTTCCTGCCCATTAAGATGACATACTCGATGGACCAATTTGCTGAATTGTATGTGCATGAGATTGTTAGATTGCATGGAGTTCCAATCACTATAGTTTCAGATCGAGATTCTAGATTTACAACTAAGTTTTGGAAGAGTTTACATAAGGCTATGGGTACACAGCTTAACTTTAGTATAGCTTTTCACCCTCAAGCAGATGGACAATCTGAGAGGACTATTCAAACATTGGAGGATATACTTCGTGCATGTGTATTAGAATTCCAGGGTTCTTGGATTAAGTATTTATCATTAGTGGAATTCTCTTATAACAACAGTTTTCAGGCAACAATAGGCATGGCACCATACGAGGCATTATATGGACGAAGGTGCAGATCTCAATTGTACTGGGATGAACTTGGAGAAGCACGATTGATTGGTCCTAACATTGTGCAACAGACAGTGGAGAAGATTGCTCTTATCCGACACCGGATCTTGACAGCTCAAAGCCGGCAGAAAAGCTATGCCGATAGAAGACGTAGAAATTTAGAGTTTGAAATTGGTGATGAAGTGTTTCTTAAAGTTTCACCGTTCAAAGGAGTTGTAAGGTTTGGGAAGAGAGGTAAGTTGAATCCCAGATACATCGGACCTTTCTCAATCTTGAAGAGGATTGGGAAGACAGCTTATCAATTGCAGTTACCAGTCTCTATGGAGGGAATTCACAATGTGTTCCATGTTTCTATGCTGAAGAAATGTATGTAGAATCCAACTTAGGTTGTGGAACAACAAAACATTGAAGTTCATCCTACCCTTACCTATGAAGAGAAACCAGTGGAAATTCTGGACTATGCAACAAAAGTGCTACGTAACAAGGAAGTTCAGCTAGTGAAGGTGTTATGGCGTAATTAGAATGTAGAGGAGGCAACTTGGGAAAGCCAGCATGACATGATGAGCCGATACCCTGAGTTATTTAATCACTGAATTTTGAGGACAAAATTCTTTTAAGGAGGGTAGATTGTAGCAACCGGTAATTGTCAGCCTTGATTTTATTAGTAACATTTTTGTGACTCTTATTTTTATAGAATTAAGTAAATTTGATTGGTTGCTTAAATAGGTTAAAGTTGGTTAACCAAGGGCATTTGAGTAATTGTGAAGCAAGTGTTATAAATGGAGAGTTTAATGAAGGTTTAGCTGCCACTGTTCCTCATTTCCTCATTCGGAATTCAGGTCAGCTCAGCAGAGCAGATTCTTCTCCAGCATTTACCCCTTCGATTCTTCTTCGACTTAGGTGAGTTTTACTTCGATCTCTCATTGTTTTAGTGATTATAGGTAATAAATAGGGTTGTAGATGCGTATTTTGAGAATGCTGGGAGTAGGAGTTGAGTTCGATTTTGTAGTAAATTGAGAATGTACGAAGAACAGAGCCTCCAAACTAGTTTCCCTTAAATTTCTGGATAGTTTAGAATGAAGTTAAGTAATGTTGTGCTTATGTTTTAGGTGAGCCAACTCTTGAAGTAGCTTACAACCAGGAATCTCTCAGGAAAACCAGGTAAGTGGAGTATGTGTGTGTCTTCGGGCCTACATCACAAAATAATAGGTTTATGCATGCTTGAATGTTTCCAGTATGTCATGCATCATGTTTTATTGAATGAGTACGAAAATGAATTTACACGTAATGGCATGGTAAGGCATGAGTAGTTTGAATCAGACAAACTATTAAGGGAACTAATCCGCCCCTTCATCGAGAAGAGGATGTTATGACTTTGGGAAAACTGATCCACTTCCCATCGAACAGAGGGATCAGATCAGCTATTAAAGGAACTAATCCACCCCTTAATCGAGAAGAGGATGTTATGACTTTGGGAAAACCGATCCACTTCCCATCGAACAAAAGGATCAGATCAGAGAACGAACAAAAATGCAACTGAGATATGAAAGTAGAAACTGCATGATTAGGATTTATGAATTTAGTATTTCATTCATATTTACTCTACTTATTTAGCATTAGGCTAATAGATGAGTTTTGTGATGTAGGTGCTGAAGTAACTGAAGGTGAATTCTCTGAGTTTACAGAAGTCTATGAGCAGTTGATGGAGCACACCTATGCCGCGGTTTGGTGCTCTGATGAGGCGGTTTGACTAATGTCTGTATGTGAAGTCTAAATGGATGGATGTTTGTCGAAGTGTGCTGAGAATTTTAATGATTGTGATAGTTTTTAGTATTTCTGATACATTTTGAGATTTCTCGGATAATGATACATTGTTAGTTCTAACTGTGATTCTTACTGGTTTTCAAGCATTTCACTGGGTCAGGTTGTTTTAAATGATTTCAGTAAAATTTACAAGTTCTTTTAGCAGTCGGAGTTGTTCTTTGTTTAGAGTGTAGATGGTTGATATGCTGTTTTGTTGTCTATCAGTAGATGTTGTCTATCGGTGGATGTTGAGTGTTACTGTTTACCGGTAGATGTTGTCTATCGGTAGATGTTGTCTATCGGTGGATGTTGAGTGTTACTGTTTACCGGTAGATGTTATCGATCGGTAGAAGTTGTGTAACACCCGAGATTTTTTTTAATTTGAGAGAAAATAAAAGAATAATGAAATAGGTTGTTTTAATTAATTGAAAAGTAAAGTGAATAATTATTATTATTATTATTATTATTATTATTATTATTATTATTATTATTATTATTATTATTATTATTATTATTATTATTATTATTATTATTATTATTATTATTATTATTATTATTATTATTATTATTATTATTATTATTATTATTATTATTATTATTATTATTATTATTATTATTATTATTATTATTATTATTATTATTATTATTATTATTATTATTATTATTATTATTATTATTATTATTATTATTATTATTATTATTATTATTATTATTATTATTATTATTATTATTATTATTATTATTATTATTATTATTATTATTATTATTATTATTATTATTATTATTATTATTATTATTATTATTATTATTATTATTATTATTATTATTATTATTATTATTATTATTATTATTATTATTATTATTATTATTATTATTATTATTATTATTATTATTATTATTATTATTATTATTATTATTATTATTATTATTATTATTATTATTATTATGTTTTGTGTCTATCAGTAGATGTTGTCTATCGGTGGATGTTGAGTGTTACTGTTACCGGTAGATGTTG
Source organism: Begonia masoniana (assembly GCA_022432975.1). Taxonomy (NCBI): domain Eukaryota; kingdom Viridiplantae; phylum Streptophyta; class Magnoliopsida; order Cucurbitales; family Begoniaceae; genus Begonia; species Begonia masoniana. The sequence continues at coordinate 32,697,405 of CM039514.1, forward strand.
TCTATCGGTAGATGTTGTCTATCGGTGGATGTTGAGTGTTACTGTTACCGGTAGATGTTATCGATCGGTAGAAGTTGTGTAACACCCGAGATTTTTTTTAATTTGAGAGAAAATAAAAGAATAATGAAATAGGTTGTTTTAATTAATTGAAAAGTAAAGTGAATAAATTTGATTGAAATTAACCCGGGATTAGGATAATTTAATAACGGGATTTAACAGAATTTTGGAGAGGGCAAAACGATAATTGATGATTTATTAAAACGGTTATAATAGTTATTATTATTATTATTATTAATTAAATAAAAAATAATAATAACTAAAAAGACAGAATAGCTTCGGCTATTCTGTCGAGCACCCGAGCGCCGAGGGCCGAACAGGGGAGAAGGGAGAAGGCGACGCGAGGGAGGTTCGGCACCGATCACCGGCGACTTCCGACAGTCTCCGGCCAGACGAAGACGAGGAGCAGGTTTCCGGCCTTCTCCGCGCGCGAACCGAACCGGTTACCGAGTGGGGAAATTTACATAGCCAAAGCGAGTAAGTGCGGTGCAAGAGTTCAGGTAAGTAGAGGACGTTATGTTTTGCCTTCGGGCCTACACCACGGAACGGTAGGGAATTGTTGTTTGTTGATTTCTTTGCTTTGTTTGGGAATTGTTGTTGGTTGATTGCTTTTCTTTGTTTGAATTGTTAGTTGGTTGCTTTACTTGATTTGTATTGTGAGTTGGTTGCTTTGCTTTGAGGTGTCTCGAGTGGAAGAATTTCTACTCGAGAGGTACGCAACTGTGTCTCGAGTGCTACTCGAGAGGTACGCAACTGTGTCTCGAGTGCTCCTCGAGAGGTACGCAACTGTGTCTCGAGTGCTACTCGAGAGGTACGCAACTGTGTCTCGAGTGCTACTCGAGAGGTACGCAACTGTGTCTCGAGTAGAATGGACATTCTACGAGAGAGGTATGCCTACGATTAATGAAGTGAGAACGTGATACATACAACCGAGAGTAGAAACCGCATGTGATAGGATTGAGTGCATTGTTGTGTGGGGCTTGCATTGTTTGGTCATGTTGTTGTGTTGTGTGGAGTCGGGTGATTGAGTTGCCTTGTTGTGTTGTGTTGTCAAGTTGAGTGGTGTTGTGTGGAGGTGTTAGGGCGTGTGTGTGTGTGTGTGTGTGTGTGTGTTCTGTGGTGTAGGTGACGACAGGAGTACAGGTTAGAGCTACGAAGAAAGCTAGAATTGGGACGCAGTCGTTGATGTACGCTGTATGCCGGTGCGGGCAATTGTCGGGGCGACTCCACCATGGTCTTCGGAGATGTGGACTTTGTATTTTGATAGCGTATTGTAGATGTCTGTTGTTGTATATGTCTGTTGTTGTATATAGTTAAGTTAAGGGTGATATGTCGCCCTATATTGTGGTCTTTCTTCAATTAGGGTTGTTAATATTTTAGTTTAACTCTTTACTGCTATTTGGAGATTTCTCATGCCGTATGCTGGATAGTTGGTTGGTTAGGAGTATTCTGGAACTGTTTGGGGATTGAATTATTGCAGGTACCTAGCATTTTGGGAGGCGCCACTTTCAGGCGTTACTTTGCCGAAATTTTCGAGAAGGATGCCGTGGTGCTTAAAGGTTAGGATTAAGGGGAAGAGTCTAGGCAGCTAGGTATGACGTAAAGAGTTTCAGAAGATTTAGTTTTAAATCCTAGGGTGTTAGGTTTATTTTGATATGAGGTTTTAACGTGGGATTGGTTAGCTAAGTAGCGCTCCGAGCCAGGGCGGGTTTGGGGGCGTTACAAGATGGTATCAGAGCATAAATGGTCGAGTCGTTCAAATGATTACCCGACAATGCCGGCCGCCATGCAACGTGCTTCACCGACTGTAACTATTTCTTTACTCTTAGTTAGTTTACCTGTTTGTTTGGTTTAACCCCTGTTTGTTTTATGATGGTAATGAATTAGAAAATCTCGAGAGTACCGAGACGACTTTGGTGGATCCCTTAAGTTAATTCATAAAAGTAGTAAGTCATTAGTTCAAATAGCTAGGAGGAAAATTTAATAATTGTTTAAAGGTAGGAAGCCTTGGAAAAGAAAATAGCAATAGTATTAGACAGAAAGATTTGAGGGATTATAGAGTTCGAATGAAAGGAACGGACGTTAGCTTCGAAAAGTGTTTGAGTGCGTAGGGATAAGCAATATAATGTCATGGTTATTTGAAGGAAATGAGTGTCAAAGATAGGAGGGATAAGTGAGAAATTAGCTTGAGGAAACGTTAGAGTTGAAAATTAGATAGACGAGTTTGAGAGTTTAGTGATGAGTGTGTAAGTATGCAAAGGTGACGTAAGAAAGTAAGAACGTAAAAGTATGGAACTATAAAGATTATAGTTGGGGAAGTGAAACTTGAAGTTGTAGGAAATTTTCATTACTCGTAGGATATTAGGAGTACTCGGTTGATGATAGGGCGTTACAAGATGGTAGCAGAAAATTATAATTTCACAGGAATAATTATGGGAATGCACTTAGAAATAAGGTTCATGAGGGACTAAGTGCATTGAACTCAGGGAACAATTTGAGTTAAGAACTATGTTAGTGGGTGAAGAGTGAGAAGTGAGGTAAGTGAGGAAATTAGTACATTCTAATGGAGAATATTGGATAGGAATCATTTAGGGTGTCGAGTGTAAAGTCGAGAAAGAGTTAGTTTAGACTTAAGAAATTGAGTGTTTGGTAATGACTGAAATTTGGAGTTAGACAAATTGAGCATAGTGAATGTATGTACAAGGTTGATAGATTTAAGAGATGAGAGCTTTAAGTATGAGAGTTGTGTTAAAATGATTAATGAAATGTTTTGAGTGCTTAAGGAAAATAGGTACCAAAGGTGAAAATGATAAGTTCGAAATGGATAGTAAAATAGAGAGGAAGTTTAAATAGATTTTAGTGTTACGCGATTGAGCATGCCTTAAGAGTTGTTGAGATTTTTGAGCATTGGGGTGTATAGTTTAGTTAGAGTCCAAGGACTTATGAATAGGTGAGCTATGGAGGGCATAGTTAGAGAATTTAAAATTTTGGAGAGAAAACCTAGTGAAATGAGATATTGTATAAATGTTGAGAAAATTGTTAAGTATGGAGACTATGATTTGAGGAGAGATAGAAAATATAAAATGAAGGAATTTGCATGAAGAACGTTTGAGTGTATTAAGGATAAGGACTCGTATGTAACAAAGTTTGAAACCGTTATTTTCGTGATTTAGGAGATTAGTTAACTCTAATGAAAGATTAAGATAAAAAGATTAGTCATTAAAGATTTAGTGTTTCATGTGAAGTCGAGGAATTTAAAAGATATTGAATAAGAACGATACGAGTTAGAGTATGGAGCGAATAGTTGGGAAGGATTTGAGGATTTAGGATAAGATGTTATTTTGAGTTCTTGATGTTATAACATGGAGGTAGATTTTGCAGATGTAGTACCAGATGAGTTTTGTCAACACACAAAGTTAGGTGATGAGCTTGGAATGAGTAAGTTGAGAAAATGTAAGACTTTGAAGAAATAGTGAAGACATGAGAACTTGTCATTTATGGTTGGTGAGTAGAAGAGAATGGAACTTTGAGGATTTAGAGTAAGAAGGATATTGATTGAATTCTTGGGGTCACGATATTGAAGTGCGTTGAAGAATTGAGGTAGTTATGTAAGGTCAAACGATGTTAAATAATAGGACGAATAAGATTGCTCCGTAGTGATAAATTTACTAGGTGATCAAGGATTTAAGTTGAGAATTCAGTTAGAAGGGTTTGAGGATATGGATTAGATTATAGTTAGTGGACTTGTGAGTTGAGGCATGTAGTACCCGATAGGTGAGTAAGGGTATTGGGTAGGTGAGATGTGATGAGTACACTGAGAAATAACAAGGCCACAAATTTTGAGGACAAAATTTTTGTAAGGAGGGTGGATTGTAACACCAGGGATTTTTTTAATTTGAGAGAAAATAAAAGAATAATGAAATAGGTTGTTTTAATTAATTGAAAAGTAAAGTGAATAAATTTGATTGAAATTAAGCCGGGGGTTAGGTTAATTTAATAATGGGATTTAACGGAATTTTGGAGAGGGCAAAACGATAATTGATGATTTATTAAAACGGTTTTAATAGTTATTATTATTATTATTATTAATTAAATAAAAAAAAATAATAACTAAAAAGACAGAATAGCTTCGGCTATTCTGTCGAGCACCCGAGCACCGAGGGCCGAACAGGGGAGAAGGGAGAAGGCAACGCGAGGGAGGTTCGGCGCCGATCACCGGCGACTTTCGACGGTCTCCGGCCAGACGAAGACGAGGAGCAGGTTTCCGGCCTTCTCCGCGCGTGAACCGAACCGGTTACCGAGTGAGGAAATTTACATAACCAAAGCGAGTAAGTGCGGTGCAAGAGTTCAGGTAAGTAGAGGACGTTATGTTTTGCCTTCGGGCCTACACCACGGAACGGTAGGGAATTGTTGTTTGTTGATTTCTTTGCTTTGTTTGGGAATTGTTGTTGGTTGATTGCTTTTCTTTGTTTGAATTGTTAGTTGGTTGCTTTACTTGATTTGTATTGTGAGTTGGTTGCTTTGCTTTGAGGTGTCTCGAGTGGAAGAATTTCTACTCTAGAGGTACGCAACTGTGTCTCGAGTGCTACTCGAGAGGTACGCAACTGTGTCTCGAGTAGAATGGATATTCTACGAGAGAGGTAAGCCTACGATTAATGAAGTGAGAACGTGATACATACAACCGAGAGTAGAAACCGCATGTGATAGGATTGAGTGCATTGTTGTGTGGGGCTTGCATTGTTTGGTCATGTTGTTGTGTTGTGTGGAGTCGGGTGATTGAGTTGCCTTGTTGTGTTGTGTTGTCAAGTTGAGTGGTGTTGTGTGGAGGTGTTAGGGCGGTGTGTGTGTGTGTGTGTGTGTGTGTGTGTGTGTGTGTGTGTGTGTGTGTGTGTGTGTGTGTGTGTGTGTGTGTGTGTGTGTGTGTGTGTGTGTGTGTGTGTGTGTGTGTGTGTGTGTGTGTGTGTGTGTGTGTGTGTGTGTGTGTGTGTGTGTGTGTGTGTGTGTGTGTGTGTGTGTGTGTGTGTGTGTGTGTGTGTGTGTGTGTGTGTGTGTGTGTGTGTGTGTGTGTGTGTGTGTGTGTGTGTGTGTGTGTGTGTGTGTGTGTGTGTGTGTGTGTGTGTGTGTGTGTGTGTGTGTGTGTGTGTGTGTGTGTGTGTGTGTGTGTGTGTGTGTGTGTGTGTGTGTGTGTGTGTGTGTGTGTGTGTGTGTGTGTGTGTGTGTGTGTGTGTGTGTGTGTGTGTGTGTGTGTGTGTGTGTGTGTGTGTGTGTGTGTGTGTGTGTGTGTGTGTGTGTGTGTGTGTGTGTGTGTGTGTGTGTGTGTGTGTGTGTGTGTGTGTGTGTGTGTGTGTGTGTGTTCTGTGGTGTAGGTGACGACAGGAGTACAAGTTAGAGCTACGAAGAAAGCTAGAATTGGGACGCAGTCGTTGATGTACGCTGTATGCCGGTGCGGGCAATTGTCGGGGCGACTCCACCATGGTCTTCGGAGATGTGGACTTTGTATTTTGATAGCGTATTGTAGATGTCTGTTGTTGTATATGTCTGTTGTTGTATATAGTTAAGTTAAGGGTGATATGTTGCCCTATATTGTGGTCTTTCTTCAATTAGGGTTGTTAATATTTTAGTTTAACTCTTTACTGCTATTCGGAGATTTCTCATGCCGTATGCTGGATAGTTGGTTGGTTAGGAGTATTCTGGAACTGTTTGAGGATTGAATTATTGCAGGTACCTAGCATTTTGGGAGGCGCCATTTTCAGGCGTTACTTTGCCGAAATTTTCGAGAAGGATGCTGTGGTGCTTAAAGGTTAGGATTAAGGGGAAGAGTCTAGGCAGTTAGGTATGACGTAAAGAGTTTCAGGAGATTTAGTTTTAAATCCTAGGGTGTTAGGTTTATTTTGATATGAGGTTTTAACGTGGGATTGGTTAGCTAAGTAGCGCTCCGAGCTAGGGCGGGTTCGGGGGCGTTACAAGTTGTCTATCGGTAGATGTTGCCTATCGATGGATGTTGAGTATTACTGTTGAGTGGTAAATGAGAGTAGTCGACGTGTCGTTCGGCAGATGTCGAAAGGCAGATGTCATTCAGGTAGGTGCGAGCGGTAGATGTGAGCGGTGGATGTCGGTAGCGGAAGAAGCATTCTGTTTCTTTCTGCTTCTACTGCTGACACTGTTTAGCGGAAGAAGCATTATGTTTCTGCTTCTACCGCTGGGATTATTTGGCAGAGGATGTGTTTGAAATGTTAAGACATTTAAATATTCAAAACCTTTATGTCCTCGTTTCTTTGGCCGATTATTTCTATCATTTAACTGTTATATAAGTATTGTTTTAGTGATTTGTTTTAACCCTGTTTTACACAAATATTTTTCCGCTGCAAGTTTTTGATGTTTTTAAATAAATTCCAAATTTTAACTGTTGAGTGGAAATTTTAAGTTTCCCTAGAATTTTCTTAATACAATCAGAGTATGTGATTAACAAACCGGATTATTAATTTGGGGCGTTACAACATCATCAAATCTCTTATTTTACATACTACATACATATGTATGAATCAAATCAAGAATCTTATGTTTCCTGGAAGGGTAGATACTCTAAACACAATCTTATAAGATTTTTTAGACAAACAATACACACAAGTTTTCAAATTTGAGCAGTTAAAACCTACAAAAAATCACTTCTTTACAAGTGTCTGAATTCCCTTCTCACTAATGCGACAAAGCCTCTTATGCGAAAGCTTAATATCATTTGACTTTTCAGTGATATTTATTTCTTTTTTACATAACTTCGTCTAAATGCAATAAAAAGTAATGTTATTATTTCCTATTATAATTAGGGAACCTCTGATAATCTTTTATTTACTATCACCAAAATAGTTGACAAAATTTTCATCATCTAGCTTAGCAGTAGATATTAAATTCATCTACATATCTAGAACATGTCTAACATCTCTCAATGTCAACTTGAAGACTGAATTAGTTTCCAAATTAATATCACTAATTCCCACCATCTTTGATGCATTATTGTTCCCCATCTTTACTTGACCATAATTACCACTAGTGTATGAATGAGAATTATTCACTATGTGAGGTAATATCATAAGAAGCACCATAATCAATAATCCAAGTAGGCAGTTGAAGTATCAAATTCACACAATTTTCATTATAAGTAGTAATCACAATCTTCATTATAAGCAATAATCACATCACCATCAACAGTAGCTAGAGTATACTTTATGTCACTGTCATGCTCACTATCTTTCTATTTGGATTGTTCTTTCTTCCATATTCCGCGATTCCTTTTCATATGTCTTGGCTTCTTACTTTAAAAATATTTCATTGTCATTACTTTCAACTTAGATCTTCCTCTCGATGAAACCCTTTTATGTTGATATTTATTTTGAATTCGACCATGTCTTTCTTGTTTCTTACTAACAAAAGCACTCCCACTAGAAGAATGACTTGAATCCTTTCTTCTAACTTTGTCATTGTGTCACACCCGACATTTCGGCCAGGTGATTTTCTGACTATTTTCATTGTCACCCTCTTATTTAACCGTTATGATTTAAATTTAATGTTAAGACAAATTTATTACAAGTTGAGTAAAACTAGGTTGGGTGGCAGTTTAGTAATTAGAATTGATGGATTAGGTATAAATAGGAAATGGAAACCTTAAACCTCATTTTATTACCACTGTAGCCGACATTCCCTCTCGGCGATTTCTTCTCTCCCAAGTTCTTGCTCTCGGCTACCAGAACTTCCCTTTACCGACGGCTGGTTTCGAGCTTGCTCTTCTCTGCAAATCCACACCCGAGGTATGAAATGGACAATGTAGTCATTCATTAGTAAATAGAGCTCTGTTTTCAGCTCGGCACTGAGTTCGGATATTTTTAGCAGTGGCCGAGTAGTTTAAGACTTTTCAAAATCTGAGAGTAGAAATGTCATCCTGAATCGATTCTGAACATTTTAAGTAACCAACTCGGATTTAACCAATGGTAAAACCTGTCCACCTAGTTTCGGATTTCAGACTGCAGTGTGGCAAACAGAGGAATCGGAATGACTTTAGCTATTAGATCCTAGGATGGTTTATGATTAGGACTATTAGGACTTTGTTTTAACTACTGTAATGTACATGTTTTAGGTGAAGAAGTTTAAAGGAAAGAAGCTCGGATTGCTAAGGAATCCAGGTAAGTGAATGTATTAAGATTTCCGGCCACTAGGGCCCTACACCGCAAGGGTATTAGGAAATCACTGAGATGTTAGCTTATTGACTATGATTTGTTATTTCCACGATATGAAGAAGTTGTGTAAGTAAATGTAAAGTTACAGGATGTTTTACTTGTCCTCATGATATGACTTCTCTCTATGAACTTTATGTCTATGCACTGTGTCCCTGTTATGATTAAGTTGAGAATATGAAAAGCAAATGTAACCAAGATTAAGTGCAGAGCGGGGAAAGACTATGTTATGCATGACTCGCGAATTCTCCCACTGGTGGAGGCCGAGTTAATGATATGTATGACTCGCGAAATCTCCCACTGGTGGAGGCCGAGTTAATGATATGTACGACTCGCGAAATCTCCCACTGGTGGAGGCCGAGTTAATGATATGTATGGCTCGCGAATTCTCCCACTGGGGAGGCCGAGTGATGTATCATGATTGCCGCGATAGGCAAATGATTATGTACGACTGCCGCGATAGGCAAATGACTATGTACCCCTGTCTTCCTCCCTCGTTCCCTGCCTTAATACATGTTATGTAAATGATAAAGATGAACATGAATGAAGAATGGTTTATGAATTATGTCTCTTTAAATTGTGTACTCATGTATATCTGTCAGCATGCATTCCTTACTAAGCATTAGGCTTATAGTTAAACCTTATGGTGTAGGTGAAGAAGGTTCAGGTGAGGATGTTATGTTCAAAGAGGATGCTTAAGGCTGGTTGCTGGAGGATGCCCAAGGTGACAGTGCGGGACTGGAGAGGCGATTTGTGACCCCTGGTTAAGACTCTTATGTTACAGTATGTTTGTGATTACCCGGATCTGTAAGTATGGTACGATGGCTGCACGAACCGGAACCCGGATGGCGGTACGTCCGCGCGGGCGAGCCGGAAGGTGACGGGTCGTAAAGAGGGGGTCGTCACAATCCCACAGCGCTTGGGGAAGTATGTGGAAATGAAACATATGTAAAGAGACCCTTCCAACATAGCAAGACGCGTTTTGGAGCACAATTGGCAACGGATCCCATAAGAACTCCGAAGTTAAAAGTGCTTCGGCGAGAGCAATTCCAGGTTGGGTGACCTTCCGGGAAGTTCTCGCCAAACAAAGCCGTGAGGGGAGGATATTGGGCTACGGCCCAATCCCCAGAGCGGACAATATCTTGCTGGGAATAGGGGTCGTTACAAATGGTATCAGAGCCTGTACCCAACCGGTATTGTGGCCAACGAGGACGTTGGGCCCCCGAGGGGGGGTGATTGTGATGACCCGGATCTGTAAGTATGGTACGATGGCTGCACGAACCGGAACCCGGATGGCGGTACGTCCGCGCGGGCGAGCCGGAAGGTGACGGGTCGTAAAGAGGGGGTCGTCACAATCCCACAGCGCTTGGGGAAGTATGTGGAAATGAAACATATGTAAAGAGACCCTTCCAACATAGCAAGACGCGTTTTGGAGCACAATTGGCAACGGATCCCATAAGAACTCCGAAGTTAAAAGTGCTTCGGCGAGAGCAATTCCAGGTTGGGTGACCTTCCGGGAAGTTCTCGCCAAACAAAGCCGTGAGGGGAGGATATTGGGCTACGGCCCAATCCCCAGAGCGGACAATATCTTGCTGGGAATAGGGGTCGTTACAATGTTAAAGGATATGGTAGCTTAAGTAGGATGAGATTATTTTAAAACGTTGAGCTTTGAAACTGTCTAGTGGATCACTGAGTTAGGGAATGATTATATAGATTTATAAATGATCTGTTGCTTAAGTCTTCCGCTATATGCATTTTGAATGAGTTGTGTTTTCTTTCTGTTGGGAGGAGTTATTTGATGATTTAGTGTTCTCTACCGTAAGACGGAAGCTGGATGAGGCAATCTTCCGGTTGACGTCATCGGCAGATGCCGAGAGTTAATTGTTTGATGGTTTAGTCTTCCGGCTGACGTCATCGGCAGATGCCGAAGGGTAGTTGTTTGTTGGTTTAGTCTTCCGGCTGACGTCATCGGCAGATGCCGAAGGATAGTTGTATGATGGTTTAGTCTTCCGGATGACGTCACCGGAAGATGTAAAATGTGTTTTGTCGTTTAGCGACCAGAAGATGTAAAATGTGTTTTGTCGTTTAGCGACCGGAAGATGTAAAATGTGTTTTGTCGTTTAGCGACCGGAAGATGTAAAATGTGTTTTGTCGTTTAGCGACCGGAAGATGTAAAATGTGTTTTGTCGTTTAGCGACCGGAAGATATAAAATGTGTTTTTGTCATTTAGTGACCGGATGATGTTTTAATTTAGCACGCGAGGCCCACGTGCCCACCGGAAGATGTCTCCTTTTAGGTGATGTTAAGCGAGTCACGCGTAATGCACGTGATGACCGGACGACTAAGTTTCTGAGGGTTGTCAACGCATGCAACCCATGCAAACTCGAGTGGTATTTTGTTAAGAGAATTGAGGGCACTTCCTCTTTTCCCGAAATTGTCAAGAAACCGATGACCGAGTCCAGTCGCTCGACTCTGTGAAAGTTTGAGCCGACGAGGCGTGGGAAGTTGGGCATGAGAGGGTTCGTCTTCCTTAATGGTTCTACGTCTCTATTACCAGTTTAGAAAAAAAAAATATACATGTAAAATGTGAAAGTCTGTTGAGAGATAGTAAGTGAATGTAATAATAGTAAAAGTCAAGCAAACGATTAATGAAAGGATATGAACACGTGACGGCTCCTGGCCGGGGTCGTTACACATTGAGTAAACGATTTTTAACCATATCAAGAATTAATTTACCATCTAGGTTGCTAACTAACCACAAGTGTTTTCCAAATGTTTCTTTAGTGTCTAACATAGAACTAAGGTAATTCGTTATTTAATGTGACACTCATACGCAACAACTGATTTATTGAATTCTGAAACTCACTTATGTGCTCGTTAATACTGCATCCATTAAAGTATTTTAAATTCATAAGTCTTTTAATTATAAGAAATTTATTCTAAGCTCTTTGACTTTCAAACATTGATTGTAAATTCTTCAACAATCGATCAGCTCTACTCTATGCAACACTACTATGAAACACGCTTGCATTGACCCAATGTCTGACATAAGCGACACATGTTCGATGCATCAATTCTCAATTTCTATGTGTCTTGCCTCTCGGTCTCGTCATATCCCCATTAATTGGCTCATAAAAATCTTTTAAAAAACATATTTTGTATCATAAGTTTTCTTATATAATAACGGTATGATTTCAATTATATCATTAAACTCAAATACTCAGTCATTTTAATTCACACGAGAATATAAAGTTGCAAATTTTATTTACTGTGGCAAAACTTGACCAAAATTGACTATCAAGAAACTTGGCTTTGATACTACTTGTTAAAAAAATGGTCTATAACAATTCGATTATGCATATAATAATTTCATATTTCCCTCTTTGTGTGATTAAAAATAGAATACTATCCCAATTAATAATATGGCGTAAAATAAACAAGAAAATAATGAGACAAAATTTAACCTGGTTCGACAATTTACATATATCCACGAGAACAAAATATGAAATGATCTTGGGTACACAATAGTCTTTTCTAGAATAAACTAGAAGAAATGACATCAAGAACTTTAATCTCGAGAATCAATATTATGTGCAAATAAGAGAAAAATAGAACGATCTCACAAATTGACTAGTAACACAACCCAAGTGATTTGTACTCTTCAATAATCAAAACTCGTAGAATTGTAGATCTCGTCAACTCGAAGAACACTCTAAAATCTTGGTTGAAATGAAGAAGAATAGCTCATTCAATCTAGCACGTCAAGATTTAAAAAAAAAAACCTGAAGAAAAATCTCTTTTTTTCTTCCCTCTCTCTCTCTCTACCCGAATCTCACTTTTCAATTCTCTCGGTCATTTTTTCTCTAAATTTAATCTACTTTTAAAACACTCAATTATCTTACTCTTTATTTTATTTTTTCATTACGTGGACCCACCTCTAAATAGAGGCGGAACCCAACAGAAAAATACCACATAGTCAGTCCATGAGGATAATAACTAAGTGCAATTAACAGATGAAGCCTCTATTAAAGAGAAACATATAGGCATGCACGAGAGCCAAATAGGAATTAGAAGTTATAAAAATCTTTCTCACACCTCTTGGAACCTTAACACAACCAAAGGAGAACTTCCATTACCAACACAAATGAGTAGACAAAGCAATAAAACAGAACAATAACTCTAAAAAACATACAAAACAAGGCCCCACACAAATCAATACACACATAAGTCGGAGAATTATTAAACAAATTTACAGTTTTAATATAGAAATCACTAATTATACTCATTGCCTGGGAATAGATGTGTGAATATATATTATATACTATTTTGATTTCGAAATGGTGAGAAAATTTGAAGCAAATTAACTTTAAAAAAAAAAAAAAAAAGGAAACTTAACTGACCACGTGCGTAGCGCGTGCGACGATTTACTTGGAAAGAGGCCTATAAATACCGAAATCTGTGGCCGAAAAACGCCTCAGCAAGCAGACCTCAAAAATTGCCCAAAGGTTTGGTCTCTTTCTCTCTCTCTCTCTCTCTCTCTCCTGTTGTTTGCTTTCAGATCCCGACCTAACACTTGCCCTAGATCGCAGCCATGTCGTCCAAGCAAGGTATGATTCCGTCTTTCTCTGCGTTTCTTTTCAATTTTTCGTGTTCTATTTCTTTTTATTGATAAAAGTGTGTGATTTTCACTTTGATTTGATTAGAAATTTAAGCTATTCACCTGATTGTGTAGGTGGAAAAGCGAAGCCTCTGAAGCAACCAAAGGCTGAGAAGAAAGAATATGATGAGGTATTTTTTATTCTTTATTGAATTCGTAGATCGCAGCTATTGATATGTGACGTAGTCTGTGTTGAATTTGATTTTTTTATGGTCGATTCCTATCTTTTCATTGTCTTTTTTTTTTTTTTTGTTTCCATCTTTGCTTAGCTTGTTGTTGGATGAGGTCCATGCTTCTTCCCTTTTAGATGTATTTTTCTCAATATTCGGTCATCGGATCGAAAGTGGGTTGTTATATGTTATTATTTATTTAGCTAGTTGATGAAAGCTGTAACTTTATCAATACCTGTCCATATACCCTGGCAGTTTATTATTATTATTTTTTTGTTATTGTTTCATTAAATCATCTTGTTGCAAATTTCAATATTTATTTTGTTTCAAAACCTTCAATATTGTTGATTGGTCAAAACTGATGAAGGGAATACTTTTTTTCTCCCGAAAGTTATTACAATCTTTAATTGCCAATTACTGTGGGACTTCTGTTTGTCTCGTTTATCTATGGCTCAGCAAGCAACTCCATCTGTACTTGTATGACTATGCAATCCACATTAATCAGTCCCAATTTTTTGACTGCTTATATCTGTGCTAGTTCAATTCTTTATTGTAAGTGCATCTGTTAAATCATTCCATGATTTTAATGTCACCTCCCACCTCAATTTCACATAGAGTGCCTGCCTACATTTGACCTCATCTCAAGCATAGGGACCCTCGGTAGCAGCATAAGTAGAATTTAGCAATTATGCTGGTTGTAATGTCTCTTCAATTCATTAAGCAATGTCAACAATTGACAAGTTAAAGTTTTGAGGCTTCTTGTTTTTGGCTTCTTGTTAGCTAAATTTCCCCATGTTTAGCCATTTAATATAGCTTGTAAAATTACACCCTATAAGCTTTTCAGCATTTAGGTCGTTTAGTTGGTTTTCAGTAATACACAAGTCCGACAATCTAAATTCACTTGCACAGGTCGATATGGCCAACATCCAAAAGAAGAAGGATGAGGAAAAGGTAAGAACTTGATTCTTAACTTTACTTTAATGTCTCTTGATAAGTAGCATTAACAGATTCCAAACTAAAATATGAAATTTTCTTGCAAAAAAAAATTGAAACGTACAGGCACTGAAAGAGCTAAGATCGAAGGCTCAACAGAAGGGGAACTTTGGAGGCGCTGGGCTCAAGAAAAGTGGCAAGAAATAAGTATTTTTAAAATAATCATATGGTCAAATGGACTTTTTAGATTCAATTTTTAGTCACGTCACGTCATATTAGTGGGATTTAATATGATGATCGTCTGGCATTCTTGTTTGGACGAATGTGTTTCCTGTTTGCTTCTTCCAAAGTTGTGCTATTAAGAAACTTGCTATGGATGATTTTAATTACTATTTGCACGTTTTACTTGAATATATTGGCTTGTTGTTGCGTTGTCTCTTTTATCCTTGCTTATCATACCTACAATATTTAAATCAAGCGAAAGTTAATCATATTAAACGAGTTAGAAATATAATATTATCATTGTCAATGTAAAAGCAAATATTGAACAATCTTGGTTGGTTTTGGATTCAACTTAAATAGCCTAATCAGTCCATTGAAAACTGAGCCGACCTATCCAGAGCAAGCACTAAAGTAGAACCAAGGCAAAAAAATTAATTCCATTCACCATCATAGAATGGAAAAAGGAACAAGTTTAAGCTTCTAAGATTCCAATTTGCAAGACCATGAAAATATCAACCCTCTAAGCTCTGGAAACAGACAATGCAATAGAATCAACTTCTCTATCTCCGTTGAAATACAATGTGCGCCATAAATATTTCGTAGTTTTTTGCCTGACTGTGTGACTGGCTGACTGCAACTATTTGTTGTACAGCTATTTCTGTTCAGGCTTATCTGTTTCCTCTTTCTCTGGGTCTTCCTCTTCTTCTCCCTTCTTCTCTTCATCTTCTTCATCTTCTTCCGGAGGATCGGCTGGCAATGGAGGAGGTAAGGGAGTTTTCATAGGGCTGAATTGAGGGAATATATCGGGTCGCCGACCTGGTTTAGGTCTTTCCCATTCCTACGATGTCAAGAAAAAATTGTACCATGAAAAGGAATTGCATCAAACTAATGAAAAATCAATAACTTTGGAACACAGAAGTGGATGCCAATGCTTGTAATAAAGTTCACTTAGCCACACATATATAGTTTTGCACAATGAAATTGTTGAATCTGTAACAAGGAAAATTCAACCAATCAAAATAGCTCTTAAATTTTTGTAGATTTTCCCTTTTCGCTGAGATGTAAGTTTCTTCAAAGTTCTATACATTTGACTTGTACATTTCAGATACAACTTTAATTACCAGTAAAAAAAATATCTACTATTCACCCACTACATCCAACCAATTCATCATTATTGATTTATAGATTTGTATTAAAAAGAAAAGTAAACAATTTACAAGATGAGCTCGATAAAAAGCTCAAATACTCAAATCTAGTATCTTTACAATGAGTCTCTTATCCATCCTAAGGCTTCCCCACCAAAATAAAAATAAAAATTACAGAAAAGAGTTTCCCAATCGATTCTAATCTAAAGTACCTTCCAACCTACATTAGTCTAAATTTTACCAACTGTATTAAGAAGTGAACCCCTCTAATGGATGTAACTTATTAAAACTACAAACAACTAAGACGGGGAAAAAAATTAAAGGGGGCCTTATTTACGGAAAATTATATTCATGACTCCATTGATGACAATGTCTTTACCACGGTTTAATTTCTCCTCATACAATCGCTGTAAAAATAAGTCTCTCTCATCACTCAGTTGTTTGAAACTACTACTTTAACGATTAAAATGAAAGTAAACAATGTATTACTGTCACAGTGATCACACATTTTATCCCAGAGTATTATTTGAATCTGTCTCCTCTCCATTATTAATATCTATCTAGCATGATTGAGTTTCACTTCTTACAAATGAATTAGAAACCAAAATTGAGAAAGGTTAAGTTTTTCACCCTTCGATTCTCCCAACACTACTACTTTTCAGGTGAACGCAACGAAAAAAAAAAAGAAAATTATGACTGCATCCAAGATTTCCCTCACCTACCTCATTGTAGGATCATTCTCCCATTGAATTTTCACGTCTATCTCAAATATCTACCATGGTTTAGTTTCTCCTCCTATAATTGCATTGAAACCAAAATTGGGAATTAAGCCTTTCATCTTTAATATGTCATACCAAACTACAATTTCTCAGCTAAAAATAACAAATACAATGAATTTCTGCACATGGGATTTCCCCTTGTCCTGGTAGTAATTTGAATCAAGCTCCTCTCGATTTTTCACATTGACCTCGACCTATCATGGTCGAGCTTCTCCTTCTACAAATGCATTCAAACCATAATAAGGATAGTTCAAGTTTTTCATAATTCTCTCGTCGTTCAGAACTGCTATTTTTCAGCTGAACTTAACTGAAAAATAAAAGGACTTCACTCCGTCATTAATGTAATCTGAAAATGCCTCTTTTCGATTTTTTTTTTCACAAACAACTAAATAAAAGAACCTCGCTAAAATAAACATAGAGCGAGAAAGCTCACAATAGGAAAATCAAGTGGAGAGCGACGAGTCATCTTTTCCTCTTCGGGAGCCATACGAACGACATGGTTCTCAGAGCGGCGTCCCTGAGGCATTCCCGGCGTCGCGCGAAAAGCAAGAGAGCGTTTTAGAATAAAGGCGCAACAAGGATAAGGTCGAGAAAATCTCCCACAAATAGATGAAGATGGAGGAGGAGAGGAAGAAGAAGAAGAAGAAGAAGAAGAAGAAGCAGCAGCAGAAGAAGTTGCCGGTGAGAGGGAGTGAATTGCTGGCAAAGACAGCGAGAGACTCAGGACCGCCATTATTGGGGTTTCGCTTTGGTTTGCAACTGCAACCGCGACCTTTCCTCGCGAAGAGTTGGATTACTCACCAATCGACTATTGGACGGAAGAATTCGGAGCATATTCACTTATCGAGCCGGGTCAAGCCCGTTATGATTTTTAGCTAAATAAAAATAAACCTAAGAACAAGTATGGAATACATAGAATGTGATATGATGGTGTTTCTTGATAATTCCTTGAAAATAGTTATTGCATGGTATATTTTATGAATATTATTTTTAAAATTTGGTGATTAATTAAATAAAATAGTTATATTTTGTTACATAATGCTATAACATTGCGCACATTATGCATAAAATATAAATTCTTGATCTTTTTAAGGAGATATTCATTTCAAATTTATATTTATTGTAGATTGATGCTGAAAATAAGGCAATTTGATCTTAAAGAATAAAAGGAAGGACTACAATCAAACACAAAATGAAGAGTCTAAACAAGAAAAATAAATGAAATAAAAATGAATCTAATTTGATTTTCAAAATTAAAAATAGATAGCATAGAGAAGAAAATGAATCTTGATAAAAAGAAAAAATATGGACAAAGAAGATTTGAAGGAAACGAATATTTTTTGAAATTTAAAATGAGAAGATTTGAAGTGAGATGAGGATTTGAAAGCTTTAAATATAGTCAGCAAATTATAAGAAAGATGGGAGCAGAGTAGAAGGCCTGAAAGAGCTGAAGAGAAATAAATACAAATAGAAGAGAAAGTCAGAAGGAGAGGAAACCCGAAACGACATATTGCTTCAACATTGCGGCCAACATCGCATCACAGAGAAAATTTTCATATTTTTTCTGTTTTGCATGATAATTTTTATGATTAATATGTTGATTTTTTTCTTCTTTTACAGGCTAAATATTTAGCGGTTGCGATGAGAGAATACTCAATTATGTTAATTTATCTACTTTTATTATGATTTGTTACATAAACTAGTTTAAATAATTTAGTATGATTTTATTATTTATTTTATTCAGTGTTGGAAAGCATGAATAAATATTAAGACTATTATTATACGTGATTGTAAATAGAGTTCATAAATATATTAAATTGTGTGAAATTGAACATTTTCATATCGAAGTATTAATTTTATATGACTAATTAAAATTGTGATTAATTGAGTTTATTATAATATTTGAACCATGTACTATACACTTTTTTTCAATTCACCTTCTGTACTAAAAAAACCAGCAAAGTGAACCTTGTACTGTTATTCCGTTATCAATTTAAACCTTTTAAACATTTCCGTTAAACCCCTACGTTAATGCACGTGCAGACTAAATAATCAAAAGGAAAAACACTTATCATTTCCAGACGAAGCCCTAAATCCCCAATTCCTCTTTGATTTCCCCATTCCAGACGAAATCGCGAGCTCTTCTCTGCTTTCCAGACGAAATCACGAACTCCATCCAGAGCGCTCCAGTCCGAAATCCTCCCTCCCTCTCCGTTTTTCCCATTTTCCAGTTTCCAGAGCAAAGCTCCAGCCCGAAAGTCATGAAGCTCCGATTTTTCCAAAAAGCACTCGACGCTCCTACGAAGCTTCGATTTTCGTTTCCCTCTCAGGTTTGTTATTGTTTTTTTTTTTCCTCCTCCTTTAACAATGATTAAGACTTTGAATCCTAAGTTTCTAATAATAAGCTTAAGTTGTTAAGTTTAAATGGAAATTATTGTTCTGTGTTTATGCCAGATAGGCAACCCTCTCCGTTTTTTTTTCCATTTTCACCGTATGTTCATGTTGTGGTGTGTCATTGTCAAGGAATGATTCAGTAGCCTTTATTTGAGGAAAATGAATGGAAATTGTTGTTCTGTGTTTATGCTAGACAGGCAACCCTCTCTGTTTTTCTCATTTTCACCGTATGTTCGTGCTGTGGTGTGTCATTGTCAAGGAATACTTCAGTAGCCTTTATTTGAGGAAAATGAATGGAAGCTGTTGTTCTGTTGTTGTCAAGGAATATTTTCATTATTTCTGTCTTTTATTGTATTGATATGGCAAATTGTATTAGAACCACCTTTCTGCGTTGATTCTGTTGTTGTCAATTGAACTTTTTTTTTTCTTCGCAGTTTGATTTTTGAAGTTTTGAACTGTTTGGATTTTATTATTTACGCTTGGTTTTTTGTTTAATTTTCATCGGTTTGATCACTTTGTTGGCTCGATTGTGGAAACTTTGATTGGTTCGAAGATTATTATGTAATTTCCAAACTTTGATTGGTTCGAAGATTTTTTATTGCTTGCTTGCCTTTGCATAGTATGAATTAATTGATTGTCATTGTGTCTAACAAGAAATTCCAATGGCTGAATTTTCACTGGAATTCAATTTTGGTGGTAAATTTGTCTTAAGAAAGGGCGCACAATATGTGGGAGGTAAAAAGGAAGTTGTTGACAATTGTGATGGAGACTTATTATCCATAATTGAGATCCATGATATGTTGAAAGAGATAGGAGTACTTAAATGGAAGGAGCTACATTATTGTGTGCCGGGGTGTGGGATGACAAAGGGCTTGAGGAATCTCAGAACTGACGAAGATATACTTGCAATGGTAAAATCGGTAAATTATAAGAGATATGTGAAAGTATATGTGGAAGACATCGACAACAAGGACCAAGTTGGTGAAGGGAGTAGTAGTGTCTGTGGTGAGGATGAAATTCTTGGTAATTTAGCTATGGTTGTTTATGATGGGGATGCTGATAATGAGGAGGATGCTGAAAATTTTGAGTACGATGAGTTTGAAATGGAAGATGATGAGTATGAGGATGATGATGAGGATGAGGATGAGGAAGTTGAC
Source organism: Begonia masoniana (assembly GCA_022432975.1). Lineage (NCBI taxonomy): Eukaryota > Viridiplantae > Streptophyta > Magnoliopsida > Cucurbitales > Begoniaceae > Begonia > Begonia masoniana. Next base: position 32,717,144 of record CM039514.1, read on the forward strand.
GATGAGGAGGATGATGGTGTGGATGATGATGGCAAGGATCATGAGGATGATGATGGCGATGATGATGGTGTGGATGATGATGGCGAGAATCATGAGGAGGATGATGGTGATGTGGAGCAGGTACATGTCAATGTCAATAGTTATGAAGAAGAAGGAAGTGAAGGTAGCTTCGACAATGCTGCTGATTCAAAAGAAGGTAAGATACCTTTGGATCTTGGCATGACTTTTAGTTCATTGGCAAAGCTCAAAGATATTGTGAAGAAATACGCTGTTAAGCATGGTTATGGGATCCGGTTTACAAAAAGTAAGAAGACGAGACTAAGAGCAGTATGTATGGATGGTTGTCATTGGGTGCTGCATGCATCCAAATTAAACAGCGAAGAAAGTTTCCAAATAAGGATGCTCAAGCATAATCACAATTGTGCACGGATAGTGCGGAATAGAATGGCTTCATCAAAGTGGATTGCTCAGGAGTACTTACCGAGGTTTAAGAGCCAACCAGATTGGAATATTTCATCCATTATTGAAACTGTGCAGAGGGAATTAGGCGTAACCATTACACCGATCTTGGCTTACAGAGCCCGACGCAAAGCTAAGATGATGAATGATGGTAATGCAGAGGAGCAATACAAACTTTTATGGCATTATGCAGCTGAGATTCGCTGGTCCAATCCTGGCAGCACATTCGTCGTTGAATTACAAGAGGTACCTCAGTCACAATCGCATAGATTCCAGAGAGCTTACATGTGTTTACGTGCATGTAAAGACGGATTGTTAGCTGCAGGAAGACGGTGACATGTTTGGATGGGTGTCATTTGAAAGGAGCCTGTACAGGACAACTACTTACAGCTGTATCGATCGACGAGAATGATGGATTATATCCAGTAGCCGTTGCGGTCGTGGAGAGTGAGTGTAAAGACTCGTGGAAATGGTTTCTGCAATAATTGTTGAATGACATAATAAGGGCCGACAATCTAACATGGACTTTCATGTGTGATCAACAAAAGGTATTACAAAAAATTTCAATTTACATTATTTGCTTTTAATTTTATAATTATTACCTTTTTATTTTTGCAGGGGTTGGTTCCTACTTTGGAGGAGCTGGCGCCCCATCATGAGCATCGATTTTGCTTGAGGCACTTACACAGTAATTTCAAGAACAAGTTTCCTGGGAAAATGTATAAGGAAGTCATATGGAAAGCTTCAATGGCGACAACGGAACAGGCATTCAAGCGAGAAATGAAGAAATTAGAAGCAATGAACAAGGCAGCATACATAGCTTGGAGTAAAACAGATCCAAAGTATTGGTCGAAGCATGCCTTTAGTCTGATTTCAAAATGTGATATGAGGCTGGAAACCTTAAGTGAGTGTTTTAACGCTTTGATTTTGCCTACTCGGGACAAGCCTATTTTGACTTTATTTGAGCAGATACGGAAGATTCTAGTGACAAAAATACCAGAGAAGCAAAAAGAAATGCAGGAGTGTACAGGATTTCGCATAAAAACTAAGCTTACAAAGTTAGAATATGCTTCACGAAACTGGTCCCATATAGCTGCAAGAGGGAGTCGGTTCGAGGTCTCTAACGGCAATGAGCAATATACCATGGACTTCAATACTCTAAGTTGTAGTTGCTTTGCGTGGACTCTGATGGGAGTTCCTTGTGTTCACTCAATTCCTTTCATAAGGTATTTGAGACGAGATGTTGAGGAGTATGTGCACGAACATTACCATAGACGAACCTTCTTATATATGTATTCCCACTACATTGCTCTGGTTAATGGGATGAGTATGTGGCCAGATATTCCTTCACCTACAATCATCCCACCATTACAAAAAAAAAAAAAAACAGCCAGGTAGACCACGGAAGAAGAGAATTAGAGACGCCGATGAGCCTGAAAGCAGTACAAATGTCTCTAAAAAGAATAGAGTGATGAGATGCTCTAAGTGCAATAGGGTGGGACATAATGTCAGGAGGTGCGAAGGAGTTAATTCTAACACATCTACACCAACTACACGTGGAGCTGTAAGCGGAAGGGGAAGAGGCCGAGGAAGAGAAAGAGTGTAACGACCCCGTTTCCCAGCAAGATATTGTCCGCTCTGGGGATTGGGCCGCAGCCCAATATCCTCCCCTCACGGATTTGTTTGGCGAGAACTTCCCGGAAGGTCACCCAACCTGGAATTGCTCTCGTCGAAGCACTTTTAACTTCGGAGTTCTTATGGGATCCGTTGCCAATCGTGCTCCAAAACGCGTCTTGCTATGTTGGGAGGGTCTCTTTACATATGTTTCATTTCCACATACTTCCCCAAAAGATGTGGGATTGTGACGACCCCCTCATTACGACCTGTCACCTTCCGGTTCGCCCGCGCGGACGTACTGCCATCCGGGTTCTGGTTCGTGCAGCCATCGTACACATACTTATACATCCGGGTCATCACAATCACCCCCTCTCAGGGGCCCAACGTTCTCGTTGGCCACATTTCTGGTTGGGTATAGGCTCTGATACCATTTGTAACGACCCCGTTTCCCAGCAAGATATTGTCCGCTCTGGGATTGGGCTGTAGCACAATATCCTCCCCTCACGGCTTTATTTGGCGAGAACTTCCCATAAGGTCACCCAACCTGGAATTGCTCTCGCTGAAGCACTTTTAACTTCGGAGTTCTTGTGGGATCCGTTGCCAATTGTGTTTCAAAACGCGTCTTCTTATGTTGGGAGGGTCTCTTTACATATGTTTCATTTCCACATACTTCTCCAAGCGATGTGGGATTGTGACGACCCCCTCATTACGACCTGTCACCTTCCGGTTCGCCCGCACGGACGTACCGCTATCCGGGTTCCGGTTCGTGCAACCATCGTAACATACTTACACATACGGGTCATCACACGAGAACACCCAAAATCAGCTAGTGATTGGAGCCCAATTCGACTAATCATCCTCGGCCTCGAACAGAATCGAAACAGGGCAAGAAAACAGGCCTTATCGATCGGTTCGTGCATGGAGACAACTGGAACCTACTCACCGCCATCGTCTGGCCAGAGAACGTCAGAAATCGCGGTGGTCGTCGGAGGAGGGACATCGCTCGGGCTCTCTCTCTCTCGTCGGGAGCTCGAGCTGAAGAAGCAAAATAGCTTCTTCGTGAAGCCATTCTGTTTCTTTAAAAAAATTTATTATTTTTATTTTTGTTAACCAAATTACTAAATCGCCCTCACGTGTTTGAACTCCCGTATTTACGTTAAGTTCGAGCCCCCCTCGACCTAAAATTTTTGAAATCCTCTTCCAAATAAAATCTTAAGTTTTAATAAAATAGCTAACTAGTTAAAATCTCTCACGGAAATTCTAACAAGACTTTTAATTTACTAGGTAAAAATTTTCGGGTTATTACAATTATTGAGGATGAAATGAGACCAAAAGACAAGATAAATAGAAATTCAAAATTGATGCATAGAAAATATGTTGCTTATATCACTATTGGGTGGATACAAATGTGTTTAACGATATTGCTACAGAAACTAAGCTGATCAACTGTGGAAGAAATTAGAATCACTATTTGAAAGTCGGAGTGTTCAGAATAAAACTCTTATAATTAAAAGACATGAATTTAAAATACTTGGATGAACATAGTATCAACAAGCACATGAGAGAGTTCTAGGATAGTGAATCAACTTCTGGGTATGGGCATCACGTTAGATGATGAATTACTTGCTTTATTTTTGCTTAGTTCTATGTTAGACAGTTGAAAAACACTTACGGTTATAGTTAGCAACTTAGCGTCAGATTGTAAATTTACTCTGGATATTGTAAAAGATTGTTTATTTAACAAGCAAGTTAAAAGAAACAATTCGAGTCATTCTTCTAGTAGAGGTGCTCTTATTAGTGACAAAGAAGAAAAATAGGATCAAAGACAAAGTAAAGATCAACATAAAAGGAGTTTATCTAAATGGAGATCTAAGTAAAAAGGAAAGATAATGAAATCTTTCATTGTTGGAAGCCATAATTTATGAAAATGAATTACAAAATATGGAAGAAAGAACAATTCAAAATGAAAGATAGTGAGCATGACAGAAACATAGAGACTACTGCAACTGCTGTTGATGGTGATATGATTACTACCTATGATGAAGGTTGTGTGAATTTTACACTTCAAGATTGTATTTGAATTGTTGATTGTGGTGTTTCGTATCATATTACATTACGTCACATGGTGAATACTTCTCAACCTAAACTAGTGGTGAGTATGGTTAAAAGATGAGAAAGGATGGTACATTGAAGATTGTGAGAATTGGTGATATTAATCTAGAAACCAATTCAAATTGCAAGTTGACATTAAGAGACGTTAGATCTATTCTAGATATTCAACTGAATTTCATATCTACTTATAAACTAGTTACTGAAGTTTTTGTCAATTATTTTGGTGATGGTAAATGAAATCTCGCCCAAGCTTCACTAGTTGTATCCAGAAGAAAGAAGACCAATAAATTTTTATTACATATAGACGAAATTATGTAAAGAAGAAATAAATATCTTCAAAAAGTCAAACGATATTGAGTTTTAGCATAAGAGGCTTGAGCACACTAGTGAGATTTTTCCTGGGTTTTAGCTGCTGGAATATCTCACATGGTTGCGTTTTTTAGTATCTTCCCCATTATAGGACGTCAACTTATTGATTTGATTGATACAGATGTTTGTGGTATGCAAGATAATGCATTTGGTGGCGCATAATATTTGGTTACGTTTATTAACAATCATTCGCGAAAGGTGTTTGCTTTTACCTTGAAAACAAAAGATCAAATATTATATGTCTTCAAAAAATTTCATGTCATGGTACAGAGAGAAACCAGAAGAAAACTATAATGTATTTGAGCTGGTAATGATGGTGAGTATAGAAGGCTATTTGAAAAATACGGTAAGAGTATGATGCTAAACTTGAGAAGATTGTGCCTAAAAAGTTCTCATTAGAATGAAGTGGTAGAGATAATAAATACAACGATTCAATATGATCAAGTTTATGTTCTATAATGCCAAGTTATCTAAATTTCTTTAGGGTGAAACTTTGAGGACTTCCATTGACTTGATTAATCTTTCTCCTTCAGCTTTGTTTAGATGGTGATGTTCTTAAACGATTTTGGTTTGGGAAATATGTCTATTACAAACATTTTAAAGTGTTTGGGCGTAGAGCTTATGTTCACGCTCCTAAAGGTGAACTACTTTCATTCCTTCTTCTTGATGGAACAAGAAGAGAAAATAGTAGCCTTTAAGAGAAATTCACCTATGCTCACAAAAGATGAATCTAATCTTCACACAATTTACTTGGATATTACTCACCAAGAAAGAGGCATGGTAACTTGAAGAACACTTCAAGCTTGGAGAAGAAAACTTCTACACGAATTTCATTCAAGGGTTTGTTGCCTTTAACAGCCTCATAAGAGTGTTTAAATAAAATTTCTTGAGTGCAATTAGGGTTACAAATGCCCTAGAAGAGATTAGTCCCAAAAAAAGACAAAAGAGACAAAGCACCATAAAGTGTGCTTGGCCAAATCGGGCAAGCAACACCTTTTGGTTTATCCAAGCCTCTTGTCTCCTTAAACCTAAGATGTTCCCCCCATCAAATACAAAATTAGCACACCTAATGTTCAGCAAACACATAAAATAAAATAAACACAAAGTTGGATTAAATGGATCTTCTAGATTCGGCCATGTGCTTTCTCCATGAAGATTGTTGGTCCCAAATTGGTCTTGGACTTGACCTCCTTGGTTTCTTCAAAATGTGCCGAGTAATTGCGGCTTCTTTTGTCTCATTTAAGCTTGGTCCTTCCTTCAAGTGGCCATAGTCCTAGAGCTTTAAGTTAACTTCAAGAGCTATGTTGCATTTGGAGAAGTTACTCGGATTGACTTCCATGCTAAGGCTCAAAGGACTCGATTGGCTTGTCTTCTCTTTGTTCCTTGCAAGTCCCTTGCATTTAAGGCTTGATTTCTCTTTCAAGTTGTCACTAAATGCTTGACCTACAAAATTAGCAAAGACGTTAGAAAACTCATTGGCTCAGAATCTTGTGAGCGAGTTCTGTGGCACATCACTAACCAATTGATCAGATTAAAGAAGATTTTTCAACACCAGTGCAAGAAAAAAGATCAACAAGAGATAGAGAGACTTCTAGGTGATACTTTTTCCATGAGTGTGTGATACTTACAGATGGGGAAGAACTAGAAACTTATTAGGAATTTATATGTCATGAAGAAAAGATAATGACAAAAAGCCATCCAAGAGAAAATAATTATTTGCATAAGAAATACATATGAATTGCTAAAGTAGTCTAAAGGCAATCAAGTTCTAAAACTAAATAAGTCCACAAGTTAAAATCTGACGACAGTTGGTCACAGCTAAGATATAAAGTTAAATTGTTATGAAATGATATAGTCAGAAGAAGGGTGTTGATTTGATGAAATTTTCTCTTTAGTTGTGAAGATAAAATGACTCAAAACAGTTTTGAGTTTAGCTGCTTGTTTGAATCTTGAGATTCAACAACTTGATGTGGAGCCTGCATTCCCTAATGGAGATTTAGAGAAAGAAATATATATGTAACAATTTGAGGGGTTCAAAGTCGAAAACAAAGGTCATTTTATTTGTAGACTAAAGAAAAGCTTATACAGCTTGAAGCAAACATCAAGACAGTAGTAAAAGAAATTTGAATCTTTCATGGAAAGTCATGGATTCAATAGAACTAATTCTAACCACTGTGTATTTATGAAAGAAGACGCTTGTAACGTCCCGTAAATTACCCTTGTCACTCTTCCCAAAAATCCCATAAAATCTTAACTTTATTTCAATCCATAGTCATACACGTTTAAAAAAAACGAATGACTTCATTCTGCGGAAGGCATACTACGTGTGGAAACCTCATATTAAACTAAATTTTTCTTTGTAGTGCTAAAATAGTAAGATCGGGTTTCGGTCGACATAGCCTCTGTAATGAGATCGGTCGACGAACTACTGACCTAAAATCGGTCGATGTCAACACTGACCTAAAATCGGTCGATGTCAACACTGACCTAAAATCGGTCGATGTCAACACTGACCTAAAATCGGTCGATGTCAACACTGACCTAAAATCGGTCGATGTCAACACTGACCTAAAATCGGTCGATGTCAACACTGACCTAAAATCGGTCGATGTCAACACTGACCTAAAATCGGTCGATGTCAACACTGACCTAAAATCGGTCGATGTCAACACTGACCTAAAATCGGTCGATGTCAACACTGACCTAAAATCGGTCGATGTCAACACTGACCTAAAATCGGTCGATGTCAACACTGACCTAAAATCGGTCGATGTCAACACTGACCTAAAATCGGTCGATGTCAACACTGACCTAAAATCGGTCGATGTCAACACTGACCTAAAATCGGTCGATGTCAACACTGACCTAAAATCGGTCGATGTCAACACTGACCTAAAATCGGTCGATGTCAACACTGACCTAAAATCGGTCGATGTCAACACTGACCTAAAATCGGTCGATGTCAACACTGACCTAAAATCGGTCGATGTCAACACTGACCTAAAATCGGTCGATGTCAACACTGACCTAAAATCGGTCGATGTCAACACTGACCTAAAATCGGTCGATGTCAACACTGACCTAAAATCGGTCGATGTCAACACTGACCTAAAATCGGTCGATGTCAACACTGACCTAAAATCGGTCGATGTCAACACTGACCTAAAATCGGTCGATGTCAACACTGACCTAAAATCGGTCGATGTCAACACTGACCTAAAATCGGTCGATGTCAACACTGACCTAAAATCGGTCGATGTCAACACTGACCTAAAATCGGTCGATGTCAACACTGACCTAAAATCGGTCGATGTCAACACTGACCTAAAATCGGTCGATGTCAACACTGACCTAAAATCGGTCGATGTCAACACTGACCTAAAATCGGTCGATGTCAACACTGACCTAAAATCGGTCGATGTCAACACTGACCTAAAATCGGTCGATGTCAACACTGACCTAAAATCGGTCGATGTCAACACTGACCTAAAATCGGTCGATGTCAACACTGACCTAAAATCGGTCGATGTCAACACTGACCTAAAATCGGTCGATGTCAACACTGACCTAAAATCGGTCGATGTCAACACTGACCTAAAATCGGTCGATGTCAACACTGACCTAAAATCGGTCGATGTCAACACTGACCTAAAATCGGTCGATGTCAACACTGACCTAAAATCGGTCGATGTCAACACTGACCTAAAATCGGTCGATGTCAACACTGACCTAAAATCGGTCGATGTCAACACTGACCTAAAATCGGTCGATGTCAACACTGACCTAAAATCGGTCGATGTCAACACTGACCTAAAATCGGTCGATGTCAACACTGACCTAAAATCGGTCGATGTCAACACTGACCTAAAATCGGTCGATGTCAACACTGACCTAAATTCTGTCAATGTCAACACTGCCCTAAAATCGGTCGATGTCAACACTGACCTAAAATCGGTCGATTATTTCCCTTTACCAGAAAACTTAACAACTTAATTAAATCGACCAGAACTCTACATCCACCTTTAACATCTGCCTATTTCCAAACATCAAAATACTAGCCTAACTCGTCCAAAATCTATTTCATCAACATCAACAAATCGGTAGAAAGACATCACGCCCGTAAAACGTCAGCTGATCGATCGCCCTCCTTGGCGATCGATCGGCAAGCTCTCTAGACTTTAATTCCAGAGTGCTGTTTCCTTACTTTTTCTTCACACATCACCTCCCCCCCCCCCCCCCCCCCTCATTTCTCTTTTCCACTAACTATACTAAAACATCACAATACACATCCATAACTGAAGTTCATCAATATTATCAAAACGTCAATATTTTCTAGCTAATCACCCATCAGCCCAGATAAACCCCCTGTACATTTGTCAAACCATTTCTCCTGTCATACCAAAATCTCAAAATACTTATCCTCTTGCTCCCACGTGTCGCCTCGACTGCTCATCGCACTCCCACGGGCATTCTTCTTCAACCTGTAGGTTCATCTAGTGGAGGGACATCTTTCACATCTTCTTCGAGGTCACCTATACCATAAATACGCCTATAAGATAAATCTCAGTAAATTCTACGCAAATGTCTATGCATGAACATGTATATGCAATTTTTATGAAGGCCGTCTATTCATTTCATTTTCAGTACGTGAAATTCTTTGGTTATCGAAGCATATCACTCGGCAGATGGATAGGGCACATCAAGCGGTTAGATAACTCGCACCATCTGAAGGGAGAAAAACCCGCTCACCATGGAACACCAGGTCTTAACCTCACCCCGATAACCACCATGCATAGGGTTGTTTACCTGATACTTTACTTGCATTTCTTACATTTTCATTTTCATAAAATCAATGTGTGTGATGACCCAAATGGACACGTATGAGAAGGAACCACCCAGTGCTCCGCGAATCCCGAGTGGGACTTGGGCCGGAGGGTGACGTGTTGGGTTAAAACTCTGCGGATCCCGGGTGGGACTTGGTCCGGAGGGTTCGGTTGTAGAAAGGGGGGTCGTCACAATCCTACATTGCTTGGGAAAAGTATGTTGAAATGAAACATATGTAAGGAAATCCTCCCAAGATAGTAAACGCGATTTGGAGCACAATTGACAACAGATCTCATAAGAACTTCGAAATTAAAAGTGCTTTGGGGAGAGTAGTACCAGGTTGGGTGACCGACAGGGAAGTCCTCGCTAAACAAAGCCGTGAGGGGAAGATATTGGGCTGCGGCCCAATCCCCAGAGCGTACAATATCTTACTGGGAAAATGGGTCGTTACAAATGGTATCAGAGACTGTACCCAACCGGAAATGTGGCCAACGAGGACATTGGGCCCCCCAGGGGGGGTGTGTAGCAACCCCGGAAGGGATCGTCACATAATCCGTATCTTTCTTAATCATTTAATCCTTATTACTCACACATGATTCATTATTAACAGTGTGTTTCTTTTTTTTAAACATAATTTAACTAAAGATGTTATATGCGATTCGCTAAGCCTCAATCGGCAAAGGAAAACATTACATATCTGCCGGCGGGCAGTACAATGTGTATCGGCTAGTGAAGGGAAAACTTTAAGTTATAGACTGCATCTACCGATAGAAGAATGTACCACATCTACCGGTCACTAGACGACAAACCACGTCTATACCATCCGGTGGAGAAGCTCTCTTCATCATCCGATGAAATAAGGGTGCATCATCCGGCGGTCATGTGCATCTCATGCGAATAATTAAAACACGACCCAGTTACTAAGCGACCAATAACACCCTCATCATCCGGTGACTTATTACACTACATCTGCCGATCACTAGACGACAAAATAACACTCTCATCGTCCGATGACTTAAACACTCTACATCTGCCAATCGCTAGACGACAAAATAGCACTTTCATCATCCGATGGCTTAAACACTCTACATCTGCCGATCGCTAGATGACAAAATAGCACTTTCATCATCCGATGGCTTAAACACTACATCTGCCGATCGCTAGATGACAAAATAGCACTTTCATCATCCGATGGCTTAAACACTACATCTGCCGATCGCTAGACGACAAAGTAGCACTTTCATCATTCGATGGCTTAAACACTACATCTGTCGATCGCTAGACGACAAAATAGCACTTTCATCATCCGATGACTTATTACACTACATCTGCCGATGACGTTAGCCGGATGATTGCCTCATCCAGCTTCTATCATACGGCAGTGAAACCCTATAATCATCAAACATCTTCATTCGATATAACATATCACAACTCACCCGATCCTTAACTTAGTAACCATAAACCTCAAAGAGTAAAAATCATAAACTCATCTAAAATATGCATAGCGGAAGACTGAAACAAAACAAACCATTCATTAATCCTTAAAATCGTATTCAGAATCTAAAGACAAGCTCTTCAAATCCAAATCTCATTGTTATAAGAAATTCTGTTCTATTTAGTCATCTGTTCATCGTAAACTATTCTGACTTACCATGAGCATAACCAGGGAACTTATTCGCCTATCCAGCCTTCACTGTCACACTGAGCATCCTCCAGCAACCAAACTTAGACATCCTTATTAACCTTGAGTTCCTCACCTGAAAACTCGTCACCTACATCATAAGGTTTAAACTATAAGTCTAATGCTTAGTAAGGAATGCAACACTAACATGGATGCATGAATGTATAGTTTGGGAAAATCACATGCTCATAAGTCATTTTCTTGTTCATATCTTTGCTTGAAATCATCAGTCATAGTCATAGATCATATTCATCATTCATAGTCATTGGTCATATTCATCATTCATAGCCATTGATCATATTCATCATTCATAGTCATTGATCATATTCATCATTCATAGTCATTGATCATATTCATCATTCATAGTCATTGATCATATTCATCATTCATATAAGTTGTGTGGATTAAGAGAGGATTTGTGCCGGTAAAGGGGGCTTGACGGTGAGTTTGATCTTGTTCCCTACTGCGGGTCGTATTCATTTGTCCCTCTTTGGACTGTGACATACGCCGAACCGCCCCCAACCCTCACTTAGTCCACGTTGCATAAATCTTATATATATATACATATATACATACATATTCTGTTCATGGAAAACATGCATTAAAACATTTTCTTATGCTTGAAAACATTCATGATGCATGAACATGAGAACTTTTAACTCATCAAACTATGACAAGGATCATACCAGAGCAGACAACTTTCCATTCACTAGCAGGTCATCAAATAGTATAACTCACAACATACATAAATCCTTCAAGTGCAGACAAGCTCATTATCATAAGGTAAACATTAGACATCTAAACAACCTAGTACACCCACGATGTAGGGCTCTATCAGCCGGAAATCTTAATACATTCACTTACCTGGTCTTCCTAGCACTTGAACTCTTTTCTCTTCAAACTTCTTCACCTAAAACATTTACATTGCAGTAGTTAAAACAAAATCCTAATAGTTCTAATATCAAGTTATCCTAAGATTTAATAGTTAAAGTCATTCCCGAATCTTTAGTATAATACCCTGTGCAGTTTGAAATCCAAAACCAAACAGACTGATTCGATTATCGATAACTCAGAGGTGGTTATTCTAAATGTCCAGAATCAATTTGATTAAAGCATTCCCACACTCAGATTTCAAATGTTCTTATTATTAGTCAGCCATTGGAAAATCCAAAACTCCAATGCCGAGTAGAAAACAAGGCTAACAAGCTAACAGATAGCTACATTGACTATTGCATACCTCGGGCACAGAGTAGTCGAGTAGTGGCAGAGAAACCGATCGTCGAAGAGGGTATGCCGGAAGCAGAGAGCAAGAGCTTGGGAGAGAAGAAATCGCCGAAAAGGATGGTGTCGGTTACAGTGGTTCAAGTGAGGTTTAAAACATTTCATTTTTCTTTATATAATGGTCATCACCCTCCATTATTACAACTTTGCCACCCAACCTAGTTTAAATCCACATGAAATTAATTATTCTTGGTATAAGTCCTAAACTGTAAAGATTAAATATTCATGACCGTTAATACAGTTAGGAAAATCACCTGGCCGTCATCTCGGGTGTTACATCCACCCTTCCTTAAACAAAATTTTCGTCCCCAAAAATTGATCAAACAAATAACTCTGGATACTTGTCTAACATGTCCTGTCGTCGCTCCCAAGTATCTTCTTCAATGCCATGATTCTTCCATAAGACTTTGACCAACGGAATCTCTTTGTTCCTCAGAGTCTTAACTGCGGATTCCAATATCTGCACTGGCTTCTCTTCATATGTTAGCGTCGGCTCAATCTCAAAATTCACTGGTTTAACAACTTGTGTAGGGTCCCGTATACATTTTCTTAACATGGACACATGGAAAACATTATGAACTTTATCCAATGATGGAAGCAGCTGCAGTCTGTATGCTGTACTATCGATTCTAGCCAAAACAAGGAATGGTCCAATAAATCGTGGATTAAGCTTTCCCCTCCTGCCAAATCTTAGTACTCCTTTAAATGGTGAAACCTTCAGGAAAACTTCATCGCCAACAGCAAATTCAAGATCTCTCCTCCTTTGGTCTGCATAACTTTTCTGTCGGCTTTGTGCAGTAATCATCCTCCTCTTAATAGTGGCAATCTTGTCTGACATCTGTTGCAACATCTCGGGACCTATGAGTTTTGCTTCACCAACTTCATCCCAATACAGAGGTGATCTACATTTCCTACCATACAACGCCTCATAAGGTGCCATACCTATGGTGGACTGGTAACTATTGTTGTAGGAGAACTCAACCAAGGGTAGGTATCCGCTCCAAGATGTCTGGAACTCTAGCACATAAGCCCTCAACATATCCTCAAGTATTTGGATAGTCCTTTCTGATTGACCATCTGTCTGCGGGTGAAAAGCAGTGCTGAATGATAACCTCGTGCCAAGTGTGCCTTGTAGACCTTTCCAAAACCGGGAGGTGAACCTAGGGTCACGATCAGAGACAATAGATGCAGGAATTCCATGCAACCTAATAACTTCTTGTACATAAAGATCAGCAAGCTGGTCCATCGAGTAGGTTGTCCTTACTGGTAAGAAATGGGCTGATTTCGTCAGTCTATCAATCACAACCCAAATACTATCATGTCCCTTAGTTGTCTTAGGTAATCCTACGACGAAATCCATAGCTATGTGTTCCCACTTCCACTCAGGAATAGGTAGAGGCTGAAGGGTACCTCCTGGACGTTGGTGCTCAGCTTTAACTTGTTGGCAAACCAAACATGACTCTACATATTTAGCAACATCTCTCTTTAAGTTTGGCCACCAATAGAGTAACTTCAGGTCTCGATACATCTTGGTGCTTCCAGGATGCACAGGAAAGGGAGACGAATGCGCCTCAGCCAAGATTAGCTTACGTAATCCTTCATCATCAGGGACATACCATCTATTTCTAAATTTCAGAATCCCATCCTTGGAAAGACTAAACTCGGAGGTGGTGTCCTTCACCTTGTTCATCATACTGTTATTCTCCTCAGAGTCCTTCTGTTGTGCCTCTTTGATCTTTTCTAAAATCGTTGGTTGAATGGTCAAATCGGCAAGTAAGGTTGATAACACTGGAACTATCCCCAATTCAAACCTCTGAACTTCTGTCCTCAAAGGTATGGACATGGTTGACACGACAGATTGCATAGTTGTTGACATCCTGCTCAATGCGTCAGCTACAGAGTTAGCCTTACCCGGGTGATACTTGATGTCAAAGTCGTAATCCTTAACAAATTCCAACCAACGTCTCTGCCTCATGTTCAATTCCTTTTGTGTAAAGAGGTACTTCAGACTTTTATGGTTAGAAAACACCACACATTGCTGTCCATATAAATAGTGTCTCCATATCTTCAAGACAAAAACAACAGCGGCTAATTCTAAATCATGGGTGGGATAGTTTTGTTCATAACTCTTTAACTGCCTAGAGGCATACGCTACAACTTTGCCTTCTTGCATCAAAACACAGCCCAAACCAACTTTTGATGCATCACAAAATACGCTAAACTTTCCTTCTTCGGTTGGAAGGGTCAATACTGGGGCTGTTGTTAACTTCACCTTCAATGTCTGGAAGCTATCCTCACAAGCTTCGGTCCAAGAATACTTATTGTCCTTCTTTGTCAAATTCGTCAGGGGCTTAGCTATCATAGAAAATCCTTTGATGAACTTTCTGTAATAGCCTGCCAATCCAAGGAAACTGCGGACTTCACTGGCATTCTTTGGTTGTGGCCAATCCTTTACTGCCTGAATTTTGGTCGGGTCCATTGATATGCCATTAACAGAAACTACATGACCAAGGAAATTAACCTTGTCCAACCAAAATTCACACTTGGACAATTTGGCATAAAGCTGGTGCTCCTTCAATGTTGTCAAAACTATTCTTAAATGCTCTGCATGGTCAACTTCAGTCCGTGAGTATATCAGGATATCATCTATGAACACAATTACAAATTTGTCCAAATACTCACGAAACACTTGATTCATTAAGTCCATAAAAGCTGCAGGTGCATTGGTCACTCCAAATGACATGACCAAGAATTCGTAGTGCCCATAACGGGTTCTGAAGGCTGTCTTTGGTATATCTCCTTCCTTAACTTTCAGTTGGTAGTAACCCGAACGTAAATTTATTTTTGAAAACACCTTTGCTCCTTGCAATTGGTCAAACAAATCATCAATCCGAGGTAAGGGGTACTTATTCTTGATTGTCAACTTATTTAGTTCTCTGTAGTCTATGCACATTCTAAGGGAACCATCTTTCTTCTTGACAAATAAGACAGGTGCACCCCAAGGGGAACTGCTAGGGCGTATAAATCCTTTGTCTACTAATTCCTGTAGTTGGACTTTTAACTCCTTTAACTCAACAGGTGCCATCCGATAAGGATTTTTGGATACCGGTAAGGCCTCAGGGTACGTATCTATTACAAACTCTATTTCTCTATCCGGTGATAATCCTGGCAAATCATCTAAGAACACCTCAGGGAACTCTCTGACTATGGGGATATCTTGTAACTCTATCTTATTCTTCACTCAAACATCCATTATGCTAGCTAAGTAACTCTCACAACCATTTTTCAGTAACTGGTAAATTTCTAGTGAGGATATAATCGGTATTTTGCTTATTTTAGGAATAGCTTGGAAGGAGTAATGAGCACCATTTGGGGGTCGAAAATCAACCATCCTAGATCTACAACTTATTGTGGCATAACGCCTAAATAACCAATCCATTCCTAATATCACCTCGTATCCTTTCATGTCAATTACAATCTGTACTACATATAGTTTCTTACTTCCTAAGGACACAACATCACCTTTAACAATCTGTTCAGAATGTAGGGACCTCCCTGATGGTAACATAACATCATATATGGCCTTTCGGCTGGTAAAAGTTCTAAGTTGTGTTGGCATACAAATAGAGTTGATATAAACGAGTGTGTGGCTCCCGTATCTATAAGTGTGTAAGCAGCAAAACCACAGATCATAATGGTACCTATTATGACTGTATGCTGCACGGCTTCCTCATCCTCCATCATTGTATAGACTCTAGGTGCTACCCTTGCACGGTTCGGATCTGGCGGCATGGGGCAGTCTCTGACTATATGTCCAACCTTGTCACATCTGAAACAGCGGCCAGAACGCAACTTGCATTCGCCGGGGTGGTTCTTCTGACAGGTGGGGCATAAGGGTGCCAGAGGCCTCTTCCCTTTTCCTTGGTCATCATTCTGGTTGAGGGGTCTCTTTATTCCTTGTTGTTGTTGCTGTGGTCCCCTGTTCTGTTGCGGCTGCCAACCTTTGTTCTGATGTGGTGGCGGCTGAGTGCCCTTCGTGACTTTCCTTGGCTGCTCACGTTGTGCATATGCTGTCATTTCTGCCTCTTCCAGCTCCAAGGCCTTAGCCGTCACTTCACCATAAGGTACATTGTGTATCCCAGCAGTCTTCACTTTCATGTACAGACTCGGCTTCAGTCCTTGAACAAATTGGTAAATCTTGTCCTCTTCATCCTCTATCATTCGGGGAGCAAATCGTGACAAAGCATCAAATTTACATATGTAATCCGTCACAGAGCCAGTTTGTCGCAGATTCATGAACTCCTTCTTGTTGGCCCGAACAGTCCTATTGAAGTACTTGTCAAAGAAAGCAGTCTTGAACATCTCCCAGGTCATAGCTTCGGCATTAGCGGTGTTTTGGATCGAGTCCCACCAATGCCTTACACTTAATTCCAAATGAAAGACAGCATAGGTGACCTTATCTCCTTCATCAACCTTTGCATACTTAAACATGTCTTCTATCTTTCGAACCCACTCCTCAGCATAAATAGGATCTGAAACATGTCCATTAAACACCGGGTGTCAAAGCCTGTGGAAATGCTCACCCCCATGATCATGAGTTGCATTAGTACTGGAGTTGCCTTGTTCCTCTCTAGCAGTCATCAGTCGTTCGATCTGGTGAGATTGGCGCATGACCAACTCTGTCAACTGAGCAATAGCATTGCTATCCTCATTGGTCTCTCTCTGCTGACCTCTAACCATTTTGGCATTCCTAGACAAATCATTACAGATATATCTTAACTTAATGACATATACTGAAATCATAAATACTTACAGTTGCTGAAGT
This sequence comes from Begonia masoniana, assembly GCA_022432975.1. Classification (NCBI taxonomy): domain Eukaryota; kingdom Viridiplantae; phylum Streptophyta; class Magnoliopsida; order Cucurbitales; family Begoniaceae; genus Begonia; species Begonia masoniana. The sequence goes on from CM039514.1 coordinate 32,734,312, forward strand.
GTGCTCATGTGACAGTCAGTGCTGGAAGGCAGTCTGCAGAATCGGTTTTAGAACCCGGTTTTGCTTTGATACCATAATTGTAGCAACCCCGGAAGGGATCGTCACATAATCCGTATCTTTCTTAATCATTTAATCCTTATTACTCACACATGATTCATTATTAACAGTGTGTTTCTTTTTTTTTGAACATAATTTAACTCAAGATGTCATATGCGATTCGCTAAGCCTCAATCGGCAAAGGAAAACATTACATATCTGCCGGTGGGCAGTACAATGTGTATCGGCTAGTGAAGGGAAAACTTTAAGTTATAAACTGCATCTACCGATAGAAGAATGTACCACATCTACCGGTCACTAGACGACAAACCATGTTTATACCATCCGGTGGAGAAGCTCTCTTCATCATCCGATGAAATAAGGGTGCATCATCCGGCAGTCATGTGCATCTCACGCGAATAATTAAAACACGACCCGGTCACTAAGCGACCAATAACACCCTCATCATCCAGTGACTTATTACACTACATCTGCCGATCACTAGACGACAAAATAACACTCTCATCGTCCGATGACTTAAACACTCTACATCTGCCGATCGCTAGACGACAAAATAGACATTTCATCATCCGATGGCTTAAACACTCTACATCTGCCGATCGCTAGACGACAAAATAGCACTTTCATCTTTCGATGGCTTAAACACTACATCTGCCGATCGCTAGACGACAAAATAGTACTTTCATCATCCCATGGCTTAAACACTATATCTGCCGATCGCTAGACGACAAAATAGCACTTTCATCATCCGATGGCTTAAACATTACATCTGTCGATCGCTAGACGACAAAATAGCACTTTCATCATCCGATGACTTATTACACTACATCTGCCGATGGCGTTAGCCGGATGATTGCCTCATCCAGCTTCTATCATACGGCAGTGAAACCCTATAATCATCAAACATCTTCATTCGATAGAACATATCACAACTCACCCGATCCCTAACTTAGTAACCATAAACCTCAAAGAGTAAAAATCATAAACTCATCTAAAATATGCATAGCGGAAGACTGAAACAAAACAAACCATTCATTAATCCTTAAAATCGTATTCAGACTCTAAAGACAAGCTCTTCAAATCCAAATCTCATTGTTATAAGAAATTCTGTTCTATTTAGTCATCTGTTCATCGTAAACTATTCTGACTTACTATGAGCATAACCAGGGAACTTATTCGCCTATCCAGCCTTCACTGTCACACTGAGCATCCTCCAGCAACCAAGCTTAGACATCCTCATTAACCTTGAGTTCCTCACCTGAAAACTCGTCACCTACATCATAAGGTTTAAACTATAAGCCTAATGCTTAGTAAGGAATGCAACACTAACATGGATGCATGAATGTATAGTTTGGGAAAATCACATGCTCATAAGTCTTTTTCTTGTTCATATCTTTGCTTGAAATCATCATTCATAGTCATAGATCATATTCATCATTCATAGTCATTGGTCATATTCATCATTCATAGCCATTGATCATATTCATCATTCATAGTCATTGATCATATTCATCATTCATAGTCATTGATCATATTCATCATTCATATAAGTTGTGTGGATTAAGAGAGGATTTGTGCCGGTAAAGGGGGTTCGACAGTGAGTTTGATCTTGTTCCTTACTGCGGGTCGTATTCATATGTCCCTCTTTGGACTGTGACATACGCCGAACCGCCCCCAACCCTCACTTAGTCCACGTTGCATAAATCTTATATATATATACATATACATACATATTCTGTTCATGGAAAACATGCATTAAAACATTTTCTTATGCTTGAGAAACATTCATGATGCATGAACATGAGAACTTTTAACTCATCAAACTATGACAAGGATCATACCAGAGCAGACAACTTCCCATTCACTAGCATGTCTCACTAGTAAACTCCCAACCTACATAATCCTTCAGTGCAGACCACCTCATTATCACTAGTAAACTTAGACATCTCAAACCA